>OX596262.1:6811778-7016672 GCA_951394255.1 Polyploca ridens
CCTAATATCTCGGAAACGTGACACTTTAGGCCACCACATTGTCTAACATTTTTTGTTTGTATAAGTGTCCTCTACCCAAATATACCACTTACATCGTGCGCCGCCACATTGAAAAAAAATTAAAATGACGGCGTTTAGCTATGCCAGCTCCCATACAAAAATGTTCGTACACCTTTATTTATAGTAAGGTTTATCTATCAAATTAATGGTAAATTAAATGTATGATGCTAAATTAACTTTAATTTTATAGCAATAAGATTCATGTTTCTTGGAATTTTTTTTAAGCCAAAAAGTAATTCTTGTAATAGAAAAAGTATAGTGTATTTTACGGTAATGATACACAGATAGAGGTACTGGTACTGGCACCGGTGTAGAGGTTTAGATATAGATCACAGATCAGATAGCCTTAAGACGCCACATCAACTAAGTAAGGGCATATTTTAATTGGTCTACAGGGCATTTTTTTTGCTATACATACAACCCATAAATTTACCATACGGTTCTTTCACCTGCTGCTTTTGCTGGTCGTAGTGCGCGCACTCCTCGAGGCACGTGACGCCGGCCAGCCGGTACCGGTGCAGCTCCGCTCGCGTGCTATATGTGTATGTGTACGTACGTGGTGATGGTGCGTGCTGGCCCTGGCGGCGGCGTGCTGGTCGTAGTGCGCGCACTCCTCGAGGCACGTGACGCCGGCCAGCCGGTACCGGTGCAGCTCCGCCAGCCGCGCGCGCAGCTCGCGCTCGCGCGACAGCCCCGCCACCGCGCCCGCCTGCTCCCCCCGCCCCAGGAACTGCGCCGTCCACCGCAGACGGTCCGTAAACTCTCTGCACAACAATTAACACTACAATCAAACATGTATTTCATTTGTTGTGGGTTTAGCAGGAATGTTGCAGATATTCACATCAACATAAAATTTATTCATATACAGTCGAGAACATAAAATTTCACAAAGTGTATAAACATTTATGTCCTCGACTGTACCTAAATTAACTAAAATTATCTCTTTACAAAAATAACTTGACGTACGCACCGCATTCACGGATTTCCTTTAGAGGGAATTCCTGGTAGGAAGTAATAAAATACTGCTGGGTACATAGTACCCAATTAATATGGCTTACCGATGTACCTGCGCAGAAGATACATTTTCAAAGCGCGGGAAACGCTATTGGTCGGCAACTGCCGCCATGTTAGCGCGTGCCGTTCGGAGGGGCGTCACGCGCGAGTGAGACGGAACTAACAGCTGCAGTGTATTATGAACCTTATAGTAGTGATCTAAGGTTGATTGTAAGTTTTAAGCATTCTTTCGTTAATCTTCGGGGTCATACTTTCTTTTCTGTGCGAACGAAGAATCACGACGCGCCATATAAGTTGGGTAATACTGTACTGCACAGCTCTTGTTTCACATAAAAGTAAGTGAGAGAGTACGAACCTTTTCTCTTTGGCAAGTTTTCCAAGTGTTTTCTGCTTGTTTCTCTGATTGTTAAAAAACACAGACACAAGCTGGTAGTCTCTCACCAGCCTTTTTCTTCTTGTCCTTTCGCGTAGCCGCCGCGTGTATATATCAACTTGGGAAAGTTTGAGGGCTGAAAATAAAAAAAAAGTATTACTTACTTGTAATATTCCTTTGACTGTTTGGCGATCCATGTGAGTAAGGAAAACAATAGAAATCAATTGTTATTTTTTAACCGCAAGTCAAGGAAATATAGGAATTATCTCTTACAGCATTAAAATGCAATCATGAATAAATGATTACATGATCGTATAATACACTTTTAAAAAATCATAATACAAAATATTTGTTAATAAAATACTTCTGTATTATATTAAAAAAACTATCATTTTCTAAAAATAATGGACCTATTTCTTTTAATATTCTTAAAATTTATGATTGCTGTTAGAGTGGAATGTAAATGTGCTAGTTACAATTTTCCTAATTTTCCAGTAATTACTGAATCGTTTCTTATCATTGCAGTAATCGATAAAAATACATTTCAATTAAAATTAAAATAATATAATTACTAACATATTATTTTAATTAAGATAGTACATTAATAATAGTACAATTGAATGGATAGTACCAGTTTTAAAAAATTTCAAACTATTGTTTAATAAAAAAACATTTAAATTTTTAATAATATTTTCCTTTAAATAATTTGCGTGAAGTGAGCATTCCTGTTTATGTGAATGTAGTTCGAGTCTAGAAATACAATTACTAAAATTGTATTGTACTTTAAGTAACAATATAAATTCAATAAGATTTTGTTTACAAACGTAATTGAGTTGAAACAAATATCATCTCAGCCCATCTCTATAGTTTTTCGAATTGTCAACTATCAGAGCTCTTTCTTTAATAACTGGAGTATACCTAGTCATAGAATTCATTGAAAATGAACATAGAATTATTGGACATTATCAAATTATTTATTGTTATGTAACATGAAATGAGATTAATAAAATGAATGTTAGAATATATGGTGGTTTCAATTGCAGCAGCTCATACTGGTTAACGGACTCACCAACATCCAACTCATCATCCTCAGGGTTAATCGCCAATGTGGATATTAACTGTTCAGCTTCATGGTCATGCTCCTGCAATGGGAAACATTACAATTATTTATTCAATATTCCAAGTCATGAAAATGATGCCAGTTTCTTTCATAGTAACAACAGTGTTATTGAGTCATTTCCTATCTCTACTCCATTCTATGACTCATTTGTTTTTCTTTAATTCACACTAATAATTATGTATTTTAATTAACTGTTCCATAAGTTTACTAATTCTTTTTATTTTCATGTCAGCAGTATTAGTGGTTATAAGTAGTCACTGCCGCCTACTTTTTTTATAACTACATTATAGTAAAAATTATAATTACCCTTTCAAAATCATCCCTATTGGGCATGTAGCCCAGTTGTGAAGCTTCATCAGATGAAACAGCAAGGTGAGGTAATCGAGACACAGCATTAGGCCCCAGTGGACCGTCGTCCCTATCTGCACAATGCAGGGATGGTCGAGAGGTACTTTCCACATTACCCCATGTTGCCCGTCCTATACTGCCTTCCAAATATCTTGTTATATACTCATCTTTCGCTTCTGTAAATGGATTAATATTAGGGCTTGTAAGCTAAACAGGACCTGGTGTTGGTTAAAATATAAATCTTATTAGTAAATTTACCTTCAGGTGTCCGTGTTTCTATGTGTTTTGCTATATCTTCCCAGTTACCAAAACCAAACTGTTCTATGGCATCTAATAATCTAAGTTCTTCATTTGCTGACCAACTGCTGCGTCCCAAAAATATTCCAAATGCTCCAGAGTCCTACAATATTATTTTCTCAATGTTATAAATAGGTATAAAAACTTTTTTGGAAGTGTAATATATAGAAACTTTATTTTTAAGTTTATAAAAATACTTACCATGTATTGATAAGAATGGTCATTTTTATGTGACCCGATTTCCGCGCCAAGAGAAAAACACTAAAAATAAAAACAAATTATGTAAAAATTTGAAAATTGCGCCAAAACTGTAAACAAAAATGGCAGCGATGCTACTTTACCTGCAAACAAATATCAAAATCTTTACACTCGGCACATTTTACCCGAACACCAGTTATTTCTTCTTGGCAGTATGTACAATTATATTTAGCATATAAATCTGAAAACGACATGATTATAATTACAAATAAAAAGGAAATAAAGATATACGTTGGCAAGCATCAACGACAATCTCACCAGCCATTTTTTGTCACCTCTCACCATAGACTAGATAGACTAAATACAATAGACTAAAAGTTTATAGATTCAACAAATCTATGACTTTTGAAATCATAGACGAAGCACATTCAACTTCCATTCTCGTTGGCTTGACCGAAAAGAAAAGACATTGCAGAGACAAATAATTTGGTGGCAGATGCAGGATCACAGGATCATGTTCGGTAGGTATTCTATGCTTGTCGCGTCGCAACACATGCATCGCGAGCTCATTTTAAAATTCCATATCTCAGAAATAAATTGACGTATCGAAATAATTCTTTCACATGTATTTTTTATTTTCTACAGAAAACACGGAAAAATAAAATTCTAAATTAGTGAACATTCTTCATTCAATTCATAATGGGATCTTTTTACCATTCGGCGAATCCTTCGTTTTTGGCCCCCGAGGCTATAACAAAATTTAGACTTTTGGCGAAAATTAGGAATTTGTAATTTTTTTTATTTGGACAAATAAGTTTAGGTAAAACGTTATGTCTGTCATAATAATCAAAGTGACGGGTCAACAACTGTTTGTTTTTATTTGGTTTTTATACGAAATATTAATTGTTTTTGTACAAATAGGGCTAAAATCTAGGATTAAATATGGTTAGGTGTAGTGCCTATAAGTGTGATAGTTCAAGTAATAAGATATCAACAGGAATAACGTTTCATCGGTTAGTTTAGATTTCATTACAAATTCAATATATTTATCATGGTGTTTTTATTAAGAAATAATTACCATTCGTAGCCAATAATATGAAAATATGATAAATAATTATGTGAAAATTATAATCCATACGTTTTATATAAAGGAAATTGCACATAATTTAAGAAATTAAACATTTATGTACTTATTGTTTACATTTAATGTATTAAGGGGACGGATTGAGTAAACGGGATTGGGTAAGCGAATTGGGTGACGATTACGTCACCCGCTTTTAACATAAATGAGGTTCAAAAAAACGACGAAGCGCTTCGAGAAAAGGTAGGTAGTGCCCTTTCGCTTCGCTTGGCTGTCTTGGCGGGGGGCACTTCCGTGCCCCCAGATTTATTTTTGGCTATCCAAAGAGAAAACGCTGCCAGCCTTTTGGGAACCCTGCCGTTAATCGGAAGCAGCGGCAGGCTTGAGGAAATTTTCTATATATAGATTGTATTTTGTACATATTTGTTGTAAATAAAGATTTTATCAATAAATTATTTATAATAGATTGAAAAACACTAGTTTAGAGCATGGTCGGTGTGAGCACCATATGGCATATATCATGATGTCATCTATGACGTTTCACGGGACATCGTGAGCTGACTCAAACAAACTATATTAATATGGAACGGGTTTAAAAGCACGCTCATATCGACGGTCCCTACGTATAAACGGACATGTCAAAAACCATGGTTTACAGGAGAGCGAAATAAAGATTCAAATCAATCTAGAAATAATACTATGTAATAATGTAATATTTTTGTTGTTGAAATGTTATACCGGGTTTAGAAACTTTATAATGATGTTAAGTACTTTCCACATTTTTCAGATTTTCTTTGAAAAACTGACAGATGACTGTTTTTACATCGCCTTTAAAAAAAATCTTTAAAAGTCAAGTCTAACATATCTGTTTATACGTAGAAGACAACATAACACAAATTTATGAAAGAATTTAAGAAAATATTAAAGAAAATATGGCATTCTATTTCCATCTTCAAAAAAGTTACCTTAAAAATCGTTAGTTCGTATCCGTGAATTTTTAAAATACACAGATGTATACATATCTGTTTATACATGGTCATTACAAACTGACTTATGACTATTAATTTGCAATTAAAAAAAAGACATGTTGGTGAAAACTAAAATAACAGAGAGAGTTGAGGGAGATATTTGTTAATTAAAAAGGGTTTTCAATTAAATTATTAATTTTTAATAGTCAATCAACAATTCTTTATATTTTTATAAGACTCAATAAATTAAGAACTTAAATATATAAAATCATAGGGTCACGTAAATAACGTCACTCTATTGTCAACTATGTGACATTATTTACGTGACCATTTAATCAGTATATTAGTTAAATAGCGCTTTATGTGTAAGGCGGTAAATGGTCAAATAAATAACGCCACCTTTCAGACATTGACAAACAATTCGACCTTATTTGAGTGGCAGATTAGTTAAATAACGTTTCATGAGTAAGGGGTAAATGTTTAATTCTAGTCAGATCAATTATTAAAAACCGAGCAAGTTCGAGTTGGACTCGCTCACGGAGGGTTCCATACAATAATAATAATATTAACTAACTCAACTTTGCTATGAAATTATTTATTATAGACGGACGGACAGCGGAGCCTAACTCCTGCTATCCATCCGTCCGTCTGTCTGTCCGTATGTAAGTTAACAAGATGGTTGCCCAGCGCATTAAGCTTGTTCTGGACGGGAAACATTATTTAAACACATATTTGATAACCTCCTAGTGGTATTTCAACTCAAGTGTCTTCCGAGTTTTGGGAAGGCACGTAAAATTGTTGGTCCCGGCTATCACTTAATTGTGATTATCAGTACATTAAGGGCTAATCATGATGAGGATGATACCGAAAGGTGGATGGCGGGCGCTTTAGTTCAATTTCGTGGCCTCCTCATTCTCCGTACCATAATACCCTAGATTTCTTTTACTGGGGCTGCATACAAGAAAAAGTGTGCTGCTGAAAATCAATATAAAATTTAGGTAAACTGCGCTATAAAATTATGGTTCTCTCGCTTTATGGAATAAAAAGTTTCAATTATTGTACTGTTTTGAAATTGTAAATAAATGGGTCTTCTTTTGAAACTACTTGCCGGGGTTAGTGTAGTACTTTTTTTAAACTATGATGTATCAATGTTCGCTGGTATATTTTTTCTAAAACATGACTATCAAATATCATTATTTTTGACTAAATTAACAATGTTTGTTATTACATTTGTGACTACGAATTGATAGCATGGTTATTTAGGAATACGTTAATAAAAAAACCACTGCAAAATTGGGTAATTTGTGATCACAGTACCCAAGACATGATCTAGGGTGTCAATGATAAAAGAGTTGAAAATCAAAAGAAAAACAATCCATGTCTCGACATGGATTGTTTTTCTTTTGATTACCATGCTGGTATAGACTAATCTTTCGCCCAATACCCACTTGACCTTAAGTATCGGGACATGATAATGTTGCTTTTATAGGTGAAATATTTTTTTAAATAAATTATGTACCTAGTTTATCCATTACAAACATACAAAAATCAATCTCTTTCTCTTTATAACATTACTGTAGATAAACGTAAATGATGTCGAAGTGGTAAATTTTGTAATGAAACATATAAACAAACATGTAGGACATGCCTTCATATACATTTATATTATACATTGCTAAGTTAGAAAAATGTTCACACTTTTTATTTATTTACTAATACTTTAAAATATACATTTCGGAATTATTCTTGATACTTCCCCATAAATCCATACTTAAATTTGACATGACCGCATTCACACCGTGTGGCGCGCATTTTAAGACACAGTACAAAACGACAAGTCTGATATGTCCGCTTCTACGTCACAAATTCTTCGATTTTAACATAGATGTTCTCTTATACGTTTTTAATTTCCAGTAAACTACTTTATATTTTACTAAATATTTTATATGGATAGTTGCGTATCGATTGTATGAAACCAATTATGCAATAAAAAAAAAATGCATTTTTTGACATGTCTGTTTATACGTAGGGACCGTCGATCGATTACAGCGTCAATTCGGAATGCAGCCTTCGCAAAGGTTAAAAAAAAAACAATGTCATTTAGCTGTCAGTCAATTTTGACGTTTGTGTTGTCTGTCAGTGAAGTGAGATTCTGTCAATAATCTTTCATCTTCAAGTTATTGAAAAACAATTTATTTATTTAATATTTAATGTGATCTAATTGAAAAAAGTTGTCTTGACTATTCTAAATATCTATTAAATACAGTTTATGTGGTATAATTAAAAGTGTGCTACGTAATGTGATCGTAAACAGCATTTCGCTGTTCCTTGTACTTTCGACTTGCTTTCGACAATGAAATCCAGCAAACGAAGGCTCCAGGCCCTTACGGAGGGTACCGACGGTATGCCCAACTACTTGAAAATGGAAGATTCTGAGACATCCATCCCACCAGTGTTTAGATCTCGATTGCACGAGCTATTTTCCCAGATAGAAAAGGAATTCGACCTTCTGTACACTGAAAACTTAAACCGTAAGTCAGATTGCGCACAAAAATTATTTATTGTCGTGATGTATACAGCAAATATATTTGAAAGTTTTTATTGGACCATTTCAAATTAGTTCTAGACTGAATAAGTATATCAAAAATATATAATTCTAACCATGGTTTCACTTGTATGTCATGTGCAATTATTTCTTTTTTATAATTGTAATAATAAACTAATAATGTAGGACAATCTCACAAACAGTTATCTAATCCCGACTAATCAGGACTTGTAAGTAGAATACTACGCTAATTGAAATAAATAGTTAATTATACAGACAGTCTCAGTACAGACACAAATGTTTGTCCTGGATGGGAACTGAACCCACAAACTGTGCCATGGCTGTCAAAAGTATCTGAACTTTCTAACTTATTAGCCTAAATAATTTATATTTCTTTCATTTTTAATCATTTCTAGTGCAAGAAAAAATAGACATCCTGAGTGAGAAGCTGGAACGAGAAAGCTATGTAGGAGACCGTCAGAACTTGGATTACATTGAGTTTGAAGCTACTGGCAAGAATTCTAAAGTCAAATGTTAGTATTACTTTCACCTGTTCTCACGTGGGACACGCATCCCATATCGTCCTTGTATCAATGGAAAGAGGAATAAATTACCTATGCTGTATATGATATAATACAGACTGGAACATGGGGTGTTGACAATATGAAGAAAAAAAAAAGGCATTTTTACCTAAATTATTATTGGGTTTAGAGCTTGCTCGCCGATTTGTCCATGTATGGGTGATAAAGCTAAATCTTTTGGGCTACCAACTTCTAGTCAATATTTTGTTTCAGTACAGACAAGTTTTAATACTAATAATATAATAATAATATTGGTAATATTATTTCACTCACATCCATGGTCATAATATGTTGGCTGCTATTGTATTTATTTTGCCAAAGTAATTTTAGTGAAAACTTAACTAATGATATTTGCATACTTAGTAAAAAGATTTATTCATATATCCATATACAACTTTGATTAAATTAATGAAAAAAAAAATACACAAAGTGCTATTCAAGTTATTATATGAAATACTCATAAAATAGTATATTCAGAATAATAAGTTATCTACTATTTTATTATAAAGCAATGTCAACAATGTACACAAAATAAAATTAAAAAAACAACACTATAAAGTCAGTTGTGTAGTTTAACACAACATTTAAAAGCTAAATCAAATTATGCAACGGAATTATGTATCACCTTGAACTCAGATTGGCAAATGTTATGTGTTGTGTATGTAAAGAGTGGGTACCTACTTGGTTAAACCTTTTTATTAAAAAAGTAAACTTAAGTAGGGTAGTTGCATCACTGTGACTGTCAGATCTTGCTACCTAGCACAATAAATGTTCTTACATTAAATAGTGTTTTCTTGTACATAATAGTGGCGACGAGTACAAAAAGTGATTAAAAATGGACACAAAAGCTGTAAAATTCAGTGAATATAATCCACAGACTGATAATTGGGACAATTACATAGATAGGTTAAAATATTGTTTCGAGGCAAATGGGGTCGTATCGGACGCCGCCAAACGGGCGAATTTCTTTACAATTTGTGGTGCACAAGTGTTTGAGACATTTTTAGCCTTAATTACACCAAAAAAATCAAACGAAGTAACATTCAGTGATATTGAATCGATATTGACTAAACATTTCAGTCCAAAACCAAATGAAATCTCTATGTCATACAAATTCTACAAGCGTGATCAACTACAAAGTGAAGCAGCATCTGAGTTTATAGCAAAGCTGAGAAAAATCAGTTTTGGTTGTAACTTTACCAACTTGGAACGTATGTTACGTGATAGACTTGTGTGTGGAATGAGGGATACAAAATTACAATATGAACTTCTGAAAAGGGACAATTTGCAGTACCAGGACGTTGTAGATGCTATGCTATCTTCTGAAAGTACGGTGAAGGATGTCCGTATGATTAATAATACCAGCACCACTACTGGAAAGGTGCTATTACCTGAAAGTTCTGATACAAGTGCGGGAGTTTCAATGCATGAACCTATGGACATTAATGCAGTTCAATCAAAAACAAACAATAGATTTTGTTTTCGTTGCGGTGATCGACATAGTGGAGAATGCCGTTTTGTAAATGCTATATGTCGATTCTGCAAGAAAAAAGGACACTTGGAGAAGATATGTATTGCTAAAAAGAGAAGTTCAAACAAAGGAATCAATTTCACTGATAACGAATTCGAAGGAGATATGAACGGTATTTACACCTGTGAGGGAACGACAAAACGTATACAACCATACAACGTGAACGTGCTCTTGGACGGAGTACCGGCGGTGATGCAGGTGGACAGTGGCGCCAGCTTCTCCTTGATCAACGAGCGTACATGGCGTGCACTGCGCGCACAGCACCCGCGAGCTTCTTTATCTATTACAAGGCGCGGCTTACGCACATGGACTGAGACACCAGTCATTGTAGTCGGACAGAAGACAGTGTGTGTAGAATATAACGATGTCAAATGCGATCTTAATATCATTGTAGCTAAGGGTGTGGGACCAAATTTATTAGGAAGAGATTGGTTCGCACCGCTTAATATTTCATTAAATATAAATTATGTTGTATCAGATAGTGATCAGTTAATGACAGATGAAGTTATAGCAAAACATCGTGAAGTATTTATGGAGGGTTTAGGTACATACCGAGGAGATCCAGTTGCCATACATTTAAAGCCGGGTGTTACACCGAAATTTCTAAAGGCTCGTCCTGTGCCGTATGCAATAAAAGACAGAGTCGAGGTTGAGATCGATCGCTTGGTTTCGGAAGGAGTACTTCGCGCCGTGGCCTACTCTGAGTGGGCGACACCAGTCGTACCGATAGTAAAGAAATCGGGAGAGATCCGACTTTGCGGTGACTATCGCAGTACAGTTAATCAGGCTACTGAGTCAGATACTTATCCTATGCCTACAGCCAATGAAGTTTTCGCCACGGTTGCAGGTGGTAGATTTTTTACTACACTGGATTTAGAACGAGCATACACACAAGTGATTGTCAATGAAACTACAGCCAGAATGTTGACATTAAATACATGTAAAGGTCTGTTTACAGTGCACAGATTAGCTTTTGGAGTTAAGGCTTGTCCAGGAATATTCCAACGATTAATGACAGCGTTACTGGCTGGCATACAAGGCGTTGCTGTACTAATTGATGACATTATAATCAGTGGAAGGACTTTTGCAGAGATGAATCGGCGTTTAGATACAGTCCTAAAGCGTATCAAACTAGCTGGCTTAAGGCTGAACAAAAACAAATGTAAATTTGCAAAACAATCTGTTGAATTCCTCGGTTTTGTCATTGATGGAGAGGGCATTCATCCTGCGCCCAGCAAAGTGGACTCAATAAGAAATACTCCAGAGCCAAAGAATGTCCAAGAGTTGCAAGCCTTTTTGGGCCTTTATAACTTTTATGAAAGGTTCATACCGCATAAAGCTACACTACTGGAACCGCTTCATCGATTATTGGTGAGATCACAGACATGGCAATGGACTGAAGATGAACAAAATAGCTTTAACACAGCAAAAAGTCTACTTTCGTCTGAATTAACACTAATTCATTATGACTTGAAGAAAAAGTTAATACTTACATGTGACAGTTCAGAATACGGCGTCGGTGCGGTATTGTCACACATTATGGAAGACGGTCAAGAACGACCTATCGCTATGGGCTCTAGAACTCTACATTCTCATGAGCGTCGCTATTCCCAACTCGATAAGGAAGCGACAGCAATTATGTTTGGGATCAAAACATTTCACAATTACTTAATGGGAAGATCTTTTACAGTTGTTACTGATCATAAACCCTTGTTAGGCATATTCGATCCAAGGAAGCCAATGCCAAGTATGTTATCACCACGTCTGACTAGAATTGCTATTTCCCTTACTTCTCATGACTACAAGATCGAATACAAACCTGGTTCAGAGATAGGAAGCGCAGACAGTCTCAGCCGTTGGCCGCAACCAGTACCGGAACAACCCGAACAGCAATTGTACGAAGTCTTATTGATGGCAGAGACACCTGAAGACTTTCCATTTGATGCTGAGCAGATTGCATCAGAAACAAAAAAAGATAGAACTCTATCACGTGTGACCCATTACATTCTAACAGGTTGGCCTCTAAAAGTTACTGATACGGATATACGTCCTTATTGGTTACATAGGGCAGAGTTGTCTGTGCAAGAAGATTGCATCCTGTTAGGTTGTCGTGTGGTAGTTCCGCCAAGACAACAGGGAGCTACCTTGCGCGCCCTACATGCTACTCACAATGGCATCGTACAGACTAAAGCATTAGCCAGGAGTTATGTATGGTGGCCACATCTTAATGAGGATATAGAGGCCTTGGTCAGTGATTGTATGAGATGTCTTGAAAACCGTCACATGCCAGCTAGAACAACTCATGAGTGGATAATTCCTACAAAACCATGGTCGCGTATTAACGTTGATTTTGCAGGACCATTTCAAAACAAATTCTTTTTAATTATTGTTGATGCCTATTCCAGATGGCCAGAAGTTTTTGTTGTGAATAATATGACTTCAGATACGGTTATTAGATATCTTAGAATGATATTTGCTACTCATGGGTTATGTGAAACATTGGTTTCAGATAATGGTACATCATTTGTGTCTAGTGAAACAGAGCAATTTTTAGCTGCTAATAAAATTAAACACATAACAACTGCCCCATACCACCCTGCTACAAATGGTTTAGCAGAAAGAATGGTACAAACCGTCAAAGATAAGTTGCGTAAGTTAGACAACACATCTTGGGATATCAAAATTCCTAATATGTTACTGGGACTCCGGGTTACACCCTGTGCAAGTACAAATAAGAGTCCAGCTGAGCTCTTAATGAACAGACGTCTACGTACTCTTTTAGATAGTATTCATCCAGATAATATCCAGTTTAAAAAAAACGAACAACAAATTGAAAGGAATTCTCAAAACAAACGAAGAGAAACAAATATTGGTCAACAAGTAATGTACAGGAATTATGGAAGAGGACCGAGGTGGTTGGCTGGCAAAGTTGTTGACAAAGAAGGGCCATCTAAATATTCTGTTGTCACTAATGATGGGTCACTAGTAAATAGACACATTGATCAATTAATTACAAGAAAGTCATCAAATTCAGGAATAGAGGAAGGAAATGATGATGGAATACCTATTGAAGAAAGAAATATCATAGAAAAGACGATAGTGAGTCAGGATGATGATGATGATCAAAGAGATGAGATGTCGCCTAGACAGGATACTGATGATATAATACAAATACCAAGTTCATCTGAATGGGCAGACATGTTAGGAATTCCCAATACAACCGAAGTAGAATACTCTGGCGGGAAGCTAAAAAATAAATTGTTTAATCGGAATAGTACGCCTTATGCAAGACCTACTACTAGTGATAATAACTATCTTTATTAATTGATTATTGTATAGCAGATTCTGTTGTTTATTGTTGTTTTTGTTAGAGTATTTATTTAAGTTGATATATTAATCAGTTGATGTTATAAGTAGGTTTCAAAATAATGTTATTTTTGTTTCTATGATTTTGTTATTAGTTAGACTTGGGGGGAAGGTATGTTGTGTATGTAAAGAGTGGGTACCTACTTGGTTAAACCTTTTTATTAAAAAAGTAAACTTAAGTAGGGTAGTTGCATCACTGTGACTGTCAGATCTTGCTACCTAGCACAATAAATGTTCTTACATTAAATAGTGTTTTCTTGTACATAATATTATGTATGTCACATAATAATTGTGGAAATCAATCACTAAAGTCCTTGGTTTTTTGCTGAAAAGTGATCTATTATAATCATGGGTAGGTAAAATTTTGTTATTTTTCCATTAGTGTGTAGAAGATACTTTCAGTTTTGACTTATTGTATTAATATAATATGGTTTTTCAATACTGATGCAATTATAGACACAAATGCCTGATTGCATAAAATCTAGAACTTGTATCACATGTATCACAATATGTTATGTAATTATTCACTAATCTATGACAAACTCACTTTCACTATTTATTGCACATCCTATGGATAGATGATACTTACCCAGGGAAACAATTTATTTTTTTACCCACTCAAGATAACATACATACATATATTTACATAATGTTTTGCACTGAGGGTTCCATACAATAATAAAACATATATATTTGAAGCTTTGTAATGTGCCATTTTGCAAAGATATTGGTAGAAGGAGCAAGCTACAAGAATAATAATATAAATGTCATTATAAGTTAGTATTTGCTGTTAAGATTGCATTCTTATGGATAAGAGTTTTCAAGATATCACAAAATCAAAATGAAATTGTTTTATCCTTAGTAAGGTTTAATAACAGTTTCTAGATAGAGCACCAAAGTGTTAATTCTAGGTGAAGAAATAAAAACATAACATTCAACTGTTAAGCTATGAAGGTCCCAACAAGAAAAACATTTTGTTGGCCCATTTTGCTTTTATAATCTTCCTAATACTGCTGCCTAATTAAGTTTTATTGTATTTTTTTACACACTGCACACTGATTTCAACAAGTTTATTTTTATTTTTTAGTATCCCAAAGTAACTCTCAGAAAGTAAAAGCAAGCCACAAGTTGAGAGTCCAGACTAGTAAAATAGTATCAAGCTTCAAGGCGCCGACATATAATTGCCAACTAGTGAGGGAGTTTACGGGACACAAGGATGGCATCTGGGATGTATCTTCAGCAAGACCTGGACAAGCCCTCATAGGGACTGCATCAGCTGGTAATTACTTAGCATTTTTAACACGCTTTTATTAGCTTCACCTGTATGTATGTATGTATGTATGAATGTATGTAAAGGAATCTTCGAACGTAATTTTCATCGACTTCCAGACGTCAGATTAAACTGAAATTTTGCACACTTATCAAGTACCGATGACAATACAATAATTTGGTACCATCGAGCTGATCTGATGATGGATCCGGAAGGTAGGCACTGGAACTCCATAACGGAGCAACGTTTCCTAGCCGTGTTTGGGCTTGTTGGAATTGTCATGAGATAAACTTTGACCATGTATGGTTTTCAGGGTTTGATAATGGAGTAGGAGAGTAAGCACTGGAACTCCATAGTGGAGCATCGTATACTAGCCGTGTTTGGGTTTGTTGGAATTGTCGTGAGATGAACTTTGACCATGTATGGTTTTCAGGGTCTGATGATGGAGTAGGAGAGTAAGCACTGGAACTCCATAGTGGAGCATCGTATACTAGCCGTGTTTGGGTTTGTTGGAATTGTCGTGAGATGAACTTAGACCATGTATAGTTTTCAGGGTCTGATGATGGAGTAGGAGGGTAGGCACTGGAACTCCATAACGGAGCAACGTTTCCTGGCCGTGTTTGGGCTTGTTGGAATTGTCGTAAGATGAACTTTGACCATATCTGGTTTTCAGGGTCTGATTATGGAGTAGGAGGGTAAGCACTGGAACTCTATAGTGGAGCATCGTATCCTAGCCGTGTTTGGGTTTGTTGGAAATTTCGTGAGATGAATTTTGACCATGTATGGTTTTCAGGGTCTGATGATGTTGGTGGAGTCAAAGGGTAGGCACTGAAGCTAAATACTTTTTATAAATGTGAAAGAAAGTGAGATTGGGTGAAAATATGGTATAAGTAACAGAATAAAATGGTATGAATAATTTATGTTGACTAAAAAATAAAAAATAAATTACAGTTTAAAAAAACTAAAAAAACACGCTTTAAAAAGCCCTGCACTAAAAAGTGTTGAATAATTATAAAATTGAACCTAAGTATATTCTCTGTCTATCCCGTAAGGGCCTAAATGTAAGGATTTTTTTTGTAATTAAGTTCAATATTTGAATGAAAAGCGTGGGGCGCTTTTACTTGAAACCCAATAGAATTTCTAAGCATTATCATTATCATGAAGAAATATCGTAAATTACAAAATGAAAAGCGCCACACGCTTTTCATTCAAATATTGAACTTAATTACAAAAAAAAATTGCTTACATTTAGGCCCTTACGGGATAGACAGAGAATATACTTAGGTTCAATTTTATAATTATTTAACACTTTTTAGTGCAGGGCTTTTTAAAGCGTGTTTTTTTAGTTTTTTTAAACTGTAATTTATTACATTTATTATGCATACATTATCCCTGATAATTATAATGTTTATTTGATGCAAAGTATGTATACTTACATAAAACAAAATTAAATAATGTTACCCACAAATATATTGGAAATTTCATTATGTAGTGTTTTGCCAACAGTAATAAAGGCACTGACGAAATAACCATGATTCACATCAAGCTTATATGGGCCCACAGACATTTAAGCTGGTAGCACACAGTTTAACCATATTTTCTACTGTTCCTTAACAGCTTAAACATTCTGATAAGTCATTATCGTGACTATTATACCGTATTTTATCTTAAACTCAGATCATACGGCGTGCGTATGGAGCGTAGAATGGGGCAAGTGCCTACTACAATACACGGGACACTCAGGGTCCGTGAACTCGATCCGCTTCCACCCGAGCAGAGACATCGCGCTCACCAGCAGCGGTGATAACACTGCACATGTGTGGCAGGCTGCTGTCAATTGGGATTTACCGGTAAATACCAATGTTTTCTACCATACTTGCAATTATAAAAAAAAAACGTTTTTTTTATACTACTAAGATATCAAAAAAGTATTCGGCCTGCCTGATGGTAAGCAGTTTCCGTAGCCTACAACTCCAAGAACTGCTATTTAAATAATTACACCTAGGTATGTAAGTCTTGCATTGAATCATCAGATTTAGCCGCAAAAACCTTCGCATATTATGTTTTAGAATAATAGCTTGATTGTGGTATTCCAGGCCTTATTTTTTATAAATTCCTCAGCGTGGTCAATCCTCCGAAGAGGAACTAGAGGGTGGCGGTGAAGAAAGCCTCGGTGAGGGTGGTGACAGACCCGAGGTCCTCCGAACACCGCTGATCGAGCTGACCGGCCACTCGGGAGTAGTGGTCGCCGCCGACTGGCTCACCGGCGGGGACCACGTCATCACCGCCTCCTGGGACAGAACTGCTAATCTCTATGATGTTGAGACTGGAGACTGTTTGCAAGTTCTTACTGGTGAGTAGTGATTCACTGTACATATTACTGCTACTGATTTTATTGTACACAAACTAAATTAATTTAGTCTCACTATTTATCTTTCTAACAATTCTTTGTTAGAAAGATAAATAGTAAGAAAAGGTTATAAGATTTAGTCCAATTGCTTGTTTTCAACATTTGCTATCCCTTTTCAATAATGTGTGTAAGAAAGAGACGTGATTTGATTAAAAACTAGTTTAGACTTCCGACGGAATCAGTAATCTAATCTAATATTAGGGTGTCCTATCCAGATTAATATTATAAATGCGAAATTAACTCTGTCTATCGTATCTGTTATTCTTTGACGGTTTAGGCGCTGAAGCGATCACGATGAAATTTCGCACGCAGATACCCTTTGGTATGGAGAAGGATACAGGCTTCTTTTTATCCCAGGAACGCGGGTGAAACCGCGGAGGACAGCTAGTTCAGATGTAAACCATATTTTTTTATTTATCAGGCCACGATCACGAGTTAACCCATGCGTCTGCGCATCATAGTTCGCGGCTTGTGGTCACCGCCTCTCGAGACACTACATTCCGCCTGTGGGACTTTCGTGAACCCATACACTCTGTTTCAGTCTTCCAAGGTCATACTGAGTATGTATATTTGTATGAAATAGTTATTTTTATAGCATTACAGCACAGCAATAATTATATTGATAATTACCTTTCAGGAGTGTAACTTCAGCCGTGTTCACTCGTGAAGATAAAGTGGTTTCGGGATCTGACGATCGCTCTGTAAAGGTATGTTTGAATTTAGTATCAGATGGACTGACGAAATGAACTGATGTCTCTTTGTTTGTTTTCACTTCCAAGCTACTGAACTGTTTATAAAATGGATAATTCTACATGCCACGTGCCTCCCACGCAATAGATTGCGATCGAGACGCTATATGGAATCTTTGGACACACAAGGGTTCCGTACAATAATAATAATATTAACAAACTCAACTTTGCTATGAAATGAATAGTAGATGTAACAAAAATAACAAACTAACTTTCATTCCTATTGAACAAAGTGACTTATAACGGAATTATTGCAATTAATATATACCATTGACCACTAGTTGGCATTGTAGTACGTAAGAAGATTGCTGAGAGATGGCGCTATGATAAACAAGACGTTTCTTGTGCGGGGCCCCCTTTTATTTTATTTCTTGCTGTCACTGTCAGACAGACGGACGGACGGAAGCTTAATAATAGGGTCTCGTTGGCATCATTTTGTATGGAACCCTAAAAAAAACGATATGTTCACGTGTATAGGTATGGGATGTGCGCAACATGCGTTCAGCGCTAGCCACCATCAGGTCGGACTCGTCAGTGAACCGCGTGGGCGTGAGTGGCGGCGGGCTCATCGCCATCCCGCACGACAACCGGCAGGTGCGCCTCTTCGACCTGCAGGGCCAACGGCTCGCACGACTGCCGAGATCCAGTCGACAGGTATGTGACGTACGCAGCATGCGTTCAGCGCTAGCCACCATCAGGTCGGACTCGTCAGTGAACCGCGTGGGCGTGAGCGGCGGCGGGCTCATCGCCATCCCGCACGACAACCGGCATGTGCGCCTCTTCGACCTGCAGGGCCAACGGCTCGCACGACTGCCGAGATCCAGTCGACAGGTACACCATAAACACACCTTTTACAATATTATAGACGATTTAAATAAAATAATGAATAAATTGTCATAATTATAAATACTATAATATATATAATCGCCCATTGGTCGACAAATTCGACCGTAATTCATAAAAACTACGACATAATAAATAAATAAACAATCTGCACTCCTCCATATAAACTTTAACTATGCCAAAAAACACATCTTCCATGAGCGCAATATGCTTAAAAAGGAGTAAAAGAAATTGTATTCGCGTATCAATAATTATATGGTCATAATTCCAGGGTCACCGACGCATGGTGACGTCAGTAGCCTGGGCCGAAGACATATCACCGAATATCAACTTCTTCAGCTGCGGTTTCGATCGCCGAATCCTCGGCTGGTCCATCCAGCCCTATAAGGAAAATTAACCCTCTAGTGACAAAGCAGGTATCAGATTTTTAGTAAAACAATTCACTGGAAATACAAATAGTTTGATATCCAAGCGTATGCGTAACGAATTATGTAATAAGCTCTTCATCAAAATATTATTGTGAGCTATAGTTGTGTGTTTGGTTCTTATTTATCTTTGAATACAAGAAAGCGTTAGGAAAGAAGATATTATATTAATAAGGTGTATAGAATAATTACTGCTATATCATACTAAGGCGCAAGCTACATAGGAGCTGGCGCGGGTGCGGATATGGCACAGGTGTCATTCCATTCTATTCAAATTTCGGAGAAATCGCAAGGAAATAGAGTCGCAATTTGAACGTGCGCCTGGCGAGCGGTCGTACGTGCCGTTCGCCCGCGGCTGATCTATGTGGCTTTCAGCTAACAGTTGTGAAGATCGCCATAGATATATGAATCAAAAATTTATACGTACATTTCAAAGAGTGAGAGTTAGCAAAGTGAGTATATTGTGATTGAGGGATTCTGTCCAAAGTTCTATGATTGTCCCATCAATGACTTGATATATGTATAACTAGGTGTTGTTATGTTTTGAAATTGAAGGTAGTGTTGAAAATAACATACAAATTATATGAATTTGGTATAACATTTTGTTTATTTTATATAGTCGAAATAGTATTTTCTAGATCTAAGTTCAGTCTTGCAAGTATATTTAGTAAATTCTATTTTATTTTATTTGAGTACATATCTTGCAATTTCAACTTGAATTTGTTCTGTTGCAAAATATGTGTTTAAACACTGCTTTATAGTTAGCTTAATTTGACAAGCACAAATAATAAGCGATGTATCGATATTGTAAGTACTATATTGTTGGTTTTTAGTAGTTTAATAGTGTTTTAGATTCGTTTGTTCGTCCAATTAGAATTATTTAATTAATGGGTCAGGGATTGGTCACATTTTTTCATATTGTACTATAGGTATTAATTCGGGAATACGGATTTATGTAGTTGTCTAACTGTCATTATATTTAAATATTGATAAAACGAATCGCATAAACAACATGTGTAAATTAATAGTCATCATTAGATATTTAAATTAAATAATTAGATGGGAAATCTTTTTGTTATTCTGTTGTGTTTAACATGTAGAACTTTTTAATAAGGTAAATGTTTTCCAAAAAAAAACTATTTTTAGATGTTGTAATATAAAATCTATTGCTAAATCGGACTAATTCCAATTTTGTTGATTGTTTTGGCATTATTAAAATGTAGTGTCTTAAAATATGTATTTCAATCAAAAGGTCAAGGAAAATATCTAAACTGGGTTTACTGTATAAGCAAATGGTATTGATGTGTATATATATTTTTTAAATATTAAAATCTGGTTGTAATTTAATACAAATGTATCTTCCATGGTATTGGTATCTCTTCTCTTACCTCTTGGGTCTTGGCGCGACAACACGCATTTTATTGGGTTGCCATGGTCGATACAACGCCGCGTTCGTTACACATTGGTACCCATCCTGTGCCTTTGTTTATATACTTTCAGCTTTTAACATTGAGATTTATGTACCTACCTCGTCCTCGGGAGGCTTCAACGTAATTTTTTTTATTAATTCTGACACTAAACATGCATTTATAAATTGCATGTATTTCATGAAGACATAAATATCTATACAACTTAAAATCAGTCAGACAGTGTTCTAAACAAATATTCGTAACTTATTTATTACTTCTGGTAAGAATTTGTAACTAAAATGATGCGTCGTTAGAAATAATTGTAATAAAATATAATATTATGACATATCTTAGGTATACCAGTGTCTTAACAACAATACAGTATTACCCAACTGATATGGCGCGTCGTGAATCTTCGTTCGCACAGAAAAGAAAGTATGGCCCCGAAGATTAACGAAAGAATGATTAAAACTTACAATCAACCTTAGATCACTACTATAAGGCAAGTCACGTCCCTCCGCACGGCGCGCGCTAACATGGCGGCAGCTGCCAACCAATAGCGTTACCCGCGCTTTGAAAATGTATATTCTGCGCAGGTACATCGGTAAGCCATATTAATTGGGTACTACTGTAACAACTATTCGCCTAGTCAAATGAAAAACGATGATTGTAAACCAAAGAAATCTCAACAATTACACGTCTTTATTATATTATCAACTATCGAATGCATAAAAAAGCTATAGCTAAAGGGGCGTCACTCGCGTAAAATATTTCATTTATTCTGTTCCTACAAAAATATTTATGAGAAATTAACATGACATGAGAACACGTAGTATGAACTTATCATCAAAGATCAAAATGTTATCTTACACATCATGCTGCATTCGTGCATTGTGGACTCGAAGTTTAAAGGCAATGAATAAAAATAATAGACCTCCTTCCTGGGTAAAAAATATATAATTCTATTTAGTCTTGCAATTAGATTATCAGATAAAAATTGACACGTATTTTTTTCGTCAATCAAACAAAAAATTATGTAGTCCGTCAATTTCTGCATGACGTCACATTTAGCTAAAAAATGTACAAAAATATGACGTCACGCGGAACTTTAACGGGCTATATCTTCATCATTTTTTGTTTGATTGAGGATCTATTTTTTTATAATCTAACTGACTGACTAAATATATTTTTTTGGGAAAGTAGCCAATTGCAAATTCTAGCAGATATCGCGATATCTCCACTCGCAAGTGGCGCTACTTTTTCTAGAAGGTAGCCTCAAAATGTGCGATACTGCGAATGGTCTACATTATTTGTCACCCTTTGAAGGCTTGTACTTATCCATTTGAAGAACATCACATATCAATGATATCAATATAAATTAAATGTTTATTCGTGGTATTCTCGCTATGTATTACTGTGTTTCATTATGATCTACTTATAAATGTTCAAAAATGCTGCCACACCTATGATGCAGAGACTATGATGAGGGAATTAAAAACTCGCTTAATTATGAATTAACTTCAAACCAGAAAGAATCATGGCGAGATTTGTACAAAAAAATAAAAAAATTTAGAGATGCTAGAATGACGTTATAGTTGTTCCTTAGTGCCTAAGGAATAACTTGAGCCATTTAAAATATTTTTAGAACCCCGAGATAAAGATGCGAATTTCTATGGCATGCCGGCGAATCGCGACTATTCGCGACCAAAACCGTTATGCTGTTGTTATATTTTGCGGGGTTTATAAAATATTTCACGTATATTAACATGTTGCTGGTAATGTAGTCTCAACATTGGAAGTGATTCAAAACCCTCTAAAATGTTTTTTTTTGTACAAATCAATGTATGGATCTCGCCATGATTCTTTTATTTATTTTATACTTACATTTAAATATTAATAAACCTGTAAATAGCGCGCTTATTATTGTAATAAGCGCGATTTTTTTGGTACAGACTTACACAAACTTATCTGGCCGGGTGAGATAGGCGCTATTATCGCATTTGATGGAGCAAACAACAAATCGCGAATGGCAGTAAGATTGACATTTTAAACTCGCATCGTTAGTTCCGCTTTTGGCCACTGGGCCAGATAAGTTTGGGGGCTATATCTTGTTTTCAATTTGCATTTTACCTTTTTGCACAGTTACAATGTCATCTAAATAAATGTCTATATTTTAATGTAATTACAGTTTCTAAACGGTTATTTCACAATATCTTATCATACCTAATAAGAACTATACAAATAATGCAACCAAATAGGTCTGATGTAAGAGGATTATTCAAATCTATTTGGTTGGTATTGCCATGCTGAATTGCTGATGATAGTCCCAGTCTTCATAAACTGCATTATGTACCAATAAAACGTTCATTAGAATCCATTCAATACTCAATCCCAAGTAGCTGTGACTCAGATTATCAGTATTCGAGATATCGTGAAATTGCCCAAGAATGTAAATAATTATTTTATATCAATTAAATTATTCCTCATATTTAATTATGTCAGTTTTGTCATATTATATTAATACTGGTATATTGTATTATGTAGATATATTCATGTAACGTATATTGCAGTATGCCAAAGTCCTCTATACAATAGTCAGAGGAAGGCAGTTTTACAATATCTGATTAAAAATGCGTTACAAAATATTACAATACATATTTATAATCATACTGTTTAATTAGTCACGCATATAAAAGCCGATACGCATATAAGGTTAATTTTCATATGACTCAAACAACTGTCGCAGAGATCAAGCTATCTTTTACAAAGTATAGGATCTCAAAACATTAATTCCGTGGCTGGCGTGAACAAGTTGATATCTCGAATTGCCTGTTTTATTTTTTACAGGCTAAATACGTCCTACGCATTATGAATTTATATGAAAAAAATTGACATTTCCAAATATTCGTTATTTTTGGAGAAATCACCTATGTTATTACGTTGACATCTCGCGTTTTAATATGTATAACTTGACAAAATTACATATCAAATTAACGATACACTTGTTTTTGTGACTGAATATTGATATTTTGTCATATCAACCTATGCTCGGTATTAAAAATAATTTTAATTACTGGATATCTCAACTTATACACATTCATGTTTTCGTATAGTACAAAGGATAAATTGATATATTTAGATGTAAAGTTCTGGCCAACTGAAGCGTTTCTGTTAAAATCTATACATATTGAGATGTTCAGTTATGGCCAACTACGGTTGTGAACCCTTAACGTAATAAGTATAGATATTACTATAAATTATGAATAATAACTTCAACGTTAATTGAATATATTAAGTTACTTACTAATGTACCCAAGTTGAACTAAAAAAAATAATGGAGTTGTCAACATGCTTCCGTGAAAAGCGCGCTATTTGTTTGATACCGTGGCACATCCCTCGCTCGTTTTGGTAAAAAAACAGAGCGATGCCAGAATGTTACTTTTGTAACATTTTACGTTACTTTTGACGCTCTCATGTTACCTCCATGTTTGTTACACCTAAAAAAAAAAACTTTTACGTAACTTTTAGGACAATACAAAACATTCAATTTTTTTCCAGCAAAAAAAAATAGCCGTGAATTGGAATGCACCCAAGGATAGAGTCTGGCAAACGAAAGTAACTTGTAGTGGAAACTTGGCCCATAGTGCTAAGGAGAAAGCTGATGTTTTAGGCTCTCTCTTTGCCTCGAACTCGACTTTGGATGATGGGGGCGCCACACCGCCTACCATCCCGCAGTGTGCCAGCTCCATGCCGGAGATAAGCATAACCCAACGGGAGGTCCGGCGGGAATTGCTTTCCCTGGACATCCATAAGTCGAGTGGGCCAGACGGCATACCGGCAGTGGTACTGAAGCGGTGTGCTCCTGAATTGTGTCCAGTATTGACGCGTCTTTTCGTACTTTCCTACACCAAACAGGAAGTCCCGTCTTCGTGGAAAACTGCCCACGTGCACCCAGTGCCCAAAAAGGGCGACAGATCAGATCCGACGAATTACAGGCCTATCGCTATCACCTCCCTTCTCTCCAAAGTCATGGAGCGTGTGATCAACACGCAGCTTTTGAGATACCTGGAGGATCACGAGTTGTTGAGCGACCGTCAATATGGCTTCCGCCATAGTCGCTCAGCTGGTGACCTCCTTGTGTATCTCACGCACCGTTGGTCACTCGCCATCGAGAGTCAAGGTGAGGCATTGGCAGTGAGCCTAGATGTGGCGAAGGCGTTCGATCGGGTCTGGCACAGGGGTCTTCTCACGAAGTTACCAGCATACGGGCTTCCCGAGGGATTATGCAAATGGGTCGCCAGCTTTCTGTCCAGCAGATGCATAAAAGCCGTCGTCGACGGTAGTTGCTCCGATAGCATGGATATAAATGCCGGCGTCCCGCAAGGTTCTGTGCTGTCCCCAACACTGTTCCTTCTGCATATCAATGATATGCTGTCTATTGACGGCATTCATTGCTATGCGGACGACAGTACAGGAGACGCTCATTACACGGGCCGTGCAAATATCCCTCGTTTCGAGGTGGAGGAAAGCCGCGAATGGCTGGTGTCTGTAATCGAGAGTACACTAACTTGTGTCTCCGATTGGGGTCGACTAAACCTAGTCCATTTTAACCCCACCAAGACTCAAGCCAGCGCGTTCACCGCTAAGAAAACCCCATGGTCTGTGGCTCCAAAATTCCAGAACACTTCCTTGAACATCAGTCAAAGCATCGGGATCCTTGGCGTCGACATCTCTAGCGACGTTATGTTCCGAAGTCATTTGGAGGACAAGGTTAGGCTGGCATCCAAAAAGCTTGGAGTGCTCAACAGAGCGAGGCAGTACTTCACATCGGGGCAAAGGCTGCAACTTTATAAGTCGCAGGTCCGTCCTCATATGGAGTACTGCTGTCATCTATGGGCGGGAGCTCCTGGGTACCAGCTTGAGCCTTTAGACTCGGTTCAGCGACGTGCCATCAGAATTGTTGACGATCCCGAGCTCACAAGCGGTTTAGAACCACTCAGTCTGAGGAGAGACTTTGCCTCGTTATGTGTGTTCTACCGCTTGTATAACGGGGAGTGTTCTAAGGAATTATTCGACATGATGCCCACGGCTACCTTTCACCATCGCAACTCTCGCCATCGACAGGGAGTCCATCCACACACATTGAAACCAGAATTGTTTCGAACTGTGCGGGCTAAAAGGAGTTTTCTTCCGCGGACGCTCGGACTGTGGAATGAGCTCCCTGCCGTGGTTTTCCCAATGGAGTACAGCATGGGGTTCTTCAAAAAGGGAGTGAAGCGGTTTCTTCAGGGTCGGCAACGCGCGAGTGATACCCCTGGTGTTGCAAGCGTCCATAGGCTACGGTAGCTGCTTACCATCAGGCGGGCCGTATGCTTGTTTGCCACCTAAGTGGTATAAAAAAAAAAAAAGGTGTTCTGGAATTGTGGAGCCACAGACCATGGGGTTTTCTTAGCGGTGAACGCGCAGGCTTGAGTCTTGGTGGGGTTGAAATGGACTAGGTTTAGTCGACCCCAATCGGAGACACTAGTTAATGTACTCTCGATTTCAGACATCAGCCGTTCGCGGCTTTCCTCCACCTCGGAACAATATTTTAAAAATATTTGTCACGCATTATTTGAGTATATAAAGAAAAACGACTCGAAATGAAAACCGCTATTAGAATGGTCTAGTCATTTGGTGCTCAAAAAGGAAAGAAAAAGGATTTTGAGTATTTTCGTAAATCAAGTGTCCAAAAAAAGCACAACAAGGGCAAACTCTTGACGGGACTGAGATCGATAGGCTTATTCCTAAAATCCCCCTTGAGAGAATCCCCCTCGGGGGGGAAAAGTGGACTCTTATGTAAAAATAATCCAGAATGAGAGAGAACCTATTAAATGTCTGCAATATGATAAAAATTTAGTAGAAAAAATTCATTTCAAGCAAAGCTTGAAGTGAAACTCCTTTCCAGACGATTAATTTTAGGAAAAGAGGAAAAGCCACTATAGGGTTCTTTAGAATGAATCAAATTTCGAAGGAGTCGTTGCCAATCAGCGCAGAAAAAAAAAAGATTTATGGGATCACATTGACCTAATTGACGACGCGTTTAAGGAGTTTTATCTCCAAATAAAAACTGTCGGTGATGCTTCTGCATCTACTGACCCCGATTTAGACGAAGACAACCCTGATGAAGAGGATTCTGAGGTCCAATAAGCTGTAGTTTTTTATCGTCCTTTTTTTTGCTTACCTTTACTTTACTTTATCTTTTTGTTATTTTCAAAAATAAACATATTTTTTTATCATTATTTTGATCTTTATTTTGAACTGGGAATCGAATCCAGGACCTAGCGTAGCAGTCGAGCTTACGACAATTAGGGTAAAATGAGGTAGTTAATGATGTGTTACCTAGTAATGATCCCTACCCCCGGGTGAGTAAGTTGATATCTTTTGGTGAACCAGTTGATATCTCGGTACATAAGTTGATATCTCGGTACATAAGTTGATAACTCGTTGGTGAACGACTTGACAAGTCCATTATTATTAAAACTATGGAGAATTTCCTTAATTTATTGACATAATTTGAAAGATGACATAAAATAACCGCCAAACCAGCATTAACACATACGACTAAAATAATTTACCTATTTACCAGTTGAGGTCAAACTTTAAAATAGCTGCCCTGTAAAATTGCCATTTTAGAGATGTCAACATATTCACGCCAGCCACGGAATTATATTAAAAAGCTTTTATGAGTAAGACCTTTTGCTTATGCCTATCAATATATCTATATTCTTCACCAGGTTCTGTTGTAGTTTCCCTTGCTATACCTATGTATAGTTATAATGATAATACTTTATTGGCATTTAATCAAAATTTTAAACTAACCAAGAAGCATAATAATTAATAGATATACTATTATTACATATTGTATAATTATGACGTTAACAGTTTGTTAAATAATATTATCTTCTATAAATGATCTGAATATTTTTGTTATGCCGAATGTGGTATGAATACATAATATTATAAAAATGCACTCATGTTTTCCTATTCCTATTACCGCGGGGCAACTGCGTAAAATAATCTTAATGAACTTCATTAAACTGAGCTTCATTGAAATCCCATAAAATTTTGACCTCAAGCGGGTCTATGGAATAGTCAATGGATGGCTTTCTGGCACATACAAACGCAATACCAAAATCACCAACGGTTAAAAATATGAAACATTTATTGTTTTTTTTTTCCACATAGGTACTTAGGATTTCGCAACGCTGTTGGAGACGTCAAAAGCGTGGAAAAGAGATATCATAATTCTTTAACACTTTGCGAGAGAGAAAGAGACGCAAATTAAATATTGACGTAAGCCAAAAAAATATCGAGTAAGAGCCCATAGCATCCCGGGAACTTCGGTGTGATTTCACATTTTATGTTCAATAATTATGATCGTGCAAATAAAACTAGAAAAGTGTATGTTAAAGATATTGTGACTTGTTCCTTGAGCAAATTGTGACGTGGTGCATAGAAAGAAATAACCTACAAAATTATACGTTTCATGCTTATGCCTCGTCCATACGCTTGCCGCAAACTCCAAACTCCCACAAACGCTTGGACAAATCAAGGGAGACAAACGCTTTATAATTTGTGGACAAACGTAGCCATCCACACGTTTGCAAACGCTTGCGAGCAGCGTTGGTAGTGCGTTGACAAGCAAACATGACGGACGTCGAGCTCGTTTATGCAATAACGTTTCTTCTTTAAATGTTTACGGAATGTAACCATAAGTATTTATTTCTTGTATTTTATGTCCATAACATGCTTATTTAAAATTTTACTGACATGATTCCATGTTTTAGTATCTTGTTTCTGATCAATACTTTACGTTTAAAATGCAGGGTAATGCAGGAAATTCGAGGAATTTTAAAATTACTGGATCTACCATTATCTCTTTTTGTTCACGCAGTAGGTTTATGCATTACTACATACTTAATTTTTGATTACGTTTAATGTAATACACAATTCAGCATTAAAATCTGTGAGTGAACAATAAATCACCCCTTATTTCCCACCTATAGGGTAGCTATTTTTTCCAAATTTATATGGGAACAACTTCGAGGTGTACCCTATCAAATAAAAAAAGAATGATTAAAATCGGACTACTCTATAAAAAGATATGCATGTTCATACATAACAAAAAATATATACGTGTAAACTTTAAACCTCCGTTTTTTCGTCGGTTAAAATGCAGGGTAATGCATCCTGCATTTTTCAGCATATATTTTTAGGCATTGCATAGTTTTAACAGTACGCAGGCACACGTCTGTTCGCCGCTAGTGCGCACAGAACAATATACCTAGGGCTAGTGCGCAAGCGATACTAACTACACACAAACGTATGGATGGTTCGAAAGCGCTTGCCGCAAACTTCCTTTGATTTGTGCATCAAAAACCGACACGGCTCGGATGGGCGGCAAGCGCCCGCAAACGCTTGGCAAGCCACGGCAAACACCCATCCACACGTTTGAATTTGCGGAGGCTTGCCGAGGTTTGGCAAGCGTGTGGAGGGCCCATTAGATGCTTAGATGACGGTACATAGTAGAAAATTCTAAATCTATGGTTTCACGGGTAAATACGGGTTCTTTCATTGGAATGTTTTCAACTATATTCTTTATTTAGTTTGTTTTTACAACAGGATATCTATATCTAAAAATATAAGTATTTAACACAGACTAGTTTTCATTTCTCTCATACAAATCCCTAACATTCATTTTCGTCGCATTTCTATCTACTGTTCTTCTTATACATACAAGTTTTTGCTTTGTTTTGTAGGTATTCCTACTGATTTTTTTTAGTTTACAATTTCAATGATTACAGCTCGAAATAGTCAGATTTAGCGTAAAAAAACTGTAGATATATATTACGGATTTTTAAGCGTTGCTCTCCGGATTTTTGTATATCGGATCTGGCAACACTGCCAGACGATTAGGTACGTAGATTGAAGATTAGGTAGATTTGCAGTCAGCGAATGGCGAAGAAGATAGCTATAGTTCGACATATTTACATATAATACAGCTACGTACAATTAATACTGCCATACTTACACTTTTACCCCATTTTGTGGGTAAACTGATATTGGGCATTTAGGTTTTACTACGAGTCGTAATTTATCAATGGTGTGGCAGGTGATATTGTTATAACTTTATAGAAGTCATAATAAAACACGGGATTGATGAAGTATAGTTTATTTACAAAATAAATAGTTTCGTACAGGCTAGAGGATTTTTTTTGTATGAGTTGTGACTTATCACGTTTTGACCGCAACCTCCTCAGTTATTGATTGTATATACTGTACTGATAGGTGATGTATTCTGAAGACACAATTAAATACTTAATTATCCTTTGTTTCCATATAAACTCGCAAATTTTCACATTTAGAGAGTAGCCTTGCGGATCTGAAAGAGAAAATACCTGTGGCGAGCACACTTGATCTGACCTACTTTAACCTTAGAGTGGACTGTATGAGATTAACGACGAAAACATAGACTACCGGCTGGACGAAGTCACTCAGGACGCAACCAGATCCGGGCGAATCAGGAGAGAGAGACGGGGACGGAGTAGCAACACGAAGGGGGAGGGGTGAGGGGTGCGCGGTGATGCGTGTAGCAAGAGCAGACGGGGTGCGCGGGACGCGCGGGACTTTTCGGGACAAGCGGGAACGTGCCTGGAACACGGGCGGAACGTGTGGGACCTACTCGGGACACGATCGGGGCGCGTAGAACGTATTCGGGACACTTTCGGGACACGTGGAACGCGCGCGGGACACAATTTCGCGGTTTGTTTTGATGCTATTTCTTTCCCACTTAGTCCCGTTTCTTTCTGCGGGATGTTCTGTCCCTTTCTAACCGTGTTCCTATCTCTTTCTATAGCGGTTTTTCCTTATAATTGCGTTTTCCTTAGGAAATGGCTTTCTCATTACAAAATTAACTTATTTACTAGATAGACCTTACTTTTCTACACATTATATAAAAAGAATTACATAAATATCTCCGCGTTAAACGGTGCTACTACTTGAGAGGCCCTCTTTTTCTCGAAATAAGTTAACACAAAACTAAAAACCTTTCTTTCCTTACCTAAAACCTTAAATTAATACTTTAGACCTTATAATATGAATAATTTCGCACTTAAATGAATACTAGCACTTAAATATTTACATTTCACACTTAAAAATATTTCTTATATACAACTTAGGTAAAACACACACACTTAGGCACTTTACAAAATCAGTTCGCGTCGCTGACAATACCTATATTTGATTTCATAATACATGACATATATCGTCCTTATTTGTAAGTTATTATTTCCGCGTCACACGAATTCAAAACAATTACTTTCTATGTATCAAACTTACCTATAAATATAACTATAAATGGTTCTTTATGAAAACTACAAAAAATAAAACACGCTATTTAAAGTGCTAAAATTAATAAAGTGGTAAAATTTATAAAATGCTGGTATCCCCATCAACTTATAATCCGACTATTTACGAATGACACGTAGTACCATAGTTAACCACCCCACAATAATAAGCCTCACACTTTGGTCGGTTAGCACTAAAAACAAATTTGGTTGATCATCGTTTTTCGACGAAATTATCTATTAAATTTGCATGATATTGACAGAAAATACACTCGAGTATAGTAATCCTTTGATTTCCTTACTGTATCAATTAAAAAAATCTACTTACCGATGAAAGGTTATGTTTGGTTAATTTCGTTCACTACGGCTTTTACAACCAATTACACAACAATTCACCATCACTGCACACTAAACAATATCTTTGAGAATATAAAAAAGGCACAAATAACATTCAATTAGGATTTCAAAGCTCTCATCAACAAAATATCTTTTGGAACCAGAAACTTGTTTGCCATCAACGAGTTCAACGACACCGATTTTGACACTGATGTCAAGAATAGAAACCTATACGCGAGATAGGGACAAAAAAATATGCTTAGTCCTGCTCACACATACACGTTTTGCCATATACGTATCTCGCTTTCGTAATTATTATTATTTTAGTGACATATCTACCTAATCCTGAATCTAAGATTAGGTACGAGTTGACTTTACAAGTTATCTCAAAAAGTCCGTGTAAAGTTTTAGTACAATGACCACCACTTTACTAAAACATGACTGGACGGTGACTGATAATCCGGACTATGTGAAAGTTAATGTGCGGACTATAATTAAAGTGATATTATAAATAAAATGTATGCGACTGAAGGACTTTGTCCATGGTCATGAACAAATTAACAAAAAAAAAAAAAATTAGGTACGAGTCATAGGTACGAGTTGGGTACGAGTACGAACGTACGAACCTGTGGTACATACGAACGTAGAAAGAGAACGCATACGAAGCTTAAAGCCGTAACCAAGAATATTTTTTTTTTATTTGTTGGTGTCACACGGCTTTTGTATTTTGCCAATTTCCAGTAATATTATAAGTTCTAGTCACAATAAATCGCGTTCACAATAGTCCTCAGTCAGTCACCGTCCATAAAATTCATGTTTTAGTACAATGGTGGTTGTACTAAAACTTTTCACGGACTTCTAGAGACAACTTGAAAAGGCACGATACACATGATTCATTTCATTTCACTTCACTGGTGCACATGGATTGATCTTTATTGGATAAAATACCACCGATAATATACAATAAAACTCAAAATACACGAATTTATGAAAATAAAAATGAAAACACTATGTCACTCTGCAAGTTCCCGCCAAAAAGTCCCGATATATACTTATCGGATTCGATATCAAAATCACGTTTCTTTAAGCAGCTATTAGACCATCCCTATTTATAGAAGCGTTTTACCTGAAAATAAAACGCATATTAAATACTTACCTTATTTGAAACCTTATAGAATGAGATAGGCCTTCCTTGTTTTCTGCTCTAGACTTCCTTCTTTGTCTACCCAAATATTGCCGTCCCGCTCGCACATCTCCCCACTATCCACCCAGGCATCCTGTATAGGTCTATTATTTTACTCTTTGACCCAGGCTAGCGATGGGTAACTAGCCGAAATTTCAATAGCTTAGCTAGCCGGCTATATGTGGTGTAAAAGCCAGCTAGTTAGTCAGCTATTTTGGCTATTTGACTACACGCACGCACTCACAGCTACCGGCTACTCGGCTAGATTGGCTTTGGCTAGCCGGCCAGCTACCGGCTAGTGGCGGATAGAATGGCTTTGGCTAGCCGGCCAGCTAGTGGCGGCTAGAGACCTGTGGCGGCTAGGCGGCTACCCGCTGTGTGTGACGTAAACTTCTCGTAATGAGGAGAATTTCTTATGATACCTCTATGGTCAAAATACTTGTCAATACGTGCACTTAAGGTTCAAATTGGTTCGAATTATCAACAGTTAGGCAGGTAAGAAAACTCCTCATTCTTTCTAGCTAGCGAGTAGCCAGTAGCCATCCTGTAGCAAGTAGCCACCCAGTAGCCAATAGCCAATTATCTTGTTGACAGATAACATAGCCGTGGCTATTTTGTGTCTAGCCGTTTTTTGGCTAGTTATTAGAATAGCTACCCACCTCTAACCCAGGCAGAACGCGAGCTTGAGCCACGCGCGCTATCTCGTCATTGAGTCGAAATACCAGGCAGAACTAAAAATTAAGGTTTCAAATAAGGTAAGTATTTAATATGCGTTTTATTTTCAGGTAAAACGCTTCTATTAAAACTTGACCGTTATTTGAAACCTTATAGAATGAGACGTGTTTGTTATCGCCTGGTGAAAGTGGATGCCAAGGTGATTTTATGCTTGTAGCATTAAGTTATTTGTGACATAGGTACCTGTGATTTCTCCAGTATAGGTCATACGTGTACAGACTTCTGTGAAAGTCTGAAGGTATCGTGAGAGAGAATAGGTATCAAAAATACTAAGATGTGCGAGGTACTGTAATTTTATTTATAAAGTACAAACGAAATATGTAGGTGTAAATGGCTAGAAACAAAGATCTTAATCAAATCATTGATGAGCATAAAAACATGTATCGTATATGATTGAAAACCAACATTCAAGTATTTAATTAATCATGCGAAGATAATGTAATCCCGCGCTAGTGGCTTATTATCAGCTATATAGAACTGTCTAAAAGGATTGCAGATCTCTAATGGGCATGTGACCAGATTTAGTGGATCTGAACTGATTATGCCAGCACCAGCGATGAATTATTCTATTTCGCACCTTGTAAAGATGCAGCTTTGGCAGGTCTTCTCAATAATTGGTGCATTTTGCTGTGCTACGTCTATCGTATAAAAGGTGAATACAATCTGTACACACAGTAACAGATAGCTAATATGTTTTGCATAGTCTATGTACCTACCGACATTATTATTCTACGACACGTATAGGTACATCATATATTATAATTCGGTAATTACATACAGTACATTTTTACTTACATGTGGTATTTTGCTATAATCACCAGCAACATTACTGCATAAACATTAACCCGGCTAGGCGGCTACCCGCTGTGTGTGACGTAAACTTCTCGTAATGAGGATTTCTTAGCATACCTCTATGGTCAAAATACCTGGCAAATCGTGCACTTAAGTAAGGTTCAAATTGGTTCGAATTATCAACAGTTATACAGGTAAGAAACTCCTCATTATTTCTTGCTAGCCAGTAGCTAACCAATAGCCTATAGCTAATTATCGTGTTGACAGATAACATCATAGAACATTTATACCGTAGAGTGAATATGCCTAGAGTCCGTTTTGTCGTGGTCAGTTTGAGATAGAGAATGAACTATATATATACGATTTTTATACATGTATAGAACTGGTGTTACCATATAATTATTTTTACTCGGCTTTTGGGAAATTATTATTTGAGTTCTATAAAAAGCTTATTTAAAAGATATAAATTTAGAATAATAAATATCCTGGGTTCACACATATAATGCGTCAAATAAATCGTATTATTTCGTGATAAGTATTATTTGTTATTATAGCGGCAATAGAAAATTTCAACTGTCTACTTATTACGGTTCATGAGAACCTCACTGTCAGACAGACGGACTGACAGCGGACGCTTAGAAATAAGGTAGCAGCCTTTGGGTAGGGAAGTAAAAAAAAATTGATTTGTAATCTCTTTCGTATATCCCCACAAACTTATCTGGCCCCTTGGCCAGGTTTAGTTTAACTTTGACGGCCATTTATTTTGGGATTTCATATTTACGATTTATAACGTAATAAAAAAAGCTACTTACTAGATCTCGTTCAAACCAATTTTCAGTGGAAGTTTGCATGGTAATGTAAATCATATATTTCGAAAACAATAGCATAAGTGAAACAATATTTCTTGGCATAAAGTTAGATGATAAAGTAGGATATGTAAGAAAGTTAAACCATTTTTTATGCCTTATGGCGTTTGGTGAAGATTGCAGGTGAATATACGGCCATACAGGCAAACCACGGCTATGTATGTTCTGACATTAGATATGGTATAATCGAGTGGGGAAATTCATGCCATTTCAATAGAGTATTTATTGCGCAAAAGCAATGTGTACTAGCAATCTGCAACGTAGATAGTTTGACTTCTTGCAAACCATTATTCCAAAAATTAAATTTGCTGACGGTCCCTTGTTTATACATTTTTGAAATGTGTTGTTTTGTTAAAATGCATATGCAGCTATTTAATCGATTTAGTGATGAATGCAGTCCTATAGTAGATTGTCAAACAGATTGAGACTATCAAACATAAGAACAACTCTTTATAGTAACAACTGTTATCCAATGGCTGTAAATTTACAATAAATTGCCTGAAAGTATTAGTAATTTACCATTAAATAAATTTAAAATTATATTTAAAAAAATGTTATCATGTGAATGTTTTTATTCAATAAACGATTATTTCAATTATAAATTTAGGTATGAATAAAAATTTTAAAATCTTATAGATATAGTTTATCTTATGTGAATCTTAAATCTGTTTTATTGCTTAATTTATTTTGTGAATGTTAAAACTCAATATATTATAATTTTATTTTCTACTAGCTGTTCTCCGCGGTTTCCTCCGCGTTCCCGGGATAAAAAGTAGCCTATGTCCTTCTCCATACCATAGGCTATATGCATGCCAAATTTCATCGCGATCGGTTCAGCGGTTTAAGCGGGAAAGCGTAACAGACAGACAGACAGAGTTACTTTCGCATTTATAATATTAGTTAGGATTGTATCAATTTTTTATATTGTATGCCACTTGCTGGTGAAGAGTGAGAACGTTTATTATTATGACCTTGTATGTACCACAATTCGAGCGAAATAAAAATCATTCATTCATTCACTAGAGTGGGAGACTGAAATTTTATGTTGGCAACACAGATTTGAGAAATACGAAGATACCGAAACGTCCTTGGAATGTCATTATTTATTTCGCAAACCAGTGCGCAAACGATGTAATGACCTTGAAAAACCGACATTCGAGTAGGATAAAAAATGCTTACGCTCTGTCTCGTTTCTTAACGTGTATTTCCAATAAGTGTTTCTCTTTCTGTGTGAATGAGTCAGAAGATATCTCAAGGTCTATAGCTTTTTCTGTCTACGATTTATACTCTCACGAGGATAACATTCTTTTTTTTTTTTTATTTGTTGGCGTCACACGGTTTGTGTATTTTGCCATTTTCCAGTTATATTATAAGTTCTAGTCACAATAAATCACGTTCACAATAGTCCTCAGTCAGTCACCGTCCATAAAAGTCATGTTTTAGTACAATGGTGGTTGTACTAAAACTTTTCACGGACTTCTTGAGACAACTTGAAAAGGCACGATACACATGATTCATTTCAGTTCACTTCACTGGTGCAGATGGATTGATCTTTATTGGATAAAATACCACCGATAATATGCAATAAAACTCAAAATACACGAATTGATGAAAATAAAAATGAAAACGCTATGTCACTCTGCAAGTTCCCGCCAAAAAGTCGAGGATAACATAGCCGTGGCTACTTTGTGAATAGCCGCGGCTATTCACAAAATAGTTTTGGCTAGTTATTAGAATAGCTACTCATCTCTACGTTCCTTCCCTCCTCCTACCTTACTTTTATTTACCTACTGTTTGTTTGAAGTGTTTGGCTGTCTTTTTCCGAATAACGAATTGGTCGAAATTTTCGCACAAGTTTGTTTTTGCAGATGATTTTGAAGCAAATCTGTAGTCTTACTGTTTGACCTACGATTCTGTTCAAAAGTAATAATGGATGAACTGCGGGCGTTTTTTAATGACCCATGCCCGTCAAGTTCGCAAGTAACCAAACTGCGTGGACCTGCAACTGGTGGTTTCCGAATCACCAAAGAAGATTCTATAAACCAGCTCAATAGGCGGGAAGATCATCGCAGGGCCTTAGTTATGAGTGGAACAGACTACGCTCGTGAGGTTAGGGAACGAGAAGCTGAGATGTATTCAAGGGTAAGAGATCCTTCCCATTGTAAACAATTGCTCATGCTCAATGTCTTTCAAATCCTTTCGGCTGTCGAACGCTTACTTAAGCTGAGGATTCTGTTGACAAAAAAATTCAAATAAACTTCTGGGAATAAATAAAGGTAAAGCTTTACATTAGGTGACAACTCCAAAAATTACGCCAATATTTTTTTAGGTAGTTGGGGTCATGTATATTGTATATTTGAAATCGGGAAAACTAGGAAAAGTATAGGAAAATTATGAAAAATTAAAACTCATTCGAACTTCTTGTATAAAGTCTATGTTTCTGTTGAAATGTATTGGCATATTTTAGCGACTTTCGGATATCAACGGCTCCGGCGCTGCGGGAAAAGCAGTCTCTTCGCCATTGCGTAACAAACTACAGACATCCATACCCGGGCACGGTGTCTGCAGTTTGTTACAGCTGGTGGAGACTGCTCTCCCTCCGTGCCTCCGACTTTATAAAAACACTAGGGGTGAGACAGACAAGTACTACACGGAGTCGGGGTTGGCAGATTCTGTTTTGTAACAGTATTTATCAAAAGAAAACACAACAACAGTAGGTACACTACACTCGTGCTGCACCATTTTACACGTATTTCATTCGATTCAGCATCAAAGAAGAAATGAGTAAGATAAACCCTAAGAATTGGACGAAAATTAAAAACAAAAATCCTTTGGTAAATATATTTATAATAGTAAGTTACTTCACCAGAAAAAAAAATGCGCCTATACTCGTCGTCACCTAATGTAAAGCTTAGCCTAAATAAATAATGCAACTTCAGGCCACAAGATCCGACTCATGCCAAAAACAAGTATTTTTATTAAGAGCAGCCAACCTGCTATACTTTTCATACAAAAACTCTGTTGTGATTATAGCATTGTAAAACATTTTTCGGTAGATGTATTAAGTAAATGGGTATCTTGGGCACTATCTAGGCCTGTATGAATGCAAAAATAAAATAAAATTTGAAACTAATTCAGTAAAAGCCCCTGAAAATCAGCATTTTTCATGGAATAAGTTTTATATGTAAAATCATGAATGACAACCTAACTAAGTGGCCGTGAGTGATCAGCGGAATTTATTGACTGATAACTGAGGGTTCTGGTCCTATCTCTCTTTTTTCACAATCAAACATTATGTTGGATGAAACAACAATCTTTTAGATTATGCTACATTGTTCTTAGATGGACCGGGAGAGGCCCCTTAATCTCTCTTCCCCAGTGCGTCATCTGCTATAAATATTTCTGTAGCACTGTAGAAAGTATAATCAAATAATTAAACTCTTAATTATAATCTAGCAATTTAAAGGTGTATGTTTATAAATAATTATTTGATTACTATCTGTGTCTTCTGGCTTCATTTATAGCTTATACACTAATTAAAACCATTCTCAATAAATGGGACATCTAATGCAAAAAGATTTTTCAATTTTGACTGGTAGTTCGTGAGAGTTGTTAGTTCAATCATAAAAATGTATACTTATGTTCTTTGATTATGCCCTAATTTTTCTTAATTATTTGTAGTCTTGTTAGTCTTTGACTGTTGCAATTTTCATTTGTAATTTTCAGTTGTTTTCTCTCATTTTGAACGTACCTAGGTTTCAATAAATTCAATACTATTTAGAGTGTTATGGACTACCCCTATAAATAAAATATAAGTTATATTGTGTTATTGTTATAGAATGAAAATATCCGATTTGAGAGTATGTCTGGAGGTCTAGAGTCCATAGAGAACCTTTCCTCATTTGGAGCTTCCACAATGAATGTTCCAGAGCTGGCAACTGATGAGGCCATGACTGAAGTGTATAGCAAATACAACTTCCAGATGAAAGAGGACACTAATAATTTCCCTATTAATGCTTACAAACAAAAGGTAAAACTATTCATTTGCTGCAACAATATTTTCTCCTCCTTAAATTCAATAAATTACTTTTACCATTACATTTACTAATGTGCATTTACATCCTCACCAAAGATAATTATTTTCAATAATTTCAAAAACCCAAGATTCCCCATTTATCATTGTTGAAAAATAAACTATTGAGAAAGCATTTTTTTTAATTTGTTCTAGCTATAAAAATATTATGAAGCTCTCATGGTGTAGCATGATTAGCCGTTCTTAATCGATCGGCAAAGTTAAGCTACGCGCGTCGTGGTCGGTACCTGGATGGGTGACCGCCTAGTGGTATTTCAAATCGAGCATTTCCGTGCTTCGGAAGGCACGTAAAGCCGTTGGTCCCGGTTATCACTTAATTGTGATAATCGTTAAGCTAGTTGGATGCCTCCTAGGCGGCTTGAAAAATTCCAACAGTAGGTTGACCACTAGCCTACCTCCACCGATCCGCAGTGGGCACATGTGGTGGAGTATTGCCCATTTCCTTTCACCTTCATTTGTGAATTGTCATTGAGGCCTGTGCTCAGCAGTGGGACATTATAGGCTGATGATGATGATAAAAATATTTTGTTTTTATTTGGATAATTTTCATCAATTATATTTAACCTTCATCATAAACACAATTCTCTCTATGAAAGTCCATAACATAATTTTTATTTTTAATGTTTCTTAGATACTGGATCGTATTCGTGGTTTTCCTGTAGTCATTGTTGAGGGTCCAACTGGATGTGGTAAGACAACACAAGTGCCCCAGTGGATCTTAGACGATTGCTATAAAAACCGCAGACAGTGCAAGATCATTATTACACAGCCCAGAAGAATTGCAGCCATCTCTATAGCTAAGAGGGTGTCTCAGGAAAGAGGCTGGGATGTTGGCGGGCTTGTTGGTTATCAGGTAAATTTGTATACCAACTTTTCAATGAGCGATGCATTCTTCAATAAGGTTTGCAATAAAAATCTGTGACACACTAGAATACTATTGGCCGCACTCAGAGACGTCAATTAAGTGATTGGTTATCTCTATACCTGTCCCTTTCTATAGTCATTCAATAAACACACGTGGAAATACTTGAATGAATCTACTAGTTATTATTGTTGTTTATATTATAATAAATTACAGGTTGGACTTGAAAATAGATCTACAAGTGACACACGTATTCACTATGTCACCACTGGTATTCTTCTGCAAAAATTGGGTAAGTGAAATAGAAAATATGATGAATATTTCATAAAGATATGAAAATAGCTCTGTGTCAAGTTTGTGTTGAATATACTGAAAGGCTTACCAAGGAGGTAAGCCTTTCAGTATATTCATAATCGCTTTTTAACTAAATCAGTGTTATATTGTCTTCGGTCTCAACCATGGAGGAAAGAAAGAAGCGGAGGTGCCGCAAGGCAAAATCTCTTTAGAAAGAAGCGTCGCCAAAATGCGGGTGAGAGGGGGACGAGGTAGGGCGATGGCTCCTCCCCATGATGGAAAACCGGCCCATTATTTGTAAATCCATCTAACGGTTAATGGAATTATTACAGTGTAACTGAACTAGCTATTTGTCATGTTAGTTCGTCTACCCGCCACTATGGCGTAACATAGCATGAAACTTTGTTCCAGAACATACTATGTGCGTTAGTATGGCGGGACCACATTATTTATTATTACCCAACTGCGGGCGAAAGCCTAAAGGTGGGTAATGGCCCTGATTCTGTTGTTCACAACTAAACTAATTTTAATATCACTATGTCTCTTTCTAACAAAGAACATAAGAAATTTAGTCCTGTCAAATTAGTCCAATGCTTGTTTTCAATATAATTTTAGTCGCCATATATCGCGGTTACGCCTAAATACGACGGCAAAGATTAATTTGACAACTTAAAATATGTTCTATCCTTTTCAATCATGTTCGTAAGAAAGAGATAAGATGTGACTAAAATTAGTTTAGTGCGATTTACAACAGAATATGCACCAATGTGTTCCTTGTATGGAGTATCGGGTCTATAGGGTAGGTAGGTAGGTAGGGTAATTAGGTAGGTAGACAGTAAATCAAAAAGATGTTAAAATCAAAATGGCAAAGAACGGAACCCTTATAGATTCATCATGTCTGTCCGTCCGTATGTCACAGTCACTTTTTTCCGAATCTGTAAGAACTATACCTATACTGTTGAAACTATACTGTTGAAACTGGGTAAGTAGATGTATTCTGTGAACCGCATTAAGATTTTCATACAAAAATAGAAAAAAAACAATAAATTTTAGGGGTTCCCCATACTTAGAACAGAAACACAACATTTTTTTTTTCATCAAACCCATTTGTGTGATGTATCTATTGATAGGTCTTCAAAAATGATATTGAGGTTCCTAATATATTTTTTTTCTAAACTGAATAGTTTGTGCGAGAGACTCTTCCAAAGTGGTAAAATGTGTGTACCCCCCCCTGTAACTTCTAAAATAAGAGAATGATAAAACTAAAAAAAATATATGATGTAAACATTACCATGCAAACTTCCACCGAAAATTGGTTTGAATGAGATCTAGTAAGTAGTTTCTTTTTAATACGTCATAAATCGTAAACCGCAATTTACCTTTCATTCAATATTTTTGGCGTTTTTTTTCCTTAGCAAAGTTGTATATTACACGGAACCCTCCGTGTGCGAGTCCGACTCGCCCTTGGCCGGTTTTTTTTTGTTTTATAGAAATCATTTTCATCGAAATTAAGTGAACATATTTTTTAATACTTTGTTGGTGTCCAGTTCGGTTTCTTTATTATACGTATCCAAGCATTTCTAATATCTGTATTAACAGGGAATCTAAAATGATGACAAAAAATAAGTTACCATTAAGAAAAAAATTACACGAAGATAATAAATTCGATAAAATAGTGTCTTGCTGGTATGGTGCACACATTTTTATTTAATCATTTAGTACTACTACTTACCGACAGATGGTGCATTTTTATTATTTTAAATTCTTCTTGTTTTATGTATCAAGGTATGTAATTTGTCTATGAAATAAATTATAGGAAGCAAAATAAACTTACGCAAGCTATTTGAGGCGAAATTGGTCACAATAATGTGCACTGATAATGATAAAAAGACGATATTGATAAGAAGTGGTTAGAATGCATATATTCGACAACAGATGTCTCTAGCTGCAATCTGGCGAAAAACGAGAAAACGTGATTTAAAATGAAAATAAAAATTTTAGGGACTTATACGTAAAATGTTATGCCATCAATATGTTTCAGTTTTGATCCTGAACAATTTTTGCATCCAACAACAGCGCACTTCATTATTAAAGCAAAATAACATCGCACCCGAACGGGATGCCGATTCATTCGAAACTAAGGTTTTTGGTCCCGCCCACTGTGACGTCATGACCTAATTGATGGCGCGTGACCTAATTGCCTTGCGGCATCTCCGCTTCTTTCTTTCCTCCATGGTCTCAACTGTTTCGATCACCATACGTCACATGTCACACAAAAACGTACCATAACTTTATTATGGATAAGGGAGTTCATATTTTGAACAATATTTCAGTGTCTTCAAAAAATATGAATGAATACACTCATGTTATCCTTGATGAGGTCCATGAACGTGGCCAGGAGATGGACTTCCTGCTACTGGTAGTAAAGAAGCTGCTGTATACAGTGTCTCCGAACGTCAAAGTGGTTCTCATGTCGGCCACTTTCAACAGAAAAGCTTTCGCTGACTATTTTTCAATACAGACGGAACGGGGATCCCAAATGACGTCTTGTATCGAAATTATAAATAAGGAGCCTTCGTTTTTAATGAAGACATTTTACTTAAATCACCTGAATAAGTTTGGGTCGGTAAGTTCTGTCAACATTTTAAATACATGTTTTCTTTTACTTCAAAAATGGCTTCATTGGTTATTTGACTGTAGGTTAGCAAGGTATTGACATATACGGTCGAGGACATAAATATGTATACACTGCGAAATTCAAAAGCAATTTTCTCGCACTGTATTGATTCAGATGTAAAAAAAATACAAATATCAGTTAGAAGATTCTGCCTGCATAACTCTTATAAGAGCAAATTGTTGTTTAATTTCACTAAGTGTATTCATATTTATGTGCTCAACGGCACATTGAGCAGTTCCATCTCATGAGCATGAGTAAATAAAAGTACCTATATACATAAACTAGCAGCGAAACCCGGCGTTGCTCGGGTTAAAATACATCGCATGTTTAATGGTATAAAAAATATATAAGGATACATTTTTTAACATAGATATTATAGATTTCTATTTTCGATATTGAGAGACTTTCCAGAACATTCAAATAGTTTGTTCTTTTTTCACATGTGAAAATCACTTGAATTTTTTTGTAACTGTTTTTCTTGATTCCATTTGATCTTTACTCGACTACAATCACGATTATACCATCAGACACCGAAATTTCCAGTACCTGATCACTCTAGAATATTTAGATGTATATCACTTCGATTTGGTTCTTTTAGATCAATAATAACACTAGTACACATTTTGGAACTTTCCAGATCAATCCAAAAATGTTTAGAACTTTCTCGAACATTTTAAATCGCTTATAATAAATTGCACTCATTTTAGAATTTTCTAGATCATTCTAGAAATATTTAGAAATTTCTCGATCATTCTAAATCGATCATAATTAATTGCACTCATTTTGGAACTTTCAAGATCATTCGGAAAAATTCTAGAACGTTCAAGAACATTCTAACTCGATAATAACAGTTTTGGACATTTTGGATCTTTCTAGATGAAGCCAGAAATTTGTAGAACTTTCTCAAACATTCTATATCGATTATAACCGTTTTACTAATTTTGGAACTTTCCAGATCATTCGGAAAATTTCTAGAACTTTCTCGATCATTCTAAATCTATCATAATAAAATGCACACATTTTGGAACTTTCCAGACCATTCTGGAAATTTTTAGAACGTTCTCGAACATTCTAACTCGATAATGACAGTTTTGGACATTTTGTAACTTTCTAGATGAAGCCAGAAATTTCTAGAACTTCCTCAAACATTCTATATCGATTATAATAGTTTGCATTAATTCTAGAATTTTCTAGATCATTCCAGATATTTGTAGAACTTTCTAGAACATTCCAGATCAATTATAACCGTTTTACTCATTTTGGAACTTTCTAGATCATTCAAGAAATTTCTCAAACATTCTAAATCGATCATAATAAATTGCACTCATTTTGGAACTTTCCAGATCATTCTGGAAATTTCTAGAACGTTCTCGAACATTCTAACTCGATAATAACAGTTTTGGACATTTTGGAACTTTCTAGATGAAGCCAGAAATTTGTAGAACTTTCTCAAAACATGCTATATCGATTATAATAGTTTGCATTCACTCTAAAATTTTCTAGATCATTCCAGATATTTTTTGAACTTTCTAGAACATTCCAAATCGATTATAACCGTTTTACACTTTTGGAACTTTCCATTCCAGAAATTTTGAGATCTTTTCAGAAGTCCTCATGCGTTAGAAAAGGACAGCAATATATGTTTTAACATTTTCGCCACCCACAACCACCCCCTTCCACCCACCGCGACCAAACTCCCTTACTACCACCTGAAGACCAAGGGGTATTTACCACCCCAACGGGAAGTTGATTGGGGTTGGTGGTGATTGAGAAAACTGCGTATTTACGTACCCACAAAAGCATTTTATATATATTACTAGCAGCGAAACCCGGCGTTGCTCGGGTTAAAATACATCGCATGTTTAATGGTATAAAAAATATATGAGGATACATTTTTTAACATATTATAGATTTCTAATTTCGATATTGAGAGACTTTACAGAACATTCAAATAGTTTGCTCTTTTTTTTTACTCGACTGCAATCACTATTGAACTGACGAAAAGTCACTGAATTTCGATTTATATACCGTTTCCAGTACCAGATCACTCTAGAATATTTAGATGTACATCACTTCGATTTGGTTTGTATAGATCAATAATAACACTCGTACACATTTTGGAACTTTCCAGACCAATCCAATTTTTTTTAGAACTTTCTAGAACATTTTAAACCGCTTATAATAAATTGAACTCATTTTAGAATTTTATACATCATTCTAGAAATATTTAGAACTTTCTCGAACATTTTAAATCGTTTATAATAAATTGCACTCATTTTGGAACTTTCCAGATCACTCGGCAAAATTTCTAGAACTTTCTCAATCATTCTAGATCGATCATAATAAACTGCACTCAATTTGGAACTTTCTAGAACATTCCAGATCAATTATAACCGTTCTACACATTTTGGAATTTTCTAGATCATTCTAGAAATTTCTAGAACTTTCTCGAACATTTTAAATCGCTTCTAATAAATTGCACTCATTTTGGAACTTTCTCGAACATTCTAAATCGATCATAATAAATTGCACTCATTTTGGAACTTTCCAGAATATTCGGAAAATTTCTAGAACTTTCTCGATCATAATAAATTGCACTCATTTATGAACTTCCCAGATCATTCGGAAAATTTCTAGAACGTTCTCGAACATTCTAACTCGATAATAACAGTTTTGGGACATTTTTGAACTTTCTAGATGAAGCCAGAAATTTGTAGAACTTTCTCAAACATTCTATATCGATTAAAATAGTTTGCATTCATTCTAGAATTTTCTAGATCATTCCAGATATTTGTTGAACTTTCTAGACCACTCCAGATAAATTATAACCGTTTTACTCATTTTGGAACTTTCTAGATCATTCAAGAAATTTCTCGAACATTCTAAATCGATCATAATCAATTGCACTAATTTTGTAACTTTCCAGATCATTCGGAAAATTTCTAGAACGTTCTTGAACATTCTAACTCGATAATAACAGTTTTGGACATTTTGGAACTTTCTAGATGAAGCCAGATCAATTATAACCGTTTTACTCATTTTGGAACTTTCTAGATCATTCAAGAAATTTCTCGAACATTCTAAATCGATCATAATCAATTGCACTCATTTTGGAACTTTCCAGATCATTCGGAAAATTTCTAGAACATTCTCGATCATTCTTAAATGATCATAATAAATTGCACTCATTTTTGAACTTTCCAGATCATTCAGGAAATTTCTAGAACGTTCTCAAACATTCTAACTCGATAATAACAGTTTTGGACATTTTGGAACTTTCTAGATGAAGCCAGAAATTTGTAGAACTTTCTCAAAACATGCTATATCGATTATAATAGTTTGCATTCATTCTAGAATTTTCTAGATCATTCCAGATATTTGTTGAACTTTCTAGAACATTCCAGATCGATTATAACCGTTTTACACATTTTGGAACATTCCTTTCCAGTTTTGAGATCTTTTCAGAAGTCCTCATGCGTTAGAAAAGGACAGCAATATATGTTTTAACATTTTCGCCACCCACAACCACCCCCTTCCACCCACCGCGACCAAACTCCCTTACTACCACCTGGAGACCAAGGGGTATTTACCACCCCAACGGGAAGTTGATTGGGGTTGGTGGTGATTGAGAAAACTGCGTATTTACGTACCCACAAAAGCATTTTATATATATTATTAGATTAGATTAGGTGATTAGTTTCACATGTCAAGCACCCCATGTTTGTGTGTGTAATGGTGGTCAGAACTTTATATCTATGTTATTTATCATGCAGATAAAAAGTAATGCAACACCAAAAGGTGACGAGCCATGCATAGCACCAGAGATGAATCATCTGGTCATTAAGTTGATCAATGCATTTGAGCAGATCGACATGAAAGAGGACAATTATACAGATCGGTCGGAAGCCGATCTACCCTCCGTACTGATATTTCTGCCGGGTATCAATGAAATTGAAGAACTTTATTCTTGTCTCACGGATCTCACATTACGGTAAGCTTGTTTAAGGTATGATACCTGATTGTTAGTTACGTTTGATGCCGAAGTGAAGTCCCGTTTTCAAATGCTACAATGAAATTGAGCTTTCGGTGATGGAAAACATCGTGAGGACGGTGGTAGGGTACTTTGTAGTACCCATCTGGTCAGCTTCCACCCTCAAGTTGTAAATACCGTCAAGCACCTATCGGTGACTTCCGATAGTAACACTAGAGCCAGTTCCTCCTAGGCTTTGTGGGCCACATCACCATTTACTATGATGATATTGCGGTCAAATACAGACCTATAATCAGCAAAACAGATTTGTATTATTATATAATTGACAAGTCAAACCAAAAGCGAGCATGTTTAGGATTGATCGTGTTACTCAATTCCAATAGAATTTTTATTAGGACTGTCCCTAGAATCAACTGCTTATTATTTATTGTTATTATTCTAAATAGTATGCAAAAAGGCTCAAAACATTATCTTTTTCTCAAAAAATCTCTCACGCAAAAACTACTGAACGGATTTTGATGACATTTGGCACATAGATAGATTATTCTCTGGAATAACATAGAATACATTTATGCCGGAAAATCATACGATACATCGGGAACGTGCGCAAAACCGCGGGGGACAGCTAGTTATTTATATTTAGCTCCACTGCGGAATTTTAATGATAATAATGTGAATCTAATGATTTTAAGAGAGGAAAGTACCTCCTTACAGAATACAACAGCCATATAACTTACCCTCTTACTCATAAAACGTTATTTAACTAATATATTGTTTAAAGGGTCACGTAAATAAAGTCACTCTATTGTCATTGTCAAATAATGTGACATTATTTACGTGACCATTTAAACAGTATATTAGTTTAATAGCGCTTTATGAGTAAGGGGGTTAATGTTGTGGTCCTGTGCGTGAATAAGGTCGCGAGGACTGCCCTGGGGTGCCTCGGGTATTGCACGAGTACAGTAGCACCCATCTGATATGGCGCGTCGTGAATCTTCGTTCGCACAGAAAAGAAAGTATGGCTCCGAAGATTAACGAAAGAATGCCAAAAACTTACAATCAACCTTAGTTCACTACTATAAGGTTCATAATACACTGCAGCTGTTAGTTCCGTCTCACTCGCAACTCACACCCCTCCGCGCGGCGCGCGCTAATATGGCGGCAGCTGCCGACTAATAGCGTTTCTCGCGCTTTGAAAATGTATCTTCTGCACAGGTACATCGGTAAGACATATCAGTTGGGTAGTACTGTAACCGCCAAGTGGGCCGTATGCTTGTTTGCCGACTTCCGTATTTTAAAAACATATTAATTTGATTTGTCGGTAACCCCACCCCAGTGAGAAGGTAGCAGACTCGGAATGTCCCAAGTACAAGTGGTGGGTGTTGCCGCTGCACTCGACCATCACGGCGGAGGAGCAGGTGCGCGTGTTCCAGCGCGCGCCGCCCGGACACAGGAAGATCATACTGTCCACCAACATCGCCGAGAGCTCCATCACCGTACCTGACATCAAATATGGTAAGGAATCAAAATAATATAAAATTATAGTCTAAAAAACACGCTTAAAAAAGCCAAAAAAAATTATTAACGATGGTACCAAATTATTGTATTGTCATCGGTCTTTGATAAGTGTGCAAAGAATCATGGCGAGCTCCACACATTGATTTGTACAAAAAAATAAAACACTTTATTTATTTATTTATTTATTATAGCACACAACACAGAATACAATCAATTTATGGCAATTACAAACAATCAGAGGTATTGAACTGGAATGTATTCCAATACATGTATGCCTATATGCATCTTAGTAAAAATATGTAAGTGATGTTCGCTAGAAGGTAAGTATTATGTTAAAATATATCCACGGTTTAAAAATAAAACAAATATTACAAAAAACAAAACTAAAACAGAATATTTTTTAATTGTCTCCGGAACTGACACAATGTTGTATTGAAAATATCGATGTCACTATTAGTTTCGAGGATCTCGTTGTATTGGCGACACATTCGAACAATAGGGTTATAGTAAGATGTATTGTTGGAAAACACCTGAAGGGCGAAGATATTGCAGTTACGATTACGAATCCTGAACCGAGTATTAAAGTTTAAGAGGGATAGAAGAGTAGGTGAATCTAACACAGAGTTTACTATTTTGAAAAGTAGGTTGATTTCAATATAATTACGTCGCACCGCAAGAGAGGTCACGTGGAAGTATTCCAACCGCTCTCTGTAGGAATTTAGTTTACGACCCATGCCGCATCTGAAACTGAGGATGTTCAGACATCGTTTCTGAACGCGTTCGATGCGATCGATGTGAACACTGTAGAAGGGAGACCAGATCGCTGAATTATACTCGAGAATACTACGAATGAGTGCGTTATATAGATAAATTAAGCTCCTAGGCTTACGAAAGTGTTTTGTAGACCTCGAGACAAACCCAAGCAATCGTGAACTACGCTCTATGATATGGTCATAGTGATGATGAAATGTAAGCTTATCATCAAAATATACCCCCAGATCTTTAGCAATATCCTTTCGTGTAAGAATATTTCCCTCGAGGGAATAATCGAATATGAACTTATTTATTTTCCTGGTAAAGCTTATAACGAAACACTTATTGACGTTGAGCTGCATGTAGTTTCGATCACACCAAACTGAGAGCGTGTTTAGGTCATTTTGTAAATTCAACATATCATTGGCATCCCTTACTGTAGTGAACACTTTCAGATCATCTGCATAAAGTAGACAGGGGCATGATAGAGAGTCAATCAGATCATTTATAAATATGATAAAAAATAAAGGGCCTAAATGACTACCTTGCGGTACCCCAGATGTGACTATTACTGGTTCGGAAAGGTGACCCTTTACGGCGACAAGTTGGCTCCTACGATTCAAGTATGACTGAATCCATCGAAACAGACTGCCATGGATGCCTAAACCTTCAAGTTTATTAAGAAGTACTATATGGTTCACCCTGTCAAATGCTTTCGCAAAATCCGTATATATGGAGTCAACCTGAAAGCGCTTGTTAAAAGCATTACACAAGTAGTTTTTGTACTCCAGAAGATTGGATGTGGTAGATTTACCAGACACAAATCCGTGTTGTTGCGGATGTAGAATGGGTTTGACATGACTATATAGTGCATCATACACAACACTCTCAAACAGTTTTGCAAAACAAGACAATATGCTAATAGGTCTGTAATTTTCGCACTGACTTTTATCTCCGGATTTAAAGATAGGTATAACATGAGCTATCTTCCAAATAGTGGGGAACCGACCAGATCGAATCGACTTACTACATAATATTTTTAACGGTAAGCAAAGTTCTTTGGCGCAAATTTTAATGAAACTAACTGGTATTTTGTCAGGGCCAGGGCCTTTATTTATATCCAGCATCAGAATTTTTCTCATAATTACTTCTTCTGTAATATTTATGTCACCTAACGTGTTATAATTTAAAGTATTATTAGAATTCGGAGTAACTGAAACGTTGTGAAAGACTGAACTAAAATATTTGGAAAATAGCTCACAAACACCTGAAGGGTCAGAAGTAGTGATACCATCGTATTTCATAGTTAAAGGGACCGCATTCACAGTTTTTTTGCCGTTGACAAATCTCCAAAATGCTTTGACATTAGTATCTAAAGAGTCTTCAACAGAATTAATGAATTTTTTATAGCAAGAATCAATCATGTTTTTACTTTTGGCTCTGTAGTGAGAGAAGTTATCGTAATCAAGAGGATTTCCAAATTTTTTGTAAAGCTTATGATACTTATGTTTCGTTTCTAAGCAACGTTTTAGTGCAGGGGTAAACCAGATAGGATATCTGTCATCATGTTTTTTTGATAGAGGTGTATACTTATCAATAATAGCAGTGAGAGTAGCATAAAATGTATCCAAATCCGCATCAATTTAGGAAGAAAGTAGCAAAGAGTGCCAGTCCACTTTAGATAGTTCTGACCTTATTTCCAGAAAATTACATTTATTGAAATTGTAATGCGTCCGAGACTTTGGTTTTAATGGTTTCACAGATACACCAGAATTTATATCTACATCCAAAGCTATTGCAGGATGATGGTTATCCATGCGACTAAGCGGATCTACACCATAAACTGGAACGTTTATCGTGCTTAATACAAGGTCAAGAAAACGGTTATTACTGTTCATTATACTATTATACTGTTTTAGTTGACAGAGAGACATGGTGTCATATAGTAAATGAGACTTATAATCATGAGGTGAGCTAGATTGCAGAGCTAAAGAATTGAGTTCCTTAGTCCAGAATAATCCAGGAGTATTATAGTCACCAATACAAATAAATTCATCTGAGTCACGAGAATTTAAAATAATATTAAAACAATTATCATAAAAAGACTGAAGCAAATTGTGTGGAAGGTCCGGAGGCAAATAACATAAACAAATATTAATCGTCATATTATATTCATTTATCGGCAGGATAGTTAGCCACATGTCTTCAACATTACTATCCCATGATACTTGGCGAACTATTTCAATGCCTTTTTTGACAGCGATTAGTATACCTCCACCCTCATCCTTACTAATGGCAGTACTGGAACGATCACGCCGGTAAATATTGTAGCGGCTATCAAATAACTCGGAGTCATACACACTGCTATTGAGGTTAGTCTCCGTGAGGCAAATTATATCATAATTACTGTTTAATACATTCAGATAAATATCTGTAATTTTGGACCGAATCCTATTAAGGGCGGTATGTAAGCTAAACGTCATAAACAGGGTTCGCTATTTTAGTGGTTTATGAATGAAAACATGAAAGAAATAGTATTATATGAACATAAACATAAAATCAAGACACCAATTAATAGATCCGTGTTGGCTCTTTTTTTTTAATTTGCTCCAATAACTAGCAAAAACATTACAAATATTACCAAAATCACAAAAATCGAGGTTTGCCTCTTTAGTGATACCATCAAATTTAGAATCCATTTTGTAAAAATTATATATAACATCGAATCACAAATATATGTACAACAGATCCGTGGGGCCACATTTTCATTTTTTTGTACGAGAATAACGTAATTTATTTATTAATAAGCATCAATTTTGCGACGCCATTTGTCCATACATTTTTCTATGAAATGTCATATGAAGCTTTATATACAAGACGCAATCGCGAAAATATTCAGTTCCCCCCAGTGTCCCAAGGTGACACCACGTCGCTTTTTATTGACACCGGAAATTACGTCATCCATATATCTGTATACATGCGCTTGTCAAAAAGAACATAATAAGTGCATTTTAATTTTTTACATTATTAGAGTTATGAAATACACCATGGACATTTTGATAAATTTATTGTTCTTATGGTAATCGGTATCAATTTCATGATTGGTTGATACGTCCTTAGTCTTTTTGAAAAAGTCCCGTATGCCAAAATATTTTCCTTGTTCTCCCTCTCAGCCATTGATTGCTTATTTTGTTACTTGCCTATAGATAGACTAGTCTTATTAATAAAATATAAATAAGATTCTATTTTTAATCATGCGGCTTTTTAATGAATCGTCGATGCTGAACAGAAGGTTAGGATACGGCCATCGATATAATATATGTATTTTATTAGATTTCACGTTACGAACAAAAAATCCGTCGATTTTGATGACAGGGGGGGCGAGGCGGGGGCCTGCGCGAAGCGAGTGCACAGTAATCTGACAGCTGACTGTTGCAGGTACAAGCTGTGTCTAACCAAACTATACAAAAATGTAGCGCCCCAGCCGCTTATAGATTATGGTTTTCGCGCGACTAAAACATCTTAAGCGCCAATGAATTTCATAGCGCCTACGCGTTTCGTTCAACGTGTCGTTCCTATAGAATTTACACCGCAGTCGTGGCATTTAAATGAAGAAATATTTTTTCTATTGTGATATTATTACCTATTTATTCACTTGAAAAACAAATAAGTTTACTTACTTGACTTTGATTTCTTGTATTATTAACCAACACTTCATGAATGTCGAAGGCACACTAAAGTAAGGTGAACGGAACGCAGTTCAGTTAATTCGAACCGAGTGAATCTTGGGAATACTGTGTATATATAGTAGAATGCTAGTAGAATACAATTATATCGATGGATACGGCCATTTATAAATAATTCACTGTTCTTATATTATATTCTTTAACTATAAAGCTATTATTGTTTATTTACTTTGTAGGTTTTATTTTATTAAGCATAACTTAATAAGCCTCTTTGCAAATCTTTACAATTTAAATTCTTATAATTTTTAATTCTCGTCGTCACACTCTACTACGCCTAAAAGTCATTGTGAGCATTATCCATAAAAAAATATTATTAATTATGAATAAAAAATCGATATCTCGGCACCGGTGCATCATATATAACATTATTTCTAGAGCTAATATACCAGATTGTTCAATAAATTTTGTCGTTCGATACGAGAAACACGTTTTTATTATTTGAAATACATTTTATTATGATGATGATTAGCACTACTCTTAGCCAGTACAACCACCGACCCATGTCCTATACAACCATTCAAACATCAACCACCATGTAACTAACTTAGTTTATAATGACTGGTACCTGAATAGTTGTATCGGCATAGCCATGAAGAAACCAAGGAGTGCGTGTTATATAGGAGTGACACGCTCTGGGGTGGGAGAGGACGGCCAGCTAACCGCAACCAGCTAACCACAATCGACCGACTGTTCAGCCTATAGATTAGGGATGAGCGTTGATGTATGTTGAGTGCTGGAGTTTTATTGTCTTCTTTCTTATTTTGATTTTTTGTTCCTGGGTTGGATTTTGTTATTTCTTTGTTGTTCATTAGATTAACCTCCTCCATGCACGGGTATAGCTTCTATGGTTGAGAGGCTCCTTGTCCATTTCAGCTTCGGTATGTGCTTGCATATTTCTTGGTCTTCGTTATTATTCTAGAGTCAAATTGGTTGCCTCAGGCACAAAATTCAGCAAGGTTTTTAGTATAGTAGTCAAAATATTCTATATCATGCGCCGATTGATTTTTAAAGTAAATATCTGTTTTCTGGGTTTGGATTTTGGTGTACTGTAGGGCCGTAACATGGCCATAATATATGGGACTGTATTCTATCAGATGTGTGTTTGAAAACTTAAGTTTCCTGGTTAATGGGATGAGAAACATCCAGGACATCAAGGAGAACATATCGTTTGTGTTCCCGAAAGTATTATTTTTGGTTTCCTATCCTGCTGGGTGTATGAAGTTCCGTGATTTGAATCTGATCATGGATGAGCATTTTGTCCTGGTTTAATTAGTGTTCAGCCTCATTGTTTATCAGTTAGTTTATCACAAGCGCTCGAGCTGTACACACCTCAGTGCAATAATTGTTAGACCCGGTTCTGATGCCTATAATTATTTAAGACTATACATGTGTCAAGTGTAGTGAAGTGATTATTTAATTGTAATATTAGGTCTTTACCTATGAAATTGCCCTTTTGTATGAAAAAATTTACACGATTTTTTTCATGTATTTTTTATTTGTATTCATCGAAGTAATCACCCATGCAATCAATGCATCTTTGCCAACGCAGTGGCAGTTTATTGATGCCCTTCTTAAAGAAATCAGCTGGACGGCAACAAATTCTTCAAAGGCATTTTGTACTGCCTCTCGGGTATTGAATTTTTTTCCCGCCAAGAAGTTATCCAAATTCTGGAAAAAGTAGTAGTCTGTAGGCGCAAGATCTGGTAAGTAGGGCGGATGATGGAGAACTTCCAACCCCAGTTCTTGCAACTTGGAGACGGTCTGCTGTGCAGTATGAGGTCGCGCGTTATCGTGCAGGAGCAGCGGAGACGAGCGATTGACCAATACTGGTTGGAGATGTGCCAGCTTCTCCATCATTGTGTTCAGTTCTTCACAGTACACATCTGCAGTAATGCTCACCCCGTTTGGTAAGAAGCCTTGATGAATCACACCGGCGCTAGACCACCAAACAGTGACCATTACTTTTCTAGGGGTAAGTTTTCGTTTAGGGCATTGTTTAGGTGCTGAACCAGGATCCAACCAACTTGCTGAGCACTTGCGGTTATCAAACAGAATCCATTTTTCATCGCAGGTAACAATGCGGTTCAAAATTCCTTCATTTGTGTGTCTGTTAAGCAGTGCAAGGCACCTTTCGACGCGTACTTCGCGCTGGCGATCATTGAGTTCGTGGGGCACCCATTTGTCAAGCTTTTTTACCTTGCCAATTTGACGCAAATGGACCAATATTGTTTTGACGCTAACGTCGAAAGCTGCTGCTAATTCAGCCGTCGATTGTGTATCATCAGCTTCCACAATCGCCTTTAATTCATCATTGTCGACCAAAGTCTTCGGACGACCGCGAGGTTCATTTTTCAGGTCGAAATTCCCAGAACGGAAGCGAGCAAACCAATAACAGGTGGTGCGTTGGTTTGTAGTGTTAGCTCCGTAAACGTCGTTGATGTTGCGTGCCGCTTGTGCGGCGTTGCTGCCACGACGGTACTCATATGCCATAATTACTCGAATTTTTAACGTATCCACGATGACGAAAAAGATTGATATGCGATGAAAATGTAACACTAATCAATAAACAAATGACTACTTTTGGAAAAAGAATTCCATGTTTTTAAAATAAAATTAATTTGACATTAGAATTCTTAGCCAAACAAAAAATATTTTGATTTGAAATGGCCAGTACTGCAGAACGGCAATTTCATAGGTAAAGACCTATTATTACGACAATAAACACATTGGGCCCCTGAGGAGTTTGTTGCGTCGCTTCTTCTCGTCATACAGAGCATTTCCGAAGCGACGGTTTTACGTTGTTTTACCCTGCGGAAAGCTGGTGTTTTGAAACCCTGCGGAATAATTGCATATGAAATACTAAAAAATCATCGAACGAGTCATAGTGGGTTGCGGGGGTGCTCCCAGAACTCCCTATCAGTCGACCGAATTTAACAAATGTTCGTTAGCTAATTATGAAGTATCCAGTACTGAATTGGCCATTGCAGGATAAATGGCTATGGCCCACGTTAAATGGCCTGCGGTCGCGTATACTAATAATTATACAAAGTAAAATAAATACCAATAGTATAATAATCATTGAAAAGGATTTCTTGACATACTTAAATTACGATGCGTGACAAATATTATAAACATAATATAGAATGGCTTCCAAATCTTTTAAAAGAGTAATAAAGTCGTGAAACGTCTCTGTGCAACCATCTCTTTTAATCTGAAAGCTAGATCCGCATATAAACCATTAAAGTAGATAACCTGAGTCGAAGGTCCTTTATAACATTTGCTAAGGGCCTCGCACTGGCTTAATTAGGCACTGTACTAAATTATATTTATATTGCAAATATATTGAAAATTAGCCTATAGTATTTGAGGATAATGTAGCGTCCTATTACAATTCAGGTGGCTTCCTATCCGCCTTCGGAATACACAAAAATTGCCACTCTTATACACTGTTTTATTTAATTCTAAAGCCCCTCGCTATCTCAAGGAACGCTTCGAGTACTACACCTCAACATCATCTTCTTCATAGTCCCATGGAACTTAACTTCCAAACTCCCAGTCACACTTCTCACTCTTATTCCCAATCTTTTACTATCCAAGCTGTACGTCTCTGAAACTCTCTCCCTCAGACTATAAGACGGGCCTCGATGTTAGACTCTTTTGAATCTCTTATTATTTCACGCTATCACACGCTATAAACTTCCTCATTTCCTGCCTTTCTTTCTATTTTTCTATAGCTGTTATTTTAACGTTATGAAAGTGTATTCTTATGTGTTAAACCTTCCATATTCTCATATATCCTGTTACCCAAAGGTTGTCTAAAAGAAATCGCTTAAGCGATAAGACCGCTTATTTTGTATCACTTCTTCTTTTTTGTATTGTTTCGTCTTCTACTATATGGTGTACAAATAAAGCATATTTATCTTATCTTATTAGTGAAAGAATGTTCAGAATCGGATTAGTAATTTCAAAGCCTCGTACATGCAACTTACAAACTTTACCTTTTTATATGATACTAGTTGTCCCCCGTGGATTCACCCGCGTTCCCTTGATAAAAGTAGCCTATACCCTTCTCTATACCATAGGTATCTGATTGCCAAATCTCAATGCGATGGGTTCAGTGGTTTAGGCGTGAAAGCGTAACAAACAAATGGGCCGGTTGGTGCAGTTGATTATGATTCCACCTATAGCGGTGCAGGTCGTGGGTTTGATTCCCACCCAAGATATGCATTTCTGTGCATGAACATGTCTGTATGTCCTGAGTCTGGGTGTAATTATGTATTTACAAACAGAAAGGTTTCCATAGTACAAGCTCAGCTTAGTTTGGGATCAGATGACCGTGTGTGAGGAATGTCCCAGGATGTTTATTTTATTTAATTATTATTTATTACTAAACTTATTACTATTTATTATTATTACTTATTAAACGAACAGAGTTACTATGGATTAGTACCTACTTCTTCAAAAAACGTTAACGTAAGTACCCCCAAAGTTCTAATATAAGGCATAGCACTACTAATATAAGGAATCCATTCTGCATAATAATTATGTAAACTTTGGTTGCGCTTATTTAAATAAGCCACTAGAAAAGGTATTTAAATAGAAAATTAAATATAATGTTACTTAATAATATTGGAATTTTATCGGCTGGTACCACGTTATGCGGTACGTAACTAACTTGACGCAACGTCAAGTTTGGATCTGATGCATGTGTGCGTGCCTGTAACACAACTGCAAAGTAACAAATGAATGCTGGTTTTCGCGCGCGATCTAGCCTACATACTACCCTTAACATTCTGATAAAAAACTAACATGATAGTAAATGAGAAAAAATAAAAGCTTATAGATTAAAACAGATTACTTAATTAATACTACTATAAAACGAAACAAATCTAAACCAAATTATCCAAGGTTTCAAGGTTTTTAACAAAAATACTGCCACTCTGGTCATCTTTGCGCAGGTACACCCTCCCATATTTAGCCCAAACATATTTGTATTGTTTCTCCTTGGCAAACTTCCTGGCAGCGGCATGCAGCTGCTTACATTCTGGTGAGAGATGTTCCACAACGTAGATTCTATGAGTTTCCCCGCTTATGCCTAGGTGGTGGGAGCTCAGTGTATCCTTGGGTTGACTCTTGTTGAATCTTTGGACAGCAGAGAGTACTGAATCTTTCATCCGGGGAGAAACCAGAGTCACTAGAATGTTCCTAGGCCGCTTAGAGGTATTATCCATTTTAGCCACTCTGCGGCACGCATGGATGCAGCTGTCCTCAATGGGAAATTTCACAATATCACACAGTTTTTTAAACAATAAGGTTGCGTTCTCATTGCGACTCTCGGGCACTGCTTGAACTTCAATATTATAACTGCGAGTGGTCTTTTCCATAGCAGTCATGCGGCTTGTCAAATTGCGGAGATCTCCGTGCAGGCGCTCGCAATCGGTCTCCAATATCTTAATGGTCGCATTTTTATCTGCTATTTGTGACTTCAGAGTTTCGTGCTCACAGCTAAAAAAATCTGTCGCAGAATTAAGATCATCCTTAAACTCTTGCACAACGCAACCCATCTCAGAACGAACCATATCCTTGATATCTTCCTTCAGTACAGAACGAAAATTGGACATAAAACCCGCAAGGGAGGCATTCAGCTTTTCATCAAATAGGGCGCTGATTTTTTCCATTGTAACTCCGTTACAACCAGAATGACAGGGCAATGGGTCTGAGAGACTTGTGGCAATAACAATACTGTTTTCTTCAGTATCAAATGACATATCCATAGCGTTATGAGTGTTGTCGGCCACAGGAACCTGATGCTGTTTTACCGGAGTAGTTAGGTTGTTTTTGGCACGGCGTGTGACATTATTGCAGGTTGGACATACCCATGATGCCTTGTATGCTCGGGGTAGTGACATAAATTGATCATCATTCATATTGAGGCACTTATGATGAAAATGTCCCTTGCAGCCTTGACACCGAAGAAAGTTGTCAGCAGTTATAATGGTCAAACAACCTTTGCAGTTCATGATTATATATATTCTCTTCGTAGTAATTATAAATGATTGTTTAACAACAACTGGCGCCACCTGGTGCTATAACGGAGTAGCTTTCAGTAAAGTAAATAAGCAAAAGCGTGGGGATCGATAAGATCGATAATGTGATATAGGTAGGCAAGTTGTTCAGCAAATTGACAATAGATGGCGCAAAATGCTATAAAGTGATGAGCAGTATGACGATGCAAAATTGATTGAAATTTTTAGTCACTTATTCCACAATTTATGCCAAAAAATAGCATTGAAGCAGGCACTGAGTTGCAATAACACGAAGATCACTAAAAAGCCCGTAGTTAAAAGCAAACGATGAGTTTAAAACTGTATAGTCCTTGAATCACTGGGCGTTAACTTAAACTGCACTTTTTTACGTTTCACTGTTGATAATTAGTAAAACTAAAATTAATCCAGAACAGTTATCACTATAATTTCACTTTGTGACCAATTTTGGTGTATTAATACTGGAATTTATATTTTATTTCAGAAGTAAACAATAGGAGCTATGATAGTTTATGTTTACGTCAAGAGGCGCCCTCTAGCGAAACTTTAGAGGGTTTTGAATCACTTCCAATGTTGAGATTACATTACCAGCAATATGTAATATACATGAAATATTTCATAAACCCCGCAGAACATAACTACAACATAACGGTTTTGGTTGCGAATAGTCGCGATTGAATGCCATAGAAATTAGCATTTTTATCCCGGGGTTCTAAAAATATTTTAACCGGCTCAAATTGTTCCTTAGGCACCAAGGATCAATTATAACGTCATTCCAACGTCTCATTTTTTTGTACAAATCTCGCCATGATCCTTTCCGTTTAATCTGATGTACATTTATGAATGTCAAATAAAAATAAACCTTATTATTGGTATATTTACTAACATACAATTAATAGTAAATTTTTCTTTGGTATATAAATAATAGACAAGGAACAGTTTATTAATAAGGATACGCCCAAGCCCATAAAATGGACTTCATCATCATGTGAATGTCGAGGCAGTCCATAGATCTCGTGAGTTATGAGTTAGACACATTATGAACAAAGTTTCTTCCCCTTAAATGCAATACCTAAAGCTAGGAACAATCAGTGGATATGTTTTTAGACAATTTATAAATAAAAATGCCCGGAAAGGCTTATTGTTATAATGTAAAATATTCTAAAGTCGAAAGAATTTTCTAATAAGATGAAATTTCGACCCAATGCTTTAGCGCAAAATTTTCAGCTCATAGTCGGTTTGTTTGTTCAGTGATCGACTTCTGCCTGATGAAGATGTTAGTGGCGGACCCGCACACAAACTTCACATCGCTGCGGCTGGCGTGGGCTTCAAAGACCAACTGTGAACAGCGAGCCGGCCGCGCTGGTCGTGTCAGAGATGGCAGGGTTTATAGATTAGTCACTGATAAGTTTTACGTAAGTTATTATGGTTTTACCGCGTTTCATGTTCGATTGATACAAAAAGTATCAATGTAAAGTATCAAGCTATTTAATCCTTACGTAATGTGTTCATAGTATAAAGTCAGCACAATATTTATGCTTTATATCAAGGAAACCTTAAAAACAACCGCATGAGCCCAATGTTTTTAGGTAACATTGGTGCATACAGAAGGGACAGCTAGTAACATTTTCCTACTAATACAGGATAGTCTGTCGCAAGAATGTGCGCCTGAGATAGTGCGATGCCCCCTGGAGAGGTTGGTGCTGTTGGCCAAAATGTTGGAGATGGGCCCGCCCAGCGACGTGCTGGCGCTGGCCATGGACCCGCCGGACTTATCCAACATACACCGCACGATACTCGTACTCAAAGAGGTAACTACTGCCAATATTTGTACAGTAGTACCCAACTGATAAGGCGCGTCGTGAATCTTCGTTCGCACAGAAAATAAAGTTTGGCCCCGAAGATTAACGAAAGAATGCTTAAAACTTACAATCAACCTAAGATCACTACTATAAGGTGCATAATACACTGCAGCTGTTAGTCAAAGTCAAAGTCAAAGCCATTTATTCAATTTAGGCCCCAGAAGGGCACTTATGAAGGTCAAAAAAATAGTTCCGTCTCACACACAAGTCACGCCCCTCCGCACGGTGCGGGCTAACATGGCGGCAGCGGCCGACCAATAGCGGTTACCCGCGCTTTGAAAAAGTACAAAAGTATCTTCTGCACAGGTACATCGGTAAGCTATATCAGTTGGGTAATACTGTACTGTTTTGTAAATGATCTGTGTAAAGATATTACTGCGTTAAGAATATATTATCACTAATATATTCTTTGATTTGATCAAAACAATGATCATAAATCGCTTTATTATTGAAAACGAATGAAAATATTTGAAGAATACACGAAGAGTGAAGTTTTGGAAGATTCTAGATAAAGTTCACGGCTCTGATAATTTTTACATACAACACAATTTTCTCTAAGTAGAATATTTGTTATTTTTTTATATCTTTGTAGCAATAAAATATCCATGAATTGATTGCCATAAAATAAATCATATTTTCTGAAATCAAGTGAAGGTAGAAATAGATGCAGTGTCTTATAAGAAGGTGTAAAATGTTGTTAACGATAGAATTAATTGGCAAAAGCTACAAAGCAACAGGAACACAGCTCTTAACATACAATCAATACAAAAATGTATTTAATTTGAGCGTTTGTTTTATTGTTTTTATTATTTTAATGTTAACTACAGATTTATGTTATGTGCGTCGATTTTTGATGAATAAGTGTATTTTCTTTCTTTCTTTAATCAATAAAAAAGTCACTTGACAATCAAAATATATTCAATTTCATTAGTTGCACGACCATCTCAACTACACTTAATGGATCACCTTGTTTCTATTTACAGTAGATTTTAACACTTAAAATATGTCCAATTAGGTCGGTGCTCTGAAGAAAACGCTGAATGATGAGTGGTCATCATCAGATGGTGATATCACATACTTGGGCCGTATGATGGCCAAGCTGCCGCTCGACGTGAGGGTGACCAAGCTCATCATGCTCGGATATATCTACGGGTGTTTGGATGAGAGTGTTATTATGGGTATGATTATTGTTGTCATGACTTTGTTTGTTGCTATGATATATAGTATATTTTTTTTTTATGGAAACTTATGCTAGGTACGCAAAGTATTTGCTTAGTAATTATGTAGCTTCAACAAATGATAGCATTTATTCGTTTAAATAGCAACTCGACTGGGGAAGTACCTCCTTACAGAGTACCGCAGCAAAATAACTTAACGGAAACGCGTGAGTGATGTCCGTGGCTACGGTAACTGCTTACCATCAGGCGGGCCGTATGTTTGTTTACCGACTTCGTAGTATAAAAAAACAAAAGCTACTTAATATAAAAATAAAGATTATAATGTATGTACAATATAAATGTATGTTCTTAATTTATATCTTGCAGCTGCTGCAATGTCAGTGAAAAATATATTCAGCAGTCCATTCCGTGAGAGGTTGAATGCTTACAATTCAAAACTAACATGGGCCGATGGATCAACCAGCGATTGTATCGCATTTCTCAACGTTTATAAGGTAATATTTTTAATAGAAAACAACTACTTCGAAATTTTTTTACTTCACCATGTACATTATTTTACACAAAGGTTGCCTGGACAAGAGATCGCTTAAGCGATAAGGCCGCCTACATTGTATAACTTCCCTAATGTGTAATACTTTTGTTATTTTTACTATGTCAGTGTATACAATAAAGAATATTTCATTCATTCATTCATTATAAGTTAATGTTACTTGTAAAGCCTACTTAGCTGTGATATTAAATTACTGCCGTGAATATTTCACATATCCAAAAACAATCGTTTCGCTGGCACGGGTGGGGAGGATACTTGACTCTAACAAAAAACATCTTTTTATCGCTATAAGAGTGATACTTTAGAGCGATAGAAATAACTTTAAACTAAAATTTTAGTCTCCAAAGATCATATTCGCGTGGCTTCAAAACGTAGCTGCCCTCACGGACCCGTAAAAAAATTCCACTCTGTACAAAGTATGTGTACAGGGCCGGCTTTACCTATAGTGCAGGGTGCAGCGGACGCGGCCCAGTCTCAGGGGGCGAGCGCCACTAGTGACAATCTACCTAATAGAGAAAAGATTTGAATTGATCGATTTAAAAAAAAATTCACCAGTGAAATCATATGAGCATTTCTCACTGAGTGACATAGGATATATATTTTTTTAAATTGGGATCCCTTGGAATTTTCCAAAAGACCGTGTTTGTAACTGCAGAACGAAAATATAGTCATTTATATTTGCACACGAATTTCCGATCACTCTGGTGAGAATATAACTGTTAGTATTCCATTTTGATCGTGCGCCTACTTGAAGGCGCCAGGGCTTGCATCCGCGCGCTATATAGGCTAGAGCCGGCCCTGTATGTGTGTACTGCTAACTTTGCTCCGTTGTCCGCAGGTGTGGCACCACCTCCGGCAGCAGCAGTACTTCAAGCAGCAAGGCAACAACGAGGCGATGTGGGCGCGACGGTTCTACGTGCAAGTGCGCGCGCTCAGGGAGCTCGACGACCTCGTGCGGGAGCTGCGCGTGCGCCTCTCGAGGGAGGGCGTCGACCATCCCAAACAAACCTCGCCCTGGAGTAAGAGTGAACTGCAGCTCGTTTACAAGGTATGTCGACCCGATGTCACGTCACAGGCAAGGAAATGCATCTCATACTGACTTAAGAGCGAACAGCCCCTGGTGCGCAAGATATGCTTTTTTGCTGTTAGCGCGGCTATTGAGATAGCAATACGACAAATCAATCGACCATTCAAAATCTAAAAAAAATATGTTTATCCAATTGCTTGCCTTCTACATTCAAAGTTCATGCAATGATAGGTTTAAGGGCGGTATGTAAGCTAAACGTCATAAACAGGGTTCGCTATTTTAGTGGTTTATGAATGAAAACATGAAAGAAATAGTAATATATGAACATAAACATAAAACCGAGATACTAATTAACAGATCCGTGTTGGCCCTTTTTTTTTAATTTGCTGCAATAACTAGCAAAAACATTACAAATATTACCAAAATCATAAAAATCGAGGTTTGCTTCTTCAGTGATACCATCAAATTTAGAATCCATTTTGTAAAAATTATGTATAACATCGAATCACAAATATACGTACAACAGATCCGTGGGGCCACATTTTCATTTTTTTGTTTAAAAATAATGTAATTTATTTATTTATAAGCATCAATTTTGCGACGCCATTTGTCCATACATTTTTCTATGAAATGTCAAGTGAAGCTTTATATACAAGACGCAATCGCGAAAGCAGTCAGTTCCCCCCAGTGTCCCAAGGTGACACCACGTCGCTTTTTATTGACACCGGAAATGACGTCATCCACATATCTGTATACATGCGCTTGTCAAAAAGAACATGATAAGTGCATTTTTATTTTTTACATTATTAGAGTTATGAAATCTGAAATACACCATTAACATTTTTTTTATGGTCATCAGTATTCATTTCATGACATGTTGATACGCCCATAGTCTTTTTGAAAAAGTCCCGTATGCCAAAATATTTTCCTTGTTCTCCCTCTCAGCTATTGATTGCTTATTTTGTTTCTTGCTTATAGATAGACTAGTCTTATTCATAAAATCATGAATATGTTTTTGTATCGCGCGAATTTTTACTTGAAGGTAAACCTTAATAATGTATCGTCGATGCTGAAAAGAAGGTTAGGATACGGCCATCGAAATAATATAAGTATTTTATTAGATTTCGCGTTCCGAACAAAGAAACCGTAGAGCTTGGCGACAGCGGGGGTAAGGTGGGGGCCTGTGCGAAGCGAGTGTGCAGTGGACTGACTGTTGCAGTGCTAAATCAAGCTGTGTCTAACCAAATTATAAAAACGATAGATTGATGCTTATAGATTATAGTTTTCTCGCGACTAAAATATCTTAAGCGCCCATGAATTTCATAGCGCCTACGCGTTTATTCAACGTGTCGTTCCTATAGAATTACACCGCAGTCGTGGCATTTAAATGAAGAAATATTTTTTTTCTATTGTGATATTACGATATTATTACCTATTTATTCACTTGAACAACAAATAAGTTTACTTACTTGCCTACTAAATTGTTATTTACGTCCAGGTTTACACTCAGGTTTGATTCGATTTCTTGTATTATTAACGCTGCTCCGTACGCGCCCATCTCACAGAAAAGAGTTCTAGAGTTCCGCGTTCACTACTTTACACACAGCGAGCGAGCAGTCTAGAGTTCTAAAGGTAAATGGGCAAATTTGCATGGAGCTTTTCCCTTTGGCGGCCAGCAATAATTTCTGTTTTCTATTAGGCAATAATATATTAACAAAAATATGAAAGCTTAATACTGTGGTGTATTTAGAAAAAAAAAATTATAGATTATTGAAGATTTAAGAAATAATTGGAGATATTATGAAATTGCAAGGTAGTTGCATTAAATGTAATTAGTATCCCGTACCAAAAGGTGTAATTATATACATACAGCAAGCAAAAGTTTGTTTACATTCTTTATCTCGTCTCATTGGCCTTACTTAAGTTTCATTAGTGGCCGCTCATGGGCCAGAATGCCCATTGCCTTTCTACCTTGTGTCACTTAATAAATAAGACAGTGATAGCTCAGACGTGTCACCTCAACTGCCAGCTTTAGATAATGGAACTCCGACAGAACTCGAGTTCTCTTGACCGACGAGTTCTCTGTGTGCAATGATGAAAGGCGCCGCATAGATTACAGTGAACGCGGAACTCAGAACTCGGAACTCAGAACTCTAGAACTCTTCCATGGGATCGGCGCCTAAAGGTGAACGGAACGCAGTTCAGTTCATTCGAACAGAGTGAATGTTTGGAACGCTGTATATATATATACTAGCTATCGATAGATATCGATGGATACGGCCATTTGTAAACAATTCACTGTTCTTATATATATTCTTTTACTATAAAGCTATCATTGTTACTAGATATATTCTTTGTAGGTTTTATTTTATTGAGCATAACTTGATAAGCCCCTTTGCAAATCTTTTCAATTTTAGTATTCTTATAATGGGTTCCCTATCAATCGCCGCTATACCGAATTTAACAAATGCTCGTTAGCTAATTATGAAATATGCAGTACTGAATTGGCCATAGCAGGATAAATGCTACGGCCTACGTTGAATGGCCTGCTTTCGCATATACTAATAATTATGGGAAAATAATTAGGGATGTTACTGTTATGCTGAAATCGTATATTTATCGGTATATTTCGCTGCATGGCCAATATTATAATAATCATTGAAAACGATTTCTTGACATACTTAAATAACGCTGCGTGACAAATGTAAATGTAATATAGAAAGGCTTCCAAATCTTTTAAAAGAGTAATAAATTCGTGAAATATATCTGCGCGACCATATCTTCTAATCTGAGAGCTAAATCCGCAGATAAACCATTAAAGTAGACAACCTGAACCAAAGGTCCTTGATTACATTTGCTACAGGCCTCGCACTGGCTTAATTAGGTAAATGAAAGCTATATTGGCTACTAGCTATCTCCCGTGGTTTCCTGCGGTTCCGTTATGAAAAGTAGGCTAACAAATGTGAATTAAAATATTGTTATAGCATTTGAGGATAATGAAGCTTCCTATTACAACTCGAGTGGCTTCCTATCCACCTTCGCCCGAATACACACATATTATCACTCTTATACACTGATTTATTTAATCCTAAAACCCCTCGCTATCTCATGGAACGCTTCGAGTACTACACCTCTTATCATCATCTTCTTCATAGTTCCTTGGAACTGTACCTCCAAACTCCCAGTCACACTTCTCACTTCTTACTCTTATTCCCAATCTTTTACTATCCAAGCTGTACGTCTCTGGAACTCTCTCCCTCAGACTATAAGACGGGCCCCGACGTTAGACTCTTTTAAATCTCTTGTTATTTCACACTATCACACGCTATAAACTTCCTCATTTCCTGCCTTCCTTTCTATTTTACTAGAGTTGTTATTTTCACGTTATGAAAGTGTATTCTTATCTGTTACACCTATCATATTCTCATATATCCTGTTACCCAAAGGTTGTCTGGAAGAAATCGCTTAAGCGATAAGACCGCTTGTTTTGTATCACTTCTTCTTGTATAATGTTTCGTTTTCTATGGTGTACAAATAAAGCATATTTATTTTATCTTATTAGTGAAATAATGTTCAGAATCGAATTAGTAATTTCAAAGCCTCGTACATGCCTCTTTATATAATACTAGCTGTCCTCCGTGGTTTCACCTGCGTTCCCTTGATAAAAGTAGCCTATACCCTTCTCTATACCATAAGTTGTCACGACGCGATGTAGGCTTGGCTATCAGCTCTACTATCAGCCTACGACCGGAGCATTCAAAATAGTTGATAAAGCAGTTGAAGAAGATGAAACTGATGACTGTCTTCCATAAAGTTTATTGCGTAAAAATAAAGAACCCAGCTGGGTTCTAGTATGATAATTCTTTATATTATTGATGCACTGGTAAACGAACTGTATTACTAGGATATATTATTTCACTTTAAAAACATGTCCACACAAGTTGCGTCTCAGTACTGATTGAAATGAATGAATGTCTGATGGGACATTCTTCAATTATGAGAATTAAAAATATTGAAAATTCGAATTCGAAAATTTTATCATTTGAAAATTTTAAACATTTAAAAATTAGAATAATATGTACTAAATAGTATTTTTGACCAGAAGCAATAATTGAAATAGCCAAATCTCAATACGATGGCTTCAGTGGTTTAGGCGTGAAAGCGTAAGCAAACAAAAACAAATGGGCCAGTTGGTGCAGTTGATTATGATTCCACTTATAGCGCTGCAGGTCGTGGGTTTGATTCCCACCCAGGACATGCATTTGTGTGCATGAACATGTCTGTATGTCCTGAATCTGGGTGTAATTATGTACATTATGTTATTTATATATTTACAAACAAAAAGATGTCCATAGTACAAGCTCAGCTTAGTTTGGGATCAGATGACCGTATGTGAGGAATATCCCAGGATGTTTATTTTATTTATTTATTATTTAAACTTATTATTTATTACTAAACTTATTACCATTTATTATTATTACTACTTATTAATTCTTAAACAAACAGAGTTACTATGGATTAGTACCTACCTCTTCAAAAAAAGTTAACATAAGTACCCACAAAGTACTAATATAAAGCATCGCACTGAATTTCCTTTGCTTATAAGTAGTGAATCCATGCTGTTTAATAATTATGTAAACTTTGGTCGTGCCTATTTAAATAAGCCACTAGAAAAGGTATTTAAATAGAAAATTAAATATTATATTACTCAATAATATTGGAATTTTATCGGCTGGTACCACGTTATGCGGTACGTACCTAACTTGACGCAACGTCATGTTTGGATCTGATGCATGTGTGCGTGCCTGTAACACAACTGCAAAGTAACAAATGAATGCTGGTTTTCGCGCGCGATCTAGCCTACATACTACCCTTAAAGATATTTATTCTCAAAAGACTACATAGTCACTTACATGAGAACAAGCTTATAAGTAAATGATTTCTATTTCTTCATTAAATAGTTACAATAAAATATACAGAATACAATCTAGTACCTAAGAGAACTTTCTCGAGGTTGCCGCAGCTGCCGATCATCAGCACAACAAAATGGCATCACAAAAGATGAATCTTTGGACGGCCAAGCCAATTAATGCGTTGGCTATTAAGTGTAATTCAGTAATGAATAGGGGTCCGTTTGCAGGTGATAATGGCGGGCGCGTTCTACCCGCAGTACTTCGTGCAGGTGTCGCAGGACGAGGAGCGCGAGCGGGACGCCGTGCGCACCCTCTCAGGGTTGGATCCCAGGAACACGGTAACTAAAATATTAGCTACTAGCTATCCCCAGCGATTTCACCCACGTTTACGGGATAAAAGTCTTGTAATTCTCGGGAATAATGTAGTTTACTATAAGTGAAAGAATTTTTCAAATCCGACTAGTAGTTCGTAAGATTACCGCACAACAAAGGTTCTGCATAATAAATGTACAATTTATTTGATTTGGCTTGTATGTAAGTGAGGATATAGTTAAAAGTAGTAAGCACATAAAGCCTATAAAGAAACTGTATCTCAAGTGCACAGATTTTCGTTTGATAGGTAAACAGTTAGATGCCATTAAAAATAGTTTTGGTCGATTATCTTATCAGGCATTACAATTAGGATTACAATTGACAGGTATACCTGAAGAACTTCCCCGACCACCAGCCAGGTGAGGTATACGGGACGGCCATCAAGAACTTAGTGCGTTTGCAAATTGGAGATGAGCCCCGCGTCACTTTTGACAAGAACAGCAGGTACTGCTTTGGAAAATTACGTGTGTTGAATTAAAAACCGTCCAAGTGCGAGTCGGACTCGCGCACCGAGGGTTCCGTATAAACCTGTAGGTATATAAGTAAAGGACCTGAGTATTTGATATGAATTTCAATTTAATACCTTTACGCGTTCATGAGGAAAGGGGTAATATAATAACGTTTAAAATTATTAAAAATAGTTTTATTATATATGATGTAACTAACAATTTAAACGTTTCGCAATTTTTCCTTTATCTGTGCTATAAGACGTTGCTTCGTACCAAATTTCAAGATTATGTGTTCACGGGAAGTACCCTGTAGGTTTTGATTCCCTTGCGAGTGTCGAAAATTTGCATCATAAACGGCTGTATATTTTGATTGCGTTGACTTAGAAGTTTGATTTTTTCACAGCTCCAAGGGACGATAGACCTGAGTATTTGATATGAATTTCAGCTTGATATCTCCACGCGTTTCTGAGTTTAAGGGTCTTGACAGACAGACAGACGGACAACAAAGTGATCCTATAAGGGTTCCGTTTTTTCCTTTTGAGGTACGGAACCCTAAAATATAAAGAAGGACATTTGTTCATTATTATAATACAGGGTGTATTTCGCATGGTAACGCAAACTTCGCGAAAAGGCTACACCTAATGCCACTAATCAAATTGTGAAAGTCATTCACCTCGCTAATGATCGGTTATAGAAATTGTCATTTTCGAGCGCGCAATGTATTGTGAACACCGCGATTTAAACGCGCGATAACGTTGTGCCTACGCCATAAGACACCGTTTCTAGTTTTATTTACATTGCTACTTTTAGTGAAAGTAATGAATTAATAACTTATTTATTTTAAATCTCTTTGTGTTAGGTAAGAATAACGATTATGAACAGTCTAAAGTAAAAAAAACTAAAAAAAAAATTAAAAAATTTGGGAAAAACCGACGAAAAATTCCAACATGGGGGGGTCCAGAATCATGTCCTGGACCCATGGTATCCGTTTGTGCGGCGATGTCCCTTACACGCTGTATAGTAAAAAAATGGAGATCATTGTAGTTTGTTATAAAAACAATTTATTTATTTTTTTCAGAAAAATATTCCTGACCTTCAATGATGAAAATTATAACACGAAACGTGCTAATGACAAGAAAAACGTAAGTACATTTTTTTTATATAAATATCATTAAAAAATGTCTTCCTACTACAGATTTTATAATATTTATTTTAATAGTAATGTAGTCCAAATCGCACAGACAAAACTAAATACACATTTATTTATGTCTACGATAAATAATTATGTCAAACTAGCTTTGCTCTGATTTAAACTTTATTTTTATTGTAGATGTAACTATCAGTTTTTCTTATGAGTGTCTTTAGTGATGTGCCATAGGTGCTATTCATTATAATTCCGTCTTATTTTGTATAATTTTAAATAATAATTAACTAGCGTTTTTCTGTTCATAATAATGAAAATAAATTAATATTAATTTAGGATCCGACAATCCCCGGGCAAGTCGTATTGCCAGTTTACAAGGCGGTAAAAGCACGTCAACTACGGATGGACATTAGGATCCCATTACTGCCGTAAGTGTCTGATGTTACCTCAAACTATATGATTCAACTGTTATTTAATTATTTATTAAATGAATATTATTTTTTTAGTGTGGAAAAGGCGAATGCTCTCGCCGCAGTCTTGGAAGTAAGCAAGATGGAGGTGAACATGGAAAAAATGGTGCCGCGGCTTCCAGAAGTTGATGATACACACTTTCCTCTCAGAATTTCACAGGTAGGTAACACGACATAGATCTAAAAACGTTTTAAATCGACCTATTTTGTATCAAATCTTCTCATTGCCACATTTGTTTTGGATGCTCAGATCGTAATTATAATAAATTTTTGTATGGTCATCAGATATTAAGCGTGAGCAAGTTCTGGGCGCAATACGACGATGAATCGACGATGTCTGAGCTGCGTCAGATCGAAGCGACTCTGAACAAGACGCCGCTGTGTGCGTACACTGGGGAGGTATGGGCGGGCATGCTGCTCGCCGCGCCGTACGCCGACCTCGACCGCACCACTGTGCACCGCGTCAGAGTCGTCAAGCTACTGCCGAGGGACATGGTCGAGGTAACATTCATACTACTCGCTCATTATTACTTTATAATAATAGTATGTACAGGACGGTTAACTAAAGCCGGCACTAATTTGAATTATTATTTTTTTACCTAGGAATCATCCCTATTATTAAAAGTGTGCGTTTGTTGTGTTGTGTGTCAGGTGTTATACATAGACTACGGCAGCTCCGGTCGCGTGAACGTGTGCAACCTGCGCGAGCTGCCAACAGGCGCGTGCCGCTCCACCCCGCCGCTGTGCATGCGCTGCTCGCTGGCCGAGCTCGCGCCCTCGCCGCTCCTCGACCCGCACGCGCAGTGGACCAGGGACGCGCAGATCTGCTTCCAGGAACTGACCAACAGGGGCAGGCTGCTCGCCAAGGTATGTATACTGCGCGAGCTGCCAGCAGGCGCGTGCCGCTCCACCCCGCCGCTGTGCATGCGCTGCTCGCTGGCCGAGCTCGCGCCCTCGCCGCTCCTGTATGTTTGTCATCGAACAATTAACCCAAAGAAGTGCAATGACGTTCATTTTGGTTGAAATATATTCCGCCAATTTCCCACCGCCGACAATGCGCTCTGATTGGTTAATTCAAGGACACATACACTCTGATTGGCCAAGTCAAAAACACAAGATGCAGTGATTGGTCTTTACTGTTCAATTTCAGTGACAAATCACTGACTAGTTGCGGAATTTGATTGTTTAGTATACTACTCTAAAGGGATTTTTCCTCGATGATGTTTGTATACCTGGTGTAGTCTTCACCCCTTTCCGGTGGATATATCCTTTCCGTTACACGTTGTATAATCATATATTAATTGTTCAGGTATATTCGGTGGTGCACGGCGTAGTAGCCATTGAGCTTTTAGCCAACGGAGGTCAAACCAGTGTCAATCAGGAACTGCTGAAGCGGGGATACGCTGTACCCTGCGAAGAGAGCTATGAATCAAAGGTATGTATTGAAAGACTACATCTAACTTCATTCCTAAATTGATAGCATGCTCTATATTATTATTTATGGAAATAAATATTCGTTTTAATGGGTGCCGCACTATTACTTTATGAAAAATAAAACTCCTTAATTCTTACATATCAGCGGTCAAATAATATAAAAAAGAAACTACCTGAGACCTAGAGCTTCCAAGATTCTTACATAATTAACGATCTTAGGCGCCGATCCCACAGCGAGCGATCTAGAGCTCTACGTGCGTTTTCATTGACCCCCGCCATCGTATTGTGCATTGATCAAAAGAGCCGCTTAGATTACAGTGAACGCGGAACGCAGAACTCTAGACCGCTCCCTGTGGGATCGGTGTCTAAACCTCTTTCATTGCTCTTTGGTGAGCTTTGAATTAGCATAATTTATTCTGAAGTATTTTCATTTTTACTTTTCCATTTCTTTTTAATAAAACATAATGTTTATGGAATGCAGTTGAATCACGACCTGAGACAATCAGCGAATGAGTTGAATCTCGCGCAGAAGCGAGCGCACAATAGGGAGCAGACAGAGCTCGCGTTCTACCAACTGCGGGAAATCGACCCGCCCAATGCCAAAGATTGCATCACTGATGTCTGCCTCAAAGGACCATACAGGTAGGTCGATAGTGTTGACCTTAATTAATAATACCTAAGTAAGCATTTGTTTGTAAGAAAGAGATAGATATAATCATCCATCACATGCTCGTAATTGGCAATAACCTTGCACCTTGCATTGTGTGCGTAAATAAGTCATTTATGTACATTACAAATGACTTCATCCTAATATTTGTAGTCTGTCTACGAATGTTGTATGTTTATTCAAATAGCAGCTTCTTATTATTCTGGGAATTAATCGCGTTTTTTTTTTTTTTTTTTTATCTTTTTTTAAAGAGGGTTTGATCACACAGTGATCATGCCACCCCCATAGGAAATCAACAGTAGGTAGGTTTAATCGCGTTTGATAAAATTTTGGTAGACATATAATATTATACCGTAATTTCACATTTTCACAATACTCAAATGTTTTTCCATTCGGCTGCACAAACCCGAGTAACAATTCTAGCAAATCTTGAACTTATTACTATTACTATTACTGCCCATTTCATCAAACAATACTTAGCTCAATGGACTCTTTAAGCATGTCAATAATTATCTGTGAAGACTTAATAACCAAACAGTTTGAATTTCGCTCCTTTGACTTTTTGACGATCCGTGCGGGCGAGGAAAACAATAGAAATCTTATGTTATTTTTTAACCGCAAGTCAAGGGATTGAAGTGCTCAGTTAAGGTGTCTTTTTGTGTATAGTCCCCTGGAAACGAGCATATACAACATGATGTACGCGAGCCGCGACAGACAAGTGCACGTTGAGTGGAACTCAGTCAACTCTGTATTATTGGACACTGAACCACAGGAGAAATACGAAAGGTTAGTAACTGAGTTATTATATGTATTTAGGCTTCATTTCAATAAATTTTGAAAATCATAATCAAATTGTCATATCAAATAGATTCTAGAGTTAATTCAAGTTTATCAAAAAGGTTCGATATCTAGTAAGTATTGTCCCAATAAATGACAAGTGAAGCGTTTAGTATAAGTTATCGTGTATATCAGTCATCTGTTTTTTATAGTAAGGTAACATCCAATTTGACAATGAAAGGATCCACTCTTTCCTGATGGCCTTTAAAACTCCTAGGTAATGAACATTATTGTATGCAAAACATTTTGAATGTGGGAATTTCATCTGTAACTGATATATACAGTGAGTTTATTTTGTAGAAGACCACAGCGAGTGATCAAGAAATCTGCGGTCAGAGCTCTACGTTCGTTCTCCTTGACCGCCGTGGTCACTGTGTGCAATGATCAAAAGCGCCGCAAAGATTACATTGAACGTGTAACGTAGAACTCGACTGCTTACTGTGGGATCGGCGCATAAAATAATGTTCTCAATTGCCTAATAGTTTTACAGTCAATCAGGGGAGAGTGGATCCTATCATTGGATGTTTTGTTTAAACAGATCAATACTTTGCACCTCTAATCCCAACAAAAAATATTCCTAGCAATAAACCTTTGTTATGACTGTCTTTATACAACGGTTATTATATGAAATTCGTGTTATAGGTTGATGGTGTCAGCAGATGTAGGCTCGAACGAGTTGAGCAGCAAGCTCACGCTGCGCCACACCACCCTCATGCCAAACATACCTGGCCTGCCGGCTATCATCTCACTCATCTTCTGCCCCGTGTAAGTAACATTATTGATACTATTGGTATTTTTTTTTGATTACTATTGTTTATTTAGTGTTTATTCCAGATATGAATAATTTGTGATTATCATTGATACTTTATGCTGGGTGGATATATTGGACACCTAAATTGGAATGGATTAAAACTTGTAGGATCTAAAAGCTTGTAAGAAGATGATAGATCTGTGGTAATGCCGTTGTGAAGGTCGTGGTTTGGAAAAGTATAGCACGGTGGAGGTACCGTTTGGCGGGCTACCACAATCAACAAGTAAAAATCTGTTTCCGAGCACCTGCTGGTGTGTCCCGTTGCAGATGCATTTAATTAACGGTTCTCTTGTAGGCTTTTTGTTCTAACCACCTTCACACCATAAAGTAAAGTAGTACCCAACTGATGAGGTGCGTCGTGAATCTTCGTTCGCACAGAAAAGAAAGTATGGCCCGAAGTTTAACGAAAGAATGTTTAAGAGCACTCAATTTGCCATACTTTTCATACAAAACCTCTGTACTTATTATGGAGTTGTTAAACATTTTTCGTTAGATGTTTTGGACGTATTAGTATCTTGTGCACTATATCAAGCCGTGTATCTAGGCGAAATTAAAAAAAAGTGTGAAACAAATTCAGTCACAAGCCTCCGAAAAACAGCGTTTTTGCTCAAATTTTACCTAAACTTTGGCCTTATCTAATGTACCTATAAATTTTAAAAGTAAAGAAAACATTTAGATTCCAGGCTTGCAAATGTATTGGAGATTCTAAATAACTAACTTATTTTTCACAAACTTGTAAGATTTTTTCACAAGAAGTATACGCCTGGAACAAGTTTTATGATATGCGAAATCATGAATGACGACCTAGCGAAGCGGCCGCGAGTGATCAGCGGAATTTACCGACTGATAACCGACGGCTCTGTTGCTGTCTCTCTTTTTTCGCAGTCAAACATTACGTTGGATGAAACAACAAGCTTTTAGACTATGCTTGCGTTGAAGTTGCGCCGGCCACAGAGGGCCGCCTTAAAACTTCCAATCAACCTTACATTACTACTATAAGGTTCATAATACACTGCAGCTGTTAGTTACGTTTCACTCGCAAGTCACGCCTCTCCGCACGGCGCGCGCTAACATGGCGGCAGCTGCCGACCACTAGCATTTCCCGCGCTTTGAAAATGTATCTTCTGCGCAGGTACATCAGTAAGCCTACAGTTGGGTACTACTGTACAATTGTTTGATTATGGTCTTATGAAAAAATTGGAGGAGCAAGATGATTTTTACATTGACAACGGAAGATCTTCCGCCAGGTTTGGAACCTTGATCCTCGTTAGCGCGAATGTAGAATCTTGTGGCGCCATCTTGATCTATCTATTCGAGTGTGAAGTTATTTTTGAGGAGTCTCTACGTGTGTGTGTGTTGTGTGCACAACACACAGTGTTTGACAATAAATGATTGTTTTACAGCGCGGAGCTGCGTCGCGACAGCAGCGGGTGCCGCTACGTGTCGGCGCTGTGCGGGCTTGGCAGCACGGAGGCGGGCGCGCCGTACTTCCCCGAGCACGACCTGCTCGTCAACATCGACGCCGACCTCTCCGTGGACGACATTGGACTGGTACGTACACACACCTTGTTTATTATTGTGCTGCTTGTGGCGGCGGGTCTACTTATGTTTACTATTTATGTACTTATTAAATGTTAGCTTTCACCTGGTGAAAGAATTTTTAAAATTGGGCCAGCAGTTGTTGAGTATATTCGTTACAAACAAAAATACAAAAATCTTCTCTCTTTATTATTAGTATAGATTGATAGAGCCTATTTTGTAGTTTGCCGCCGGGGCTCGCGATTGTAGTTAGTCTGATTATGTTATAAATCTATACTCGTCTTCTCAGCTTCAGCAGCTCTTTCAAATGCAACCCTCCGAAATTATTCATAAGTGCCTGCCATCGAACAATCAACTCAATAAAGCGCAATGACGACGTCATTGTTCGATAATGTTATTGATCAGTGCAAAATCACTTATTAAACACTTGACCGTTATTTGAAACTTTACATTTGAGATAGGCCCCTCCTTGTTTTCTGCTTTATTGTACCTTCTTTGTCTACCTTATATCGCCATCTCACTCGCACATCCCCCTACCATCCACGCCAGGCAGAGCGGCGGGCATGAGCCGCGCGATCTCGTCATTGGCGTCTTGTTTTCTGCAGCGCACGGTTGTGCCTAGCGCTAGCGTAGCCTAGGCACACATGTAAGTTATTTGTATTTATATACCTTCTTATTTTAATAATATGAAATAATTCATAATTTTAACGGTTTTACCGTTCGATAATTCAAATTATTGTTGAAATTTTATGTTCAAAGCTTTGAACAAACTAATTCTTAAATACTTTAGTCTACCCACTTTTTAAAGATATTTTTGTGTGTACTATAACATTTTTATCCTAGGTTTTTCCTAGGTTGGTTCCAGTTTAGTTCAGATACAGTTGAACAATAATTTAATACATCATGTGCTGACCGTAATAAATCACAACGTAGGAAAAGTGATAACGGGTATCGCTCTGATGTCCAAATTCTCTGAACTAAAATAAATCATGACCACAAGAGAGTGTTAAGGTATCAACTGCCATCTAAATAATTTGTGTAGCAATTTATTATGTAAAAAAAAATTCAATAATTAAAATACAAATTCAATCCGGCTTTTTAGATTTGAGAAACGGTCTTGTGTGCTAAAATTACTCGAAATAATAAAGACAGTGATTTAACCTACATGAAGTTTACGAAACATTACGAGTTATATTTGAAGGTAGATTTTTTGTTATTGAGTTAACGTAATTACAACTTATTTGTGGTCTGAAATTATTGAAGTGAGGAATGAGGGTTCGTAATCCACTTACCAAAAGATTCCGTTTGCTATTAATACCAGACGAGTTAACTACAGTGCTTAAAACGGTAAAACATTTTTGCCTTTATAGTAAAATGATCAAATGCTCCCGCTTTGCAAGCTAGTCTGAGCTGACATACACCAACCCACACAGGTGCCGTAACTTGAAATGTACCCTCGCAGGGGCAGTGACTTGAAATTTACCCTCGCAGGGTATTCTTATGGATGTTGTGCCCGTACTCCGTACGCACATTCCCCATAATAATCAACCCCTCGCAGGGGCTGGCGAGTTTTATAATACCCTCGCGGGGTATTCTTTTGGATGTTGTGCCCGTACTCCGTACGCACATTTCCCATAATAATCAACCCCTTGTAGGGACAGGTGAGTTGAAATATACCCTCGCGGAGTGTTCTTTTGGATGTTGTGCCCGTACTCCGTACGCACATTCCCCATAATAATCAACCCCTCGCAGGGGCTGGTGAGTTTTATAATACCCTCGCGGGGTATTCTTTTGGAAGTTGTGCCCGTACTCCGTACGCACATTCCACATAATAATCAACCCCTCGCAGGGGTAGGTGAGTTTTAATATACCCTCGCGGGGTATTCTCTTGGATGTTGTGCCCGTACACACATTCCCCATAATAACCAACCCCAGGCAGGCAAGTGAGTTGAAATCGCGGGGTATTATTTTGGATGTTGTGCCTCAACGCACATTAAAAAGGCAGGTGGTGTTCGAAAAACTTTTTGCCTTTCAATAGACTAGAATCAAATGCTTTAGAAGCAGATTTTTAGTAGGTAAAGAAAAAACCCAAATATCTATCCTCTTCGCAGGGTACTTCACTTAGATAAATGTTCTTCGCACATTCGCCATCATAATCAACCATTGCAACGGCAGATAATTTAAAATGCTCCCTCGTAGGGTTTTTTACTTGAATATTGCACTTTCGCGCACATGCTTTAACATAACCTACCCTCATGGGGACAGATGGTTTTAAATGTAATGTATATTCGCATAGTCCTACACTGGGATACCTTTACACATATTTCTCACCATTATCAACTCTCACAGAGGCTGGTAACAAAATGTACCCTTACAGTGTATTTATTTTTAAGTACCTCACTAGGATATTGGTGCTTCTACGCACTTTCCTTAACATATTCAATCCTCGCGGGGTTCTTAGTATTCTAGTCCTTGTGAGGTACTCTGAAGACTTGATACTGTCATTTTCAAAGCGGGGCAATAATTTAAAATCCACCAATAGTGGTAACATCTACGAATCTCCGATTGACATACTGAAAATAATACACGGTTGTTGCATATAGTTTTACCAAAAGCTGCCGTTGGTAAAGTCAAGTCAATCGGTTCAGTACTAAGAGTATATTATTAGATACCGAGTCGGGCACACCATTAAAAAAGGTTTGCTGATCCAAAAAAGTGGCGGGTCTCACTGACCTATTATAACTTGTGATAACGGACAAATATTTTTTTACAGTGTCTCCGATTTATTTCAACCCTGGTTGTGTAAGGTAGAAACAGGCATATTTTCACTAGCGAATGTGTGCGACGCACCGCACATAGATGTCTATCGACCAGTAACGGCTACATATTATACATATACTTGCCTACCTTACCTTACTTTCGGTCTCAGCCGAAACTTTGCTTAATTAGACAATTGGGTAACAAACATATAGGGGAGTAATAAATATGTATTATCGGTTATTTGAACGACTTTCTCCCGTCTAAAATGTTGTCATGTTTCATTCTAAAACAAGAATGAATAAAATTATACAGAGGCTACTTATCTCTGTTAGCAAATAACCTCGACAAGCTAATACCAATGCCCCAAGTAACGTGTGTTTTATTATACGGAAATAATAATTATTTTTCTTAAAAATCATCTTGGAGCCTAATCGGTTTAAACTTACCAAGCTATGTCATACATAACCCAAACGAGTCTGCACTATCGTGATTCAGCATACTGGTCGTTGGTTCACCTGCAAATGCGTTCTTATTTTCTAGTGAAATCTGTAATCAAATCATGCCAATTAAACGGACGAGTTTTTAAAAGTGGTATATCCTGGAACAAGAGTTGCATTGCAATCAAAAGAAATTGAAAGCACTACAGGACCCAAATGAGATGTCGATTCGGAACGAGGGTGACCAAATCATCTAATGAATCGTATCGTTATCATATGAATGTATCGTTTGTTTCATTTATTAGTTCTTCATCTATCGGTACTAATTATCGACTACCGCCAGAGTAGCACTTACGTAGCGGATACGCCTACACAGATTAATATTTATAATTAATACTTGTAGTAGATTTATTTGCTTATGGGATTCCCATATACGTAGTTGCAAATTTTGAGTGTTTAGACCAAACCGACCATCAATACATAATTCACGAAGGCCCAAGCACCTAGCATAACCATTTTTACCTTCTCCAAACTGCTACCTCAGCAAGATCGGCTTGAGGCATAAACTTGCTAGTAATTCCTCGATGGAAAAAGAGTGGATTTTGGAGGGCAGACCTCAAGTCAATCTTTGACAGCTTTTCTACTTCCAAAGATTGGTTCACATACTCTTTTGTTGTAACCATGTCGTGTTTGTAGCAAAACCCGCTTTCTTACCATAGCTTGCTTGAAATAAAATGCTCAAACTTAATCCATTTGTCCGACTATGGGATATATTATAATATACAAGTAGTTAATATCATAACTATACGTATGCAGTTTCGTGCACTCATGTGCTCGTTGGACATATTTTGAGATATATTTTATAGCTTACGATGGATTCGTGTAAATTTTTCGAAACAAAATTATAGTCTACGAATTGTGCATAACTATACAGATCAAATACACTGTTGTCTTACTTTTGTAATTGGATTCAGGTTGAAGAGTACATGACCTCACTTTTCCAAATTTAAATTGCAACATGTAAAAGTAATAATTATGTTTTCCCTTGACTGAACGCTAGGACTTATAATTCGGGTAAATATTTGAGTGATAACGTCGCTGGTTATTATAATAAAATACAACATGAGTAAAATAAAATGTACTAAGTATACACAAGAATTAACGTTTTGATATAATATATTAGGTACCTATGATTTACGTTGTGGAGGTAGGGTGGTGAATAACAATGTCAACACACAAACTATAGTAACGTAATACATATAGCCATCTATTACATTGTGTGTAATGTCTCGTACTTTACACAACAGACGTAAAACACCGAAATGTCTTACCGAAATGAAAATCAACTTATTATTCGATTGAGATGACAAGTCAAATCTGCATCTGGAACAGTAAGTAGGTACAGCAAGATGAAATAAATCATCGCAGGAGCGGGCATAATGCATTCCCGGGCAACATACGCTCAGCTAAAAAGCCAGCCCAGCAGCTCAAAATTGGTCTTATCCGATCTGATTCGAAATCTGGTCACGTGCCTATTGGAGATAGGTATGCAATTATGCAATACTTTCAGATAGTTCTATAGCTGACAAAAAGCCACTAATAGCGGGATAACAATATCCTCGCATGATTCATTCAAGACTTGAATGTTACTTTTCTTTTTTTATATCATTGACATGTTTATGAAACTTAATAAAAATGTATTTCTATGTTAATCAATGATTTAATAAGAATTTCAGAAATTGCTTCTAGTCAATTATATATTTTGGTTTGTACTTTATAAATCAAATTACGGTAATACCTCGCACATCGTTATATTTGTTGATATATTCTGTCTCGCGATATGGTCAAACAGACTCATCCAGAAGTATACTTGAATACAGTACTCGTATATCCCAAACTGGGAAAATACGTAGGTCACAGGTATATCACAAATCAGTTTATGCTTTTACCACTATTACTGAACTAAGCATAAAGTCACATTGGCATCCACTTCTACCAGGCGATAACAAACACGTCTCAAATGTAAAGTTTCAAATAACGGTCAAGTGTTTAATAGAAGCGTTTTACCTGAAAATAAAACGCATATTAAATACTTACCTTATTTGAAACTTTAGTTTTTAACACTGCCTGGTATTTTCGACACAATGACGAGATCGCGCGGCTCATGCCCGCCGCTCTGCCTGGCGTGGATGGTAGGGGGATGTGCGAGTGAGATGGCGATATAAGGTAGACAAAGAAGGTACAATAAAGCAGAAAACAAGGAGGGGCCTATCTCAAATGTAAAGTTTCAAATAAGGTAAGTATTTAATATGCGTTTTATTTTCAGGTAAAACGCTTCTATTAGTTGTGGAGTTAGACTGTGATTACCTACTATTCTAAAGAGGTTTTTTCATGTTTTTTTTTTAACTATCGGATATATTCTTTACTGATTTCACTGATATTTTTTTATGAAACCTCATATTTATGATATAAATACTACGATATACTGTTTGTGTACTAGATCAACCACATTCGCCACCTGATGGACTACATGATATACTGCTGCGACGGTCAGGACACGCCAACAGCCGACGATAAGGACCGTCTCAGCGTGCCTAAATACATCCGTCAGAATCTCATGAGGTTAATATTAACTACTTTTTTTCCTATATGAAACCTATCAGTATAAAAATTACTATTATTATCATCAGTTTCTGCCACGCGAATTTACTACGTTATAATCTACCTGTGTTTCAAATTTCATCGCGATTGGTTGTGCCGTTGAGCCGTCAAGAGGTAACAAACAAACTCAACTTTATTTTAAGAGAGTTAGAGCATAGTGTTTATTCGCTTAAAGAGTGGCTCGACTAGAGAAGTACCTCTGTCTTAGATAATGCCACAGCCAAATAACAATGTTGTGTTCCTGCGCGTGAGAATGGTGCAGCGTAGACATCAAACTTTTTGTGCGAAGGAGTCTGTGTGGCAAAAAGGGTTGTACGCCGGACTTTTTGCGTGTCGTGTGCGTTACTGCTTATGGTTTATAAAAGATAGCTTGATCTCTGCGACAGTTGTTTGAGTCATATTAACCTTATAGCTTTACAATAAGGTTCATCTGTTTAATCTGTGGTTGATTTTATGATGACACAGATAAACCTTATGCTAAAGCCATAAGGTTAATTTTCATATGACTCATACAATTGGCGCAGAGATCAAGCTGTTTTTTATAAACCATAGAATTGTATAGGTACTATTTTCACGAGACTAAAAAGTTCGGCATGGATAGTCAGTCGTCTGCGCTGCACCTAAGGTTGCCAGAGCTCATAAGGACTAGGGGAAAGATCGGTAACCGCTTACCACAACAGTATGCTTGTTTGCCCGAGCCCGACTAATGACACGAGCTTGAATAATGTAGCCTGCTGATGCCGCGGCGCAAGCACCGCGAGCCGACGGTGGTGGAGAACGCGTGGGAGTGGAAGTCCGTCCCCGAGGAGGAGCTGCTGGAGATCGTGCGGCCGCAGATGGTGGAGCACGCCGTCGTGTTCCCGCTGCACGCGCCGCAGGAACTACATCCACTCTCCAGGGACTCGCTGCTCGAGCTCAAGCAGGACAACGACCGCGTCAAGTTGCTTGTCAGCAGGTACCTACTCACAACACGACACACGTACTTATACAATTAGTACAGTAGTACCCAACTGATATGGCTTACCGATGTACCTGCACAGAAGATACTTTTTGTACACTTTCAAAGCGCGGGAAACCGCTATTGCTCGACACCTGCCGCCATGTTAGCGCACGCCGTGCGGAGAGGCATGACTTGCGAGTGAGACGGAACTAACAGCTGCAGTGTATTATGAACCTTATAGTAGTGATCTAAGGTTGATTGTAACTTTCTTTTCTGTGCCAACGAAGATTCACGACGCGCCATATCAGTTGGGTAATACTGTACCGAACAACATAAAACTATTTTGGACCCGATGAGACCAGGGCCAGTAGACAAGATGGTGTCGGTTAGTGCACGATCAACCTTTGTATGGGAATCGAACACACGACCTGCGGTGTGATAGGTAGAGTGGTCACAGACAAGTTTCTACGTAATTCCGTTTACCAAGCATAGATTTGTGTAACAATGATCAATGGAACCTATCAGAATAAGCTGCCAACAAACTTCAATTGCATTCCTGAAACACACGACGTTTTCTTAAATTCAGTTTAGCTTGACTTTTGTAATAATTACAATACATAGCCGTTATTAAAATAACTATTTTACAAGCTTTTGCTGAGCTGATCTGAGCTGGAAGGTGGCCATAGGAACTCCGTAATAAAACCACATAACCCCATCGAGTTTGGGCTCGTTTGATTCGTCGTGATGAGTACTATAAAAAACTTGTTTTAAAAATGATATTTTTAACAAATACTTGTTTCCAATAGGACACCAATCTCGTCAAATACCGAGATCGCTTGCAAACTGTGTGGCACCTCGCCGATGCCGATACATGCGATGCGCATCCATTTATACTCCAACGCGCACAAGGAGAAGGAAGACGACTTCAGTATGTTCCAGACATAAGCCACCAATTTTGTTATCTTATAAAACATTGCTCTCAACGAGACATTCTTTCCTATTTTGTTATATTCTCTCAAATGCCATGTGATACTTTTAGTATTAAGGTTGTTATAAAGATATATTTGCCGTTAAGTTCACAAGACTGTCCCTTAGATTTTATGTTGAGCGGATCCAGAATATTATACTTCTAACAATACCAAAGTAATAAGTTCAATTTCAAAGATTTCTTTTTAATAAATACTCCCTTATTTGATAAGGTTACTGTGGCTAAAAAGTATTGTTCTTACTGTTATACCATAGCTGGATCAGCTCTGTTTAAATATAAATGATATTAGGAATATCTACTATCTCGTAATCTAATTTTTGTTTAATTAAAAAAAACTATTGTATTTCCATGAAAATGTGTTAGGTTAAGATTCCTATTAAGTGCAGAAGCACTAAATAACTATGTACGTTTTAATGGTATTTTCTTACCATGTTTAGTGAGAATTATATGAGTTACATTAACTATACTATGCAGGTATAGATATATTACCGGTAATGTACAACAATCGTTTGATTTTTTTTATTAATTATTTTCATAGGTGTTCGGACATTGTATAATTTAGAAAGTTAAAAAACTCTGCAAAAATCCTACATAACTTTATTGAATATTGATTGACTCATCAAACTTAATATTTGTGAAACTTTAGTTACATCTTATCTCAGAGGTAAAATAATTATTAAAATAATGTTAAAATTATTTATTTTGTATTATTTATAAACCTACGGTGCAATCCGAATCAAACTTAATGGCGGCTGTGAAGTGCGCTGCGAGCATGGCTTTGCGCAGGTACAGTCATCTCGAATGTACCGCATACCTTCTTTTTCGCTACTGCGCAGCGTTCCGAGCCTAATTTCACAGCCGCCAATAAGTTTGAATCAGTCTGTAGCCTACGAATGAACTTGCATTTATAAGTAAGATACAAAAATCCGGCCAAGTGCGAGTCGGACGCACCGAGGCGAGGGTTTCGTATAAACTGGATTGAGGGACAAACTTAACTCGGTCTCGGCATTCGATGTCACTAACTACCACTGAGCTATCATCGCCTTGTATCTAAGAGCCATCTGAGGCTGACACATTCTAGTAATTTAAAAGAAGCGTTCAGCAGCATTGCTCTGGGAGAGGTCCCTACTACCCTACTAATTTTATTTAGTTTAGATAGAATAAAAGTCCTATCTACATATTGATTATTACTACGTACTACTGGTACTACTACGTAGTAATAATAGCTCAGTGTCATCTACCTGCATATTGTTGTTTCAATAGTCTCCATGTGTAACTTCACCTAACTGTTACTAAAGGCCTTGTTGGGTGCGTCCCTAGCTTCCAAGAATTCGTGTTCTTTGAAACTTTAGTTAGATATAATTAGTTGTTTGAATTTTTTATGATAGAAGTTTTAGCTTTAGCTTTCTCTAAGGGATTTTGGAACTTCTTATGGTGCGTGTATGTTACGCGAATCGAGCACGAGCCGTTTCTATTCGTTCGTTGCTCGCGATGTCAAGTGTGGACCTACAAAGAGCCTTCAACACGATGCCAATCCCTGTGTTCGTCAAAAACTGTCAATTGGCGGAGCGCAGATGAGCGCAGGTCCAAGCTCGTAGGTCCGTCCACGCTACGCGAATCCGTGCTCCATGTGTGCCCGGCTCGTGCTCGGTTCGCGTAGCGTGGACGCACCATTATATTATATCTTTACGATATTAACCTTTCTTCCTAATCATTCAAATGAGGTCATTACTGACCCAAATAGGATATTGACCACACTTAATCTTTGATAAGGGAACATGATTTTTAATACTGGAATAAAAACTAAGCATGGCTTAAATTTATCTAGTGAGAAGAGAGTACCTAGCTATATTCTAATCGATTCAATAAATAGATAGAAAGTTATATTTTCTGGCGCTCATCTTTTTTTAGGAAGTATGTTCTGAAATCATTGATTTCAAGATTGGATTGAAGGAGCAGTGATAAGGATAATTTTGTATGTACACACGGCTACAGATCAACCTATATATTTCCATTATAAGCTGATCTCGCATTGTATAGGATTCCCGTACGATCGGAGGTCAGTTTATACTGGAAATGTATAGCTTGATCTGTAGCCGTGTGTACGTAGAAGGGACTTATAATTGCACCAGATTTTAAACATTTCGTTAGCAAATAAATAAGTTATCATTTTATAGTCCGACTTTACCTACATGTCGCAAAACAATAGTCGAATTGCTAAATTAACTAATGAAATGCTAAAATATTCCACGTGCATAGTTAGTTCCATTATTACGATGTCCATAAAGTCCATATTTACACAATTGTTAAACTTGTTCCACTAGTTTTTACAAACGAGTCTCGTAGTTTGGGCATGTTGGAAGTGAAGTTGTCTCATTTCGGAATCGGTGCCTTTTGTATTAGTGTTTTTACTTTTATTATTATGTGTTAATAACAGTTACATAATGTGGACGTCGCAGAACGATTTTAAATTGGTGTTACCGTAAGTACCTACCTGTTACTTTTTTGTCAAGTTGCTAGGTTAGTTTTCAATATCAAGGTTACTTACTATTGTATCAGTTATTTTTTAAGTTACGTTTACCTATTTGTTATGGAATTATAAGACTATAGATATATTCATACAAAAGTAGGTATGGCAATATTTCCTGCTATACGTATGGATAAGTAAGTACTTACCGACCCATATTAGAGGTTAGAGAAAATATTGCAATTAGTTAAGTATTTCTTATTTTTTTGAATAGGTATGTAATAAGATTATCTATTGTTAGTAATCTCATCAATTAATAGGTGCCTACCTAATTTATAACATATCGATAGGTACTATAGTTATGCTTATTAGGTAGAATCGATCCCCATGAGTTAAGTACGCTATGTTATCTTTGACAACACTGTTATCTTTGATAACTGACAGTGTTAAGTGCTCTTTGGGCATGAAAATAACTGGTGGTTAATGCAAAGAGACAAATTTTATCGAAATCGCCTGACGGTGAACATGATAACAAAATGACTAGATATGTGGTCTAAGTTTTGCTAGGCGATGATGCGGTGGATGATCGAATTTGTGGGACTATAGAGTGCTGCCCCTGCCACCGACCTCTTTTTGTAATCCGACACTTTTTAAAAGGGATTGCCTTATAATCCGACAAATCATAAAAATACCGTGGGATGAAATCGTTACTATACAATATGCAACTAAGTAAATAATAGGATTTACAGGATTTATTAAAAGTACAATTAATTGTCAAAATTTTACAGGACATTATACTATATCGGCATGTCGGATTACAAGGCGGGGCGGGATTACCGTAGTCTACTGTATAACACCAATTTTTGAAAATAAATAGCTGGCTATGATAGTATGTTCAAAGGGCAAGTCCTGACTGATTGAAATTGCGCAGAAGCTCCTGAAGGCATAGAGAGAGTAGCAGGTTCCTCAAGCGATATTCAAATTCGATACGGGGATCATAATTCCTCCCACTCTCACACTGCGTTGTGCATGTTTGTTACTCAATAACACTAAACTGGGTAAACGGATTTGGATAATTAGATCCCAGGAGAATTGTGAAGGCAGGTAAACCCGCAAGGCAGAAACCAGTTCCTCTCCTAGCCAGCTAAGTACTACGGTTTCAGCTTCGGTTAGCATCAGATAAGGCGATGATAGCTCAGTGGTAGTGACGTCGGATGCCGAGAATGTCCCGGGTTCGAATCCTACAATGAGCTTGAGCTTTTGGTGAAGGAAAACCATCGTGAGGAAACCATAGCAAGCTGGTAGGGTAATTTGTAGTAGGTATCCACCTGACTGGCTACTACCCTAAAGTTGAAAATCGCCAAGCATCTATCGGTGTTTTCCGACTGCTGCACTTGAGAGCTAGTTCCTTCTAGGCTTTGTGTGTTTACCACCTTCGGCCACATGAGGCCACATCATCACTTATCATGGTGAAATTGCGGTCAAACACAGGTCTATAGGTACTATACACAGAAAAAATAAAAATAAGATGTTGGTTCAAGAAAAAGATGATTTAATGTTATGAAATCCCCATATCTATAAAATACTAATAAAATGTCCAAATAAAATGATACTTACATAAAATGTACGAGTATGTATAGGCATGGGGTTAATTTTATCATAAAGTTTCGCTGTAGGTTAACATAAAATTATTATCATTGTTTTTCATAACATGTTTATTGGGATATGAATGGATCCTATATGCCTCGTGTTCAGGGGTGTCTAATCAATTGATGGTAGGGGCCGGACACCAATATCCCAACCCCAACACTAGTGATATTTAAACAATACGCTCTAGATACGATACGGGATAACGCTTCTGACCCTCCTCCCGAAGTTCAATTGGTATAAATAGGCAGACAAAAATGTTTGATGCGTTAACAAACTACTTATTTGTTGTTGGTTCGATAATGGTCTGTTTGGTTTATCGTCACATTTACTAATAACAACCCATTCCAATGTTTGTGCTATAATGAAATACAACTTGTTGACTCGTTTATTTGGGACACCACTGAGGCAATTTTCTAAAGACTGTTTGAGGTAGGTACTTTCCAAATTTCAATTTTATGCATGATTTCTTGCTGTTGCCCCCATTTCCGTTACTACGGAACAATCCCCAAACTTTTTTTATTGAGTAAGTAGATACCTATGTCCGCCATTAACTTTTTTTTGTGAACCATACAAAAAATACTCCTTTCGTTCCACGGTTTTACCTGCGTCTCTGAAGGATTTAATCATAGAGTAAGAATATTTTCTAGGGATAAGTGCCGTACAGTTTCTTTCAGGATATTATCTATTTATGAGCAAAATTTCATCTCAATCCTTTATACACTTACGGCATGATAAAATAACAAACTTCCACACAAACATAAAATCATATGTATTCATTATAATAGTATGATATACTTTATTGGGCATATTATTATGATCTCTTTGGGGTTATCGCATCAGGTCGGCTGTGGCATATACTAGCTTATTTCAACGAGCGGTAGTCGGGGATAGTCAGACGACGGGATAAGTCTGGCTCTCAAGATGGTGGCACAACCAATTTCAGGAATCGAAGTAGCGCGGTAATTTAATACTTTTGTTGTTCATAACTTTTTATTTACGCATATCTTTTGTTATCTGCGTAAAGTCTATACTTAAACTTAGCAAGAAGAATCTGCAATATTCGAGTTATGGGTTAGAATTAGAAGGAGCTGACGCTGCCGAAGTTCACGATTTACTTATATTAATATTGAACTTAACTGCATTGTAACTAGGTCTATAGAAAATGAGCTCCGTCAGCAAGTATCAGAAGTGCAGTCGAGGTGTGCCAGCTTCGAGCCCAGGCTGGCCATCGTGCAGGTGGGCGGGCGCGAGGACTCCAACGTATACATCCGGATGAAGCTCAAAGCAGCTGAAAACATCGGCATCACAGCTGAGCATGTACGGCTGCCCAGGGATATCACTGAAACTGAGGTATGATATAATGTTCGTTGGTGAGAGCAAAAACTGAAAGTAGATTTTTTTGGCAGGACCACGTCTGTCGAGTCAGCTAGTTAGTTATAGACATTCAAAACCTGAGTGGATGGAAATTCTCCCGCCGTCTTATGGTTTGATGGAGAAAAGGGGTTGGAGGAATAATATTGTACATACAATGTGGTTAAGGCTCGTGAGTTTCCCATTTATAAATGGGAACATGAGTCTTTTGCTTTATAACTGTCCCAGGGCGTGATGTATTCTTGCCCTTTAAGGACCTAGTTTTCCACTACCAGAAAACTCAAAACTACTCGAGACTCATAGAACTCAAAATTAATTGTGGCAGCTATATATTCATGGTCAAGTTCAAGTTTGTTGGTAATTAATTGGCAATGAAATTATACATATATTTTGGAAAATAAGAAGAGTTAGATTCCGACGACTCAGCTTGGCACAGATAGATAGGTAATAGTACTAGCGGCTTGGCGGTGAACACGTCTGTAGGTATTTTGTAAGCGTTGAATTTAACGCAAATCTATTTCAATTTTGAATCTAGTTTATATATCGTTATACCTAGTTAGGTAATTCATTTCTTTACGTATTTCGCACCCGCAACAAAATTCCACCAAATATAAACTAAATCCTCATAATAGCTCATCCCGGGGGAAGTCTGACACTTCCCCCAGCACCCTCGCTGTGCTATCACACGATGAGTCGTGACCACATCGACTCATCGTCCTCCTTGGGGTCGCTTCTGGGCGCACAGAGCCCCCGTTCTGATTGCCCACGACCCCAAAGGCCCCGTTTAGTCGTCTTTTACGACAGGCAGGGAAACACCGTAGCTGTTATTCTAAGCCCCAGCTACAGGGCAGGAGGGCCACGACGAGGCACGTTTGTGCCCCGGCGGCTACGCCTCCGAGTGGGATCGACCCTCTCGCGATCCCGCTCAGCAGCCTCCTTCTGGACCATTACGGTCTCACAGAAGGAGGCTACGGCCCTCCACGCTGTATCCCCGCTCAGCATCGCCGACACGACTGCTGGCAGTGAGAGATTCCGTCCGATCTCTTGGACCAGGATCCGCCGCTCGGGTTCCCACGCAGGGCACACCGCGAGCGTGTGCGATGCGGAATCCTGGTCACTCCCACCGCAGTGGAAGCAGGCCGCCGTCGCCTCACGTCCGATCCTATACAGATAATCACCGAAGCACCCATGCCCGGTGATTATCTGTGTAAGTCTGTAGGTGAGTCGTCCATCTTGTCGCTGCATCCAGGCTTCGAATACCGGCAGGACTGCTTCGACGACGCGTTTGCGCGCAAACCGCTCCTCGCGAAGCCTTGCACGCCACGTCGCGAATGCGATAAGTCGCTCCTGTCGTTCGATCGCCTCTTCTGGGTCGCCTCCACCGCTCTGGCGGACGATGCGGATTCGGTCATAGACCCTCGCATCCATGTCCGCCAGAATATCTAGTGGCAGAAAGCGAGCCAGAATAGTTGCCGCCTCAAAGGATACGGTACGGTATCCCCGTACGATCCGTAGTGCCATCCTACGCTGGATGCTGTAGATTTTCGTTCTACAGCGTCGGATGGCCAACCTCTTCGCCCATACGGGCGCCCCGTAAAGGGCTACGGATCGTATGACCCCCGCATAGAGGCGGTGAACTTCCTCCCTCGGTCCCCCGAGATTAGGCAGCAGTCTGTGCATGGCACCCGCTACCCTTTCGATTCGGGGGACAGGCTAGGGTCAACCTACTGTTAGAGTTTTCAAGCCGCATAGTAGGCCTCCAACTAGCTTAACGACTATCACAATTAAGTGATAACCGGACCAACGGCATTACGTGCCTTCCGAAGCACGAAATACCGCAGACAAATAACTTTATGTTGTGTTCCTGCGCGGGAGTGCTCATTGCTAACGCGTGAGTGATACCTCGTGAGTTGCAAGCGTCCATAGGTCCCCGGTAGGTACCCGGTCAACATCACCACCGTACTTTTTAGTAGCCACCGTATTTTTTATTTTTTTATTCCACTATGGTGGCAAACAAGCATACGGCCCGCCTGATGGTAAGCAGTTACCGTAGCCTATGGGCGCTTGAAGGTATCAATCGCGCGTTGCCGATCCTGAAGAAATCTCTTCACACCCTTTTTGAAGAACCCCATGCTGTACTCCATCGGGAAAACCACGGCCACCGTATGCTTCTTGTATAAAAAAATATCTTCAGCTAGGTATACAACTGACTGACAGACAAAATATCAAACCAATCAAAATATTTTCATGATTGTTTGTATTTGCTGTGATGCCTTCCATACCTTGACCTGCTCTGCCCCGAAGTGATAAGACAGCATTAATTTATTGTTTACTGTTTTCACTGAATGATGTAACCTGCACGTAATATTAATTGTATAATTACGATCGTAAATATATTATTGCGTCCACAATTTTAATTAGACGATTATAAAAAATAACTAAATTTATTGCTTTTTAGGGTTCCGTATTAAAAACGTAAAGGCGCGACTCCGTTACAGCGGCATATTTCAGGAACTTCGGAAATATGAAATAGTTATAAGTATTGCTTACTCAACCAACAACTAATTAAAAAAAATTAAAAGTACTTATTTCTATTTTCTTTGCAAAGGGAGCCGAAATATCAAAGTAGGGCTAAAAGTTAAAAAGGGAGATCATATGAATCCTACCCAAGCCAAGTTTTTATTTCTTTTATGTTGCGTAGTTTTTGACTTATGATGAATATTTACAAAAAATCATATACAAATCCACCTTATCTCCGATTCCGATTAATTACAAATAGAACGGTGTTTCTTTCTAACTAAGTAGGTATAGTATATGTTTTTTCGAAGTCATTAAAATTCGTTTAACAAATAAACTTATAATGGGGTCCGGTTTTATATTATTATACAGGTAGTTATGGAAGAAATCTAGGATATTTAGGTCCAAGAAAGTTTCGTAACCGTGCGCGACTCAGACTCGCACTTGGCCGGGTTTTAAGTAGGTAATCGAAGTAGGTAAATGTCATTGCTATAAATCAATTTTAATTAAGTTTTAATTATTAAAATTACGTTTAACTTGTTAACACGTTAACCACTACCGCATAATGTTTTTCTTAAAAAAAATATATATTTTGTAATCGACTGTACTATTTTGTCATGAAATGTACCCACTTTTTTATATCTCCTGTGGAGTTTCCTTAAATTTTTAACCGACTTCAAAAAAAGGAGGAGGTTCTCAATTCGAATGTTTTTTTTTTAATTTTATTTTTTTATGTTTGTTACCTCATAACTCCGTCATTTATTAACCGATTTGGAAAATTCTTTTTTTATTCGATTTGAAAGGGTACGCTTCCCGTTTGGTCCCATTGTCATCAGATCAGGATTTGATTACTTCTTAGTGTACTTTGAAGTCGGTTTAAGGTTTTTGTAAAACAGTCCAATTATCTAAGTAGCGCCACGCACGCTACGCGCCGCCCCGCCCCCAGGTCAGTCGCATACACGAAATAAACCATATACCGAGATCCCAGGGCCAGACCTTCATTATTTTCTGACGGACGAAATGTATAGAATTGAGTAGTGTTAGTACATATGTCGGCCAATTTACAATTTACAGGTAAGTAAGTAATTACTGGCGGCTCACAGGGATCTCCTACTAATACGCGCCGACCGGCAGCGCCAAAATACATTTTTAAATGCTTCTTGCGCGAGGTCACCGGAGCCCCCCACGGCGCAATAAAGCAAACCAGATAAGGTCACCGGTACCCCCCATGGCGTTCAACGTGTTAAAATATAATTATTATTGTAATTGTTTCATGTAGTTACTGGCAAAGATCACGAACCTGAACGAATATCCGTGGGTGCACGGCATCATCGTGCAGATGCCGCTGGACTCGGAGCACACCATCGACGCACACCGAGTCACTGACGCTGTCTCTCCTGACAAGGATGTTGATGGGTATTTCATGCAATTCTTTTATATCAGTTTCTCCTTGTACCAACAAGGATTCCATCTATCTATCAGATTTCCTTATTAAGTTCATATTCAACCATTTTCCAGGCTTAACACAATAAACGAAGGTCGCGTAGCAGTAGGTGACATGACTGGCTTCATCCCATGCACGCCCGCTGGTTGCGTGGAGCTGATCAAGCGCACCGGAGTCTCAATAGCCGGGAAGAATGTCGTAGTGTTGGGACGCAGTCGTATCGTTGGCACACCGGTATCTGAACTGCTTAAATGGGAGCATGCTACCGTTACTGTCTGCCATTCCAAGACTAAGAATTTGAGTGAAGTTGTAAGTAGATTTGTTTGTTATTTTTATTATGGTGAAATTTCGCGGTATTCTAATGTAATTTAGTGTCTGTGCCATCCATCAATCAATCCATCTTTTGTTGTATTTATTTATTTATTTTTAACCGACTTCAAAAAAAGGAGGAGGTTCTCAATTCGAATGCTTTTTTTTATGTTTGTTACCTCATAACTCCGGCATTTATTAATGGATTTGGAAAATTATTTTTTTATTTGAAAGGGTACAATTCCCGTTTGGTCCCATTGTCATCAGATCAGGATTTGATTACTTCTTAGTGTACCTACTTTGAAGTCGGTTTAAGTTTTTTGTAAAACAGTCCAATTATTTGTAAATTGTAAGTTGTGTAGCTTAATTCCGCCAAACAGCTATCGGTTTATTCCGACAACTGCACTTGAGAGCCAGTTCTCTTATAGGTTTAGTGTGCTTACCACCTTCAGCCATCATCGCTTACTTTGGTGAGATTCTGGTCAAACACATAGTTAACAAACAGTCAAATCTCTTGAAAAAAATAGTAGGTATTTTATATTTTACAGGTAAAAAACACCTGCTAGGAATAGCAATACCACTTTACGTCTATTTCAAACATGCATGAAATTATAATTCTCGCTTAGTAACCGTAATTTTCTTAGGTTTCCTAAAAAAGTAAATAACAGAGTATTTATTAAGAAGATATTTTATTGGGTCATATTATAATCCACACCGAATATTTCCATTATGTTTGTTAGACGAAGACTGCTGACATCCTGGTAGTCGCTATAGGCCGACCAGAGATGGTCCGGGGATCTTGGATCAAGCCTGGAGCTGTAGTCATCGACTGCGGTATCAACGCTATTACAGGTAAAAATATACTCTTATAAGATTTGTATCCTAAACTACCTGTCCCCAGCGGTTACACTCGCGTTCCCGGGATAAAAAGTACATTATAATACCTACTCGGGGATAATGTAGCTTCCTACCGACTTTCCGAAATGACTAGAGTCCACGTTCGGCGTCTCTCGTCGGCTTTAATAATTAAATTTTTCAAGTGTGATCACGCTGCGATGTCATGCCCGAGAAACTAAAATAAACAATGTTGTTACTAATTTGTTGGACCAAACCTGCAATGGATCTAACAATAGACGGAACTTATCACAAAATATTGACAAAACAAAGCAATGCAAGTCAATATCAAATGACTTGTAAGTGTACAGTGCTGTTGTGGACGCGGTGATTCAAGTTGTTGCGTTGTGTAGATGAAAAACGCTATAAACAATCGATTTTGTTTTATAACTTTCTCTAGTATGTAGCATTCGTTTTGATTATAACATTGCGTCCTTTTGTTTATTTTGTAACGAATATTATAATTTTCAATAAATAAAAGTTCTACTTGGAACTACTAAGGTAGGTTTTTAATTAATTTTATTGCTATTATAAGTCATACTCACTTATTCGTTCGGCGATCTTATTATATCTATTTACTTACATACAAGTTCATAACATTATCGAGCGCCAAAATATCTCGTGTGGGATTTGTACCTTTCTTAGAGAATATTGTATTCTCTAAGGTACCTTACATCCCTTGGGTAACAATCTACTATTATTAATCTTCCTCGAAGTGGGGCACAGTTTCGATAAGGGTACCTACTCTAAGGTGATCATTGCGATATGTATGGAGAAAAATATCATAGTCATAGCAAATAGGCTAGGGGTTCTGAGAGCTATAGACCTCGCGAGTCTCGATAATTAGGTATGTATGACATTTTTCGACGATCCTGCATTGACTCAACAAAAAAAGAATCGGTTGAGAAATGTGACCTGTGAAAATCAATCAAAATCAAAAAGTATTTATTCTATTTAGAACTGATAAGGCACTTATGATGTAGAGGAGAACAGTCGGACATCAGAACATCCGGACCTACGAAAGCATTTTGTCCAAGCTGAAACGGAGACGCTTCGCTCGCTCGGTCAATAAATATGTTTGTTATTTATTAGATTCGAGCAAAAAGAGCGGTCAACGTCTGGTAGGCGACGTTGCATACCAGGAGGCGCTGGCAGTGGCGTCCCATGTGACGCCGGTGCCGGGCGGCGTGGGGCCCATGACCGTGGCGATGCTCATGCGGAACACCGTGCTGGCCGCGCGCCGGCAGCTCGACCGCCTGCTCGCGCCCAGCTGGCCGCTGCGACCGCTCAGGCTCAACATTGACTCGCCACCGCCAAGGTATTTTTTTTTTTAACATAAATCTAGCCACATAGATTACAGGGTTATTCATTGTATACATACCATATTTGAGAAATTAGTTTGCTTCGTATATACATGTAGGTATTACTAGTAGGAAAGTTATGAATTGCAAAAATTTTGACTGAGAAAGGTAATTTTGAAATGCATTGCCATTATAAGAGGTGCTACAAAGGAAGCTCGAGCATTATTGCTAATGAAATATTTTTTTCCGATATTAAAGCACATCTTATGCAATTCTTTTAATGAATTGAATTGTTTGACTATTTTATAAAAAAAAAATTGAAATTACGGTGGATCTGCAGTATTCGAAAAATGATTTTCATTAACAATGCTGCAGCTCGATGGATCATTTTAGTTCCCAAGGTATTTTGTAACTCAATTTTACTTTTATTACAATGATGGCTAATTTATCCAGAAAGAAGTTCCTGCACTTATTCAAAAGCTGAAATAGGAAAGCTAGTATAGGACTATCACATTTATTGCATCGCTAATTTAATTTGTCTTTCTCTATTTTAGTGATATCGCAATCGCTCGCTCACAGAAACCAAAAGACATCAGTGAACTGGCGCACGAGATTGGTCTGTTTCCTAACGAGGTGTCTCAGTTCGGACGCACCAAGGCGAAGATATCGCTCTCAGTGCTCGCCCGCCTCAAGGAGCAGCGTGGAGGGAAATACATCGTTGTCGCTGGGTTCGTATACTAAACACCTAACTTTTAGATAAACACCCCATAGTCTTTTTTTGCTGCGTCTCTAAGTTACGAATGGAATTCCTAGGAATAAAATATCCTACTATATTTTAGGTTTTTGGCATGAATTATAGAGTTAAATTGTTCTAGAGAACATTAAATTGACATCGTTCTGGCGCGAAGCTTTTCCAACTGAGTACCAAAGTAACCAAACCCAAACGTATCTACTACGGCATTTCTGGCGAGGGTTATTTTACTGTTTATAGGCCTGTGTTTCACCACAATCTCACCATAGTAAGTGATGTATTGACCGAAAGTGGTAAGCACACAAAGCCTAGAAGGCTCTGGCTTTCAAGTGCAGCTATCGGAACACACGAATAGGTGCTTGGCGACATATTTTCAACTTGAGGGTGGTAGCCAGCCAGGATGGTATTACAAAGTAAACTACCATCGTGCTATGGTTTCCTCACGATGTTTTCCTTCACCGAAAGCTCAAGATAATTGTAGGATTCGAACTTGGGACCGGCGTCTCAGCATTCGACGTTACTACCACTAAGCTATAGGAAGATCGCCCAAGTATTACTTTTTGTGGACACGATAATAGCAGCTACAAAAAAAAATTGTTCAGCGATTGTCCCTTAAAAGACGTTTTTTGATGTTGTAGTATAACTCCTACCCCCCTCGGAGAGGGTAAGAGTACGACTCTGCTTGGGTTGGTGCAGGCGCTGTCGGCTCACCGCGGGCGCAACGCGTTCGCCTGCATGCGCCAGCCCAGCCAGGGACCTACCTTCGGAGTCAAGGGAGGCGCCGCCGGTGGCGGTTATTCACAGGTAAAAACGATTATTCTTTTACACGGCTTTACGATTATCCTTTAAACATAGATTACCTGATTCTATCTATTATTCTATCTGCATGAAGCTGGACATTCAGTTGGAAATCAGTCGAGCGCTTACCAGAATTTTTCAGCAGCTGCATTCGTGAGTCAGGCAGCCTTTTAAGCTTCATGTTTAGGCCATATCTGAAAATCAGCTGTAACCCTGTACCGTTAACGGGGCTTACCTAAGTAACTGCTACTTAGATCACTTTCCGTTTCAGATGTCACACAACACAACTTACTATACACACAGCACTTTATACGGTGTGGAAACGACAATACGACAATAAATGAAACCACGTAAAGTACTCATAAATACGATCAACTTTCACTATGGCACCAAATTCGAAATCGAAAAAAAAAATAGAGCTTTTCATACAAAAGCTACATGTCTCATCGGCAAAAATGTATAAAAAGCTGAATATTTTTTTCGTCGTATCCACCTCGTATATCGTTTTTTTTGGATCTTAAAACAATATTATGTATGCCAATTGTGTTGTGCATATAGTTTGATCACTATTTTTTACTCGTTCTTACATACATAGGTTGAGAAATTGTGAAATAACTGGTCCCATGCATTTCTTCTTCCAAGGTTATCCCGATGGAAGAATTCAACCTACATCTGACGGGTGACATCCACGCAGTCACGGCCGCGAACAACTTGCTCGCTGCTCAAATGGACGCTCGTATATTCCACGAGCTGACACAAAAAGACGGCCCTCTGTACGACCGCCTAGTGCCCAAGATTAAGGGATCCAGAAAGTTCTCCTCCATTCAACTGAGAAGACTCAAGAGATTGGGCATCGACAAGACAGACCCTGATTCGCTGACGGATGAAGAGAGAACCAAGTTTGCTAGACTTAACATTGACCCAGCGAAAATTATGTGGAATAGAGGTAAGTCTTAGGAGATAATATACTGATCCCTTATCAAACTTATTCTATAGCTTGCTGAAAAACTAGAAATGGTCAGTAGTCGCTAAGAGTATATAAATACTACGTACATGTAGTAGTAATTTCCCTAAAGATACGCACAGCTACTAAATGAAGTCTCCTAATGTTTTGCGTCGACTCTTCAAGTTTGAAAATCTTTAAAAGTAAGTAAAAAGCGTAGATATACTCCCGTCTTTTAAAAGTTGCCTGGTAGAGATGCGTTACTAGTGATAAGGTCACACATTGTGACACTGTCAATGTAATTTAGTATACGAACAAAGAGTTATCCATCTATTTGTACAGATTACTGTCTCTTGTTGCAGTGGTGGACCTAAACGACAGATATCTGCGTAAGATCACAATCGGCCAGTCGCCCACAGAAAAGGGCTTCTCGCGCGAGACCGCTTTTGATATCTCCGTGGCTTCCGAGATCATGGCCATCTTGGCCCTCGGTAACAACGTTGAAGATATTAAGGAGAGACTCTCTAGCATGGTCGTCGCACTGGATAAGAGTGGCAACCCTGTCACTGCTGATGATTTGGTAATAGTTTTGGATTGTTGTGTAGCTTACTAGGTACGGAAATAAAAGATTTCACTTCTGAATGTGAGAGGTATGGTCAAGGATTGGTCGGACGATATGTCTTCTATAGATTGGAGGTTGTGAATGATTAGCTATACCCCATAATTGGTAATGTGCCAGAAAGGCGGCCACAATGCTCACCTTTTTGTAACATCGGGCGGGTCTTATATCTTCGGTGATATGTGAGACTCGGTTCCGAGATCTTTTCCTTCCTCTTTGAGGATGATGTTATTAATTATTTAAGAATGATAAGACGTTGTGAATTTGTGATACATCTAGGGATGGGCAGGGAAAGAAACTCCGCGACCCGGGACGGGCTACGTAAGCGTCGTGCGTGTGCACGCGTGCTCGTTCTGCACGAGAGCCCATCCCCTCTACAGTGCAGATGACAACCATTGTGGCGTTTTGGGTACAAGCCCGGCATAACCCGCTCACTCTGAATGTGTGGATTCTCCCAAACCCACCGCCCTGCGGTTCGATAAAAACGCTACAGTATTCATTTTATAGCAACCTTTCGCTAATGAGTTAGTCTTATGACCTTGCCTTCACCAACTCCTCATTGCCGATAAGTTTATCATCGGTACTTGGCAGATCCATCCGATGGTGAAATGAGCAGTCCACCCACAACCGGACGTTGTTCTTTGCTGTTGCAGAAACTGCTCCGATGCATGGTGTGAAGTACCACTTAACTCTAAAGAGGATTCTTATACTTTTCTAGCAGTAGTTTCTGATTTTGACTCAATAGAACAGCCGAAATTAAAGAATTTTGGTTAATAAAGCCATACCCCAGTACCCCAGGAGATCACGATCACGTTGATCTCCAAGAACATATCCTGGAAACTAGGAGTCAGAGAGAAAGGACTTTGCATGTACTAGAACTACCTCATATAGCCTTCCACCAAGGTACCGGGTTCACTTTTGATACTCAAGACCACATGAAGTTGCATCCCCAAAAGTTTTTCTCTTCGAGGTTGAATTACAGGTGTAATTCAAAAATTATATTTACATCTTTGACCTCAATCCACTTCTCCAATAAATTCAATCGCTACAAACTCTTCTTCGCTGGTACTAGCATTCTGCGCTGTGGTTTAACACGTTATTTATCGTGACACGCGAGTTATCCAGTAGCAATCTATAAGGGTAGTGCTTGCGTAGTCGTAACGAAAGCAAAGTCAAAACGCTTTTCCTAGCGTGGTAAATTCGTGAAGAACCGAACTCGCTATGGTGGGCGTTAAAGTCTCCGAGGACAATCACCCGGTTATGGGGTACCGTTCCAGCACAGTGGCAGTCGCTTCTTGGACGCGTTCAAAGAAGCGAATTGTCTCAGTGTCGCCACGATGAGACTTGTAGATGCACGCCAGTCCACCCGTATATACCTACTCACCGTAGTCCACGCGCAGCCAGAGAGTAGACAGGGTTCTGTCTTCTAGGTTATTCAGACGTCGACAACAGATGCCCTCCCGGATGAATACGAACATTAGATAAGATGATACGATGTATCGCTCGGGCAGGTTATCTGTATCTCTCTCAAGATGATGAAGGATGGCGTTGATATTACTGTGGACTGACTGACCCCTGATATTGCAAAATCGAGTCCCCTACTAGCCGGCGGGCGGCCAGCGGACAGACGTTTCAGCAGGTCTCCCTGACCCCCATGTCAACCCAACACGCCACACAAATCAGAGATCGCCCGAATCGCATCGCTAGACCCCACCATCATACATGCCGCACTTCGGATGTAGGGGGGCTGGCTCTCGTGAACCCTCACAAGGGTGATCTCTAGCCAGTCGGACGAGTATGTATAACCACCAAGCCGGGCGGCGTGGGAATTGTGTGGGACCGCCGCCGCCTGTCCACCACAACCCCAAAACACCCCAAAACATCACTTTTTTAACAAAAAAGCAATAATTCGTCACTCGTCGTCGTCATCTGTCAATCTTTTAACTTCTATATTTTTAATGGTGCTAATCTAATTCTAATATACAGGGTGTAACTGGTGCCTTGCTGGTTCTCCTACGTGACGCGTTCGAGCCAACCTTGATGCAGTCTCTGGAAGGCACCCCCGTGCTGGTGCACACCGGGCCCTTCGCCAACATCGCTCACGGCTGCTCCTCCATCGTCGCCGACAAGATCGCCATGAAGCTCGCCAGAGAGAACGGCTATGTCGCCACTGAGGCTGGATTCGGTTCTGACATTGGTATGTGTATGTTTATATTTATATCAACATCGTAGTCTCTAGAAGGCACACTAGTGCTGGTGCATATTATAGGTTAAAAAGTAGTAGAGACATCTATTAGCTAACTATACAATTAATCAAATTCCAACGGATAGATGGCGCCACATGATTCTACATCGCGATATCAAAATTTTCTGGGCATTATACAACTCTCTAACACTGATGACTTAGACTAGCGGAAGATCTTCCCTCTTGAAATGTAGGAGTCTACCTTGCACCACATACATTTGTATTTTAAGGCCTATAATTTTGTTGTTACCATTGATCAATTAGTTGTGTATAGTATACGTTGTTCAAATACATAATAGGTATGTTTTTCAATTGTCAAAGGAATGGAGAAATTCTTCGACATCAAGTGCCGCGCGAGTGGCGACACGCCTCACTGTGCGGTCATAGTGGCGACAGTACGCGCTCTCAAGATGCACGGCGGCGGACCGCCCGTGTCCGCTGGGGCACCACTACACGATGTTTATGTTAAGGTTACATATATTTGCCTTAAAAATATGGATCAATTGGGATGTTTTAGGGTTGGCAACGCGCAAGTAATACCCCTGGTGTTGCAAGCGTCCATAGGCTACGGCAACTGCTTACCATCAGGCAGGCCGAATGCTTGTTCGCCACCTTAGTGGTATAAAAAAAACATCATGGTGAGATTGAACACAAGTATACATATAAAAAAATATATCGCCGAGACATTGACTATCCCGCAATAATGCAAATAACCATAGGCGGCTGTGACCACTTACTAACAAATGGAACGTTTTCGTGCTTTTCAATGTTATGATACAAAAAAATATGTTTTTTTTTCAGGAGAACCTGGAATTGCTCAACAAAGGATTGTGCAACTTAGGGAAGCACATTAGCAACGGTAACAAATTTGGCGTTCCAGTTGTAGTAGCCATCAATCGACACGGGTCAGTATTACTACTACTATTGCATTTATTACTACTTCTTTATCGTGACAAGTTTATTGGTCATAAAATCGTACAACCTCATTACCCTCTCATATTGTATCGAGAAACAAATAAATGAATGTGTATTTGTTACCACAGAAACGATTCAGAAGCCGAGCTAAACCTAGTCAAGCAGTTCGCTCTACAAAACGGCGCGTTCAGGGCAGTAGTGTGCGACCACTGGGCCAAGGGCGGCGCCGGCGCACTCGAACTAGCCGACGCGGTCATCGACGCCTGCGAGACTAACTCCAACTTCGACTATCTATATCCACTGGACTTGTCCATACAGGACAAGATCAAGATAATTGCTACCGAGATGTATGGCGCCGGAGATATTGAGTACACTGACGAGGTATTGGAGAAGATAAAGATGTTCACTGAAAAGGTTTGTTTGTTACTTTTTATTGAAATAAATCTTGCTGTGAAGTAACTTAAAGCCAACGATAAACTGGTTGAGTATTTGTAGTCACAAGTTTTCTACTTTACTGTGTAGAAACACTTCTCCGATGCATTAAAAGGAGAGGTTTAAATTTTGGGGTGGCCCCATGTTGGGCGCCATTGAGGATATAGCTGAGTCTGTCGCCTCTAAGTATGCCCGCGCAGTAAAATAGCGAATAGTAGTACAAGAAACCACTGTTTGCGTACCTTAGCTTTGTATTCTATACACCTTTACTACCTATATCATGTACCTATATATTTAAACGTGTAAAGAACGTTACCCGACCGGAATGATTTTAGCTTTTTGACATCACTGAAAAAAATGGACTACAAGTGACTACAAAATTTTATTTAACAGTAACACAAAATTTGACGACCAATAACCTAAACAGAGTGACTTGCGAACTAAACTTACCAGTAACAAAACTAGTTTTTGTTCGTTACTAAATTATTTGATTAAATGTAACTAAAGTTAGTTTCCCGACAACAAAACGTCAACTTACATAACTAGTTTTGTAGATAATTTTTTTCAGTGATGCGGTTATATTATATTATTTTTTACAGGGATACGACAAATTCACAATATGCATGGCAAAAACATCCAACTCACTGACCGGTGACCCGGCAGTAAAAGGAGCTCCAACTGGCTTTACACTGCGAATTAATAGCATATTCGCGTCCGTGGGCGCCGGCTTCGTAGTACCCATGGTCGGAGAGATCTCCAAGATGCCGGGCCTCCCCACGCGCCCCAGCATTTACGATATTGATCTTAACACTGAAACTGGCGAGATCGAAGGACTGTTCTAAATGCGTAATGCCGAACAATAAAACATTTATATATAGGAAATCAATAAAAAACTATAATTATTTGTTTGTTTTATTTATTATTAGCTTTCTGTCCTGCGGCTTCACCCGTAATCCTATCCTCAACCTACTTTATACTTCATGCCTATTTTATTTAAGAAACCTGTGTGCAAAATGTCAAGTCTGGTGATCCTGTGGTTTGAGCTGCTCTGTCAATTAATTTCGACGAAATCGGTTAACAAGCTGCGGCCCATGATGGTAAGCGGTGCCATAGCCATATGGACGCAAGCGACCTTATACAAGAGGCATCACTCACGCGTTACCAACCCTTCCCCTCCCCGCTGAGCTTTGGCGACCTTACGCGCAGTAAACACAACAAAGCTATTTGGCTGCGGTATTCTGTAAGGTGGAGGTACTTCAGCAGTCGAACTGCTCTTTGAGCGAAATAACGCTATGTTTATACTGCGTAGGTACAGCAGTCTGTCGTCAGCGGGTCAAAGCCTTCTGTGGTCAAAGCCAAAGCAAAGCGCCGCCGGTTGTGAGTAAAATTATACTATTACGTATAATTATAATACGTATTGTGAATTTACTACATTGACGTTACTAATGGCCGATCCCTAAATTTACGGACGAAAATTAAGACTCCTCAAAGCTTTGCATAGCAGACCCTCCCATATGGAAGTAGCTATCACAGGTAAAATTATCTCACAAAATGATCTATATGCCCAGTTTCATAATAAAAAAACTACATTGGTAAGCAAAACGATTCGTTTTTGTTTATAGAAACCGGGCATAAGTGTGCCATGTTTGTTTTTTCAGCAATAAAACCAGTACCAATACACAGTGACACTATACCAATAGGTGTGGTGTCGCCATGTAACATTATCTTTATCTGAGCTCATATGTTGGACATTTTGCATTCTGGAGCAAGATAAGGCTAAAATAAACACGTCAAAATTGAATAATAAGCCAAACAAATTATTATAAAAATATATTCTTTTTAAAAATAATCACATTAAAATATATACCTACTTAGTTACAAAATTCACAAAACTAGACTTAGAGCATTAGATGTTTTATTTGTATGTCATATATATATTATTTGTATATAATACCTAGGCATGATAGATAACACTTATAGCTTGTTACGTTTTTTATCAAAAAGCAAATTTACCTCTTGTATACCTTCTTCCTTGTAAAAGTATATTGAACTTATATTTACATGATATTTGGAACATAGAAAGCATACAGGGGGGCTAAAAAGGAAGCTAAAGCAATATTGCTAACGCAATTCATCTTTTCGAATTCTCGGCAGATCCTACGTAATTTCAATATTTTTTGGTATACTAGTCACTCAATATATACAATTCAATTGAATAAAAGATTCGGAATTGATGAATTGCGTAAGATCTGCCGAGAATTCGAAAAAATGAATTGCGTTAGCAATATTGCTGTAGCTTCCTTTTTAGGGGTGCAGATTGTTCTTTTAAAATTCTTTATATCTGTTCTGTGTGTTTTGGATGTATTAATATGTATATAGGTATGACTATGGAAGGGGCTACGAAAGGGTAGCCAAATCCAAAAGCTTACAATTATATAATTTATCATCAAACTGAACAATAGGCCATCAATTTTATGAGTTAAGTGAACATATTTAGGATGTACCCTTGACAGAGAACCTTTAATCTTAAGAAATGATGTTTGTCATTTCTTAAGATTCAAGGTCAAACAATACGAAACAAGTTTTTAAAACTAGGTATGTTCTATAAAACGTGAATGTCACACGATTAAATGATACTTTATAATTAACTAGCTGTATCCCGAGTGTAAAGAATTGACGTTAGTAAACGCTTACTAATGCGTTTGCGTTAACGACACTTCTCTATAGGAATTGGCACAGCGCCTCTAGCGGAACACTCATGGTACTAATTTCTCCCATACAAATTTATAGTTAACGCAAACGCATTAGTAAGAGTTTATTAACGTGAATTCTTTACAATCGGGGTAATGTTCCCGCGGTTCCCCTGGCTGATAAAAAATAGCCTATGTCCTTTTCTACACCATAGGCTATCTGCATGCCAAATTTCATCGTGATCGGTTGAGTAGTTAAGGCGTGAAAGCGTAACAAACAAACAAACTCACTTTCGCATTTATACTATTAAATAATAATAATAGTTAGTATAGTATAAGGATTAAACATTCTGTCAACTTATTATACTTACCATAGTATATATTTTATTAACTTTAACATCAATTCTTTGGACTAGGTAGGTACCCATATCTGTTCTGTAGGTCATATGTTTACTGTGAAACAATTACGTAAGAACCAATTAGGTCATCGATTCATATAGTCTTTACTAGTGGATCGATCTATCTTGATGCTGTTTGCTCAAGCATGATCTTAACAATTCAATGATTCTAAACTATTTATGCTCTCATAGCTCGGGACAAGGCACGGCTCACCTTGTAATTTAAACAGCGCTCACTAGATATAATAATATAGAATGAACCAGGTTTTAAGTTTCTAGACGCTGTTTTTTTTTTTGATTGATTTTGATTTTGATATAGGTACGTAAATTATACTTAGTTAAAGTATTTTAAATATAGGGTGAAATTTTTAAGATTGAAATTAGATAGGTACTCATCAAACAATTTTCTTTCTTGCATTATGTTTTCAAGCACTTCAAGCAATCTTTTCGCGTTTTCAGTTTTGGTAATATTGATGAGGGAGTACTCTCTAGGTTACATACATACTAATATTAACACACATACAACAAAATCACTCAATGAGTCCATGGCTTAACAGATTGTTCGGTAAATTAATATTTCAGCTCGGTTGGCAGTTTCATGTGTAGATGTAGGTGTAAATGTCATTGAACTTTTCTATTTGCTATCGATGATTGAACCGTTTCCAATTTAGTTACGACTTAGTTACGCGTATCGAATCGTTTCCAGTGATTCGCTTTTCTCATTACTTCAGTGGTAAACTCCAATTATCTGAAACAATTATTGGATAAATTTTTTGGCAGTGTTTGGTGACAAAGCAGTTAGAAATTCTTCTATTTGTTTATTTTTTGACATACCTACATAGTTAATTACAATTGTGCTGTTTTCTTTCGAAATCTATTCTGCCATAGGGCCCAAATACTGAAACGCCACTTAAGTTGTGGTTTTTTGGGATAAGCGCTTCGCAAGTTATTAAGACGTTCCTAAATTTTAATCGATAGTACCTATAGCATTTTTATCATACAACTTGTTATACCTAACAACTATGGTATTTTTTTCGTCATAAAAGCTCGTTTTCTATAATCATCACATCATCGGATCACTTTCCACAAATTTGAAAATCTCAAATACGGAACAGTAAGCGGCTTTCGTTCTTTAAATATTGGCGAAAAGAATCTGTCCATTATAGATTAAAATATAGACACTCATTTTTTGTGCTATGACTGCGTCGAATCTTTCGAATTGTTATCCATATTAGTAATTCCCACACCTTAGAACAGAGCATACGTGACCATCGTAGGGGTCCTAATTTTAATACTATAGCTGTTTGTGAGTTTATTAACATTTTTATTTTACGAAGTTTAAGTACGAATTCATTAATTTTCTTACACACATTATTCCTAAACTTTCAGGAGGTTTGGTATCAGGTCGATGACATAAATTCTCCACATGGCGGTTTTAATTCGCCTTGCTAACAACGGAAATTTTACTAACTACGTCTACGTAAATTCGCGTGCGTCATGGCAACATGTCATAATAGTAGTTACGTAGGTAGAAATATCTATTTTAAGACAGATGGAATCATCAGCTTAAAGCTGATATCTTGATACAAGGACCCAAATATTTAGTAACAATTTCATGCCGTGTTGTTGCTCAACGAGGCTGCAGTGAAGGGACACGTTCACATGGAGGTCTTGCACTTTTAGAAAGGTACTCAGGAGCGACAATCACTGTGGTACACAGAACTAAGAGAAATTATTAATAAAAAAATACAGTATCAAAATACCTACCATTCCTTTCGGTCATGGGTACGTCTGTGTGTTGCACCACGTTCTCCTCGTCATCGTTCCCAGCGAGCCACTTCTCCACCAGCCCCGACACGCAGTCGAGCCAGCCGTGCCGGTGCATCGCCTTCACCGTACGACGACGAAACACCACCAGCAACAAGAATATCAGCAACCCTTGTAGGGTATTGAATATATCCGTTATAGTCCTGGAAATTAACATTAGCATCGGTAAAGACAGAATAGCTTATTTCAGCATAACTAGTTACAGTAACGGTTGATGGTATGACAACCGAAAAATTACAAATAAAAGAATATACAATATACTTAAGTCATACATAATATACCTACCTAGGTTTTGATCTAATCTACAGCATTTGTACAACAGCTGTTACAAAGAAATGTTCAATAAAATATATCCGAACTATCTCCACGTAGGTGGACTAAATTCCTACTCAATTATGACTCGATGAGCTATCATTTAAATCTACAAAGCATCTTTCATAACCATAATGGCTCTTATTCATTCTAACGACAGCGTCCATGAGATAAAACGGTTCAAACTCCAAAGACGGGGAAATTAAGGATGGAACTTTTTCAAGAGTTTCAGTATTTAGCGATTACCTCTTTAAATAAATATTTGGACCTTGGAAATCAGGATATGAAAGTCCATATCTGGGACATATCTGGGAGATGGGGACTTTCATATGAATTCAGACTGATCTGATAAAGACCACGACCACACTGTCGAGATTGAAATGCTTAAGAAGAAGATCAAAGAAAGATGTCTTATACTTAATTATTTTGTCTCAACGGAGCGACTCTCATTTCATCGGTGGCCATTTATACGTGAAAATTAAACATATAATTCGCACAAACGACGTAAATGTGTCTGAAAAACATTGACGTTACGCACAAAACAGGAGAGATCGAAATAAATTTCAACGTACGTTGCGCCGACGATAAATCAGTCAGAGATAGCACTTTAGTCACATGCTAAGTGCAGAAAATTGAACCTACCAAGGACGAGATCAAATAACGCTTTGAAAGGCCTGCGAGATCTTTATTGTAAATCTTTTACAGGACTGCTATGTAGAGTTTAATGAATTACCTAATATGTTCTTCATTGAATAGGTAAAATTTTATATTTGTAATGGGTTTATTCTCGCACTCGCTTTGTCCTGAATGACTGACTGATGGATCAACGCACAGCCTAAACTACTGATCGTAGAGACTTGTAACTTGGAGGGTCTGTTCTTTGTATTACGTAGGCATCCGATAAGAAAGGATTTTCCGAAATTATAACCCTAAGGGGGGGAAAAACGGTGGCAGTTTGTATGGGACAACGTGATTCCTTGGTTCAATCTTCTTAAAACTTTGCATAAACTTTCTTTAACAGAATTGATGGAAGACATGTTTCGTATTTTATTGAAACTCATCACCTAACTGGGTTAAAAAGGGGTAGAAAGTTATTTTAGGGGTGATTTGCATCGAAGTTGACTCCTTAGTGCTTTTGATTTAAATATTCTTTTTTATTTGACATTCCAATTTTAAAGAGTATTGCGTGGTATTGCATTGCAGCTTTTATGTGAGTTCAACTTTTTTTAAATATTATCGGATTGTGTTTTTAGACATTTTTGTCTGTCTGTTCCGGTTCATAACTGATGTTATAAGGAGTAACTTAGCTATACTTTTTTTTTTTTAAATAATTAGCGTTCCGCACAAAAAAAAAACAAACAGAACGTGGGTGAAACCGCGGGGATATGCTAGCCAAAAATATTATTATCTTTACATTAATATAACCACAGATATAAATCTAAATAGATGACGAATGTATTTTCCAAAAGAGAGAGCTACTTATGCTCTTCTTTTGACGCTGTTTCGCATGGACGGGGAACTCGCTTATGGCTGCATGTCCACCAGAGATGTGTAGCCATTGATGATAGCTGATAAATAGGATCGATTAATTTTCACGTTATAGCTCTACTGCCAGTCTAACTAAAGCGCTCTTGAGACATCATGATACGCAGAAAAAAGTGGAACGCTTGGTTTTCATACGGATGGAGGGACTTGCATTATCTATTTAATACTTTAGATGTAGGTATGTCTGTGAATTTAGTTCGCGAAAGCCTAAAAAGTATATCTATCGTAACTAAGGATTTAGAATTATTTTAAATTTCACGGAACCCTAAGCTAAAATTTTACAACCACATAAAATATTTAGCATAAATTATCACCTTCTATACTCCTATTACTCTAGAATGAATCTTAGCTGTCTGGTAAAAGAGATCAATAAAGAGTGTCATACCTACTCTACAGAATGTATCAAAAAAAAGAGTTTGTTCATGGATACAATAAGTTTATTGTGTGACGACTGTATCCTTCTTGAGAAGTGATGTAATAGTAGACTAGGGCTGCCATATTAAGATAAACTGCCAAAAATAACAATTTAACTTCCTAAAATGTATTCCTGTAACTACAATAGTACATTGTGAATTGTGATACATGTGTGCAATGTTAATTACACTTGAGGCGGTATTAAAACGAGTGAGCCGCAGGCGAACGCGATAAGAGAGCCGAGAGCGTAATGATCAATGCACGCACGCATGTTATACGAAATTTTTTAACACACTTGCGAGGAAAAAAAACAGACTTGTATTTTTAAGGTAGATTTTTTGATAATCATCAACCACAAATGAGAACTTGCAAAAAAAAAATTTTTGACATTGATTCGCTGTCCAACTGTTTTACCCGTTTAAATTAAAAATGCTTCGTCTTTTTTTTTTTTTTACTGTGTATAGGCATGTGTTTAGACCGCAATCTCACCATGGTAAGTGATGATGCGGCCGAAGGTGGTAAGCACACAAGCTATCGGAACACGCCCAAAGGTGCTTGGCGACAGATTTTCAAGTTGAGATTGGTAGCCAGCCAGGCGGGTACTACAAAGTACCCTACCACCGTGCAAAAACTACTCTACACACACATCACTTGCAATGAGGTACAAACTTAACATAATCGGGATAATATCATAAAACACTAGTGCGGTAATGTAAAGTAAAAAAGCACCAGTTCGTATTAGGCTGTCTTATGATACTAAAATCAGTGCAAGAGCCACTTTACGAGCGAGTGTTTCGAAAAGTTATGAATCCATTATCTATACATATAAAATGCTTTGTCCTGAATGACTGACTGACAATCAACGCACAGCCTAAACCGCTGATCGTAGAGACCTGAAACTTGGAGGGTGTGTTCTTTGTATGACGTAGGCATCCGATAAGAAGGGATTTTCCGAAATTCTACCCCTAAGGGGGTGAAAAACGGGGGCAAAGTTTGTATGGGACAACGTGATTCCTTGGTCCGATCTACTTCAAATTTTCTTTCAAATTTGGTTTCTATGAGAGTCGAGTATGACGTAGTAACGCAATGAAAATACCTAACACAAAAAAACTGTGGACAGAAGAGGGTTTTAAGAAAAATATTAAAAATTGCTTTGATATTCCCAATAAAAAATTCGTAAGTTACGTCTGAAATAAATCTTTCGCGTCGAAATTCTCCGTATTTTCAGCGATGACAACAATATTATTTTTATGAATATATAAGATACAGAATTATATAAAAATGTTAACCAGACACTTATCCAATTTAATGTGTATATTCTGTATAATCTAAAGAAACCCTGTAAATAACAGTCCATTTCATAGAGTCGACATATTTACGATTTACCTTTTTCAACCTTATTCCAGTGAAGAACGAGTGCTGTCAAAATCGTAGTTAGTCCGCGCCTTAAACATATTTGTCTGTCTGTTCGGGTACATATTTAATGTTATAAGGAGTAACTAAGCTACTTTTATTTTTGAAAAATAATTAGTGTTCCGCGTAAAAAAATTCAAAACGTTCGCGGGTGAAACCGCGGGGGTCTGCTAGTTGATATATAAATGCTCTATGGGTTTGAATTGCCAGCTTCCAAGAACATTTGAACTTAGGAATGATTATTAAATCGTGTTTTTTTTTTTTTTTTGCTGTTTATAGGCTTATGTTTGACCGCAATCTCACCATGGTAAGTGATTATGCGGCCGAAGGTGGTAAGCACATAAAGCCTAGAAGGAGCTGGCTCTCAAGTGCAGCTGTCGGAACACACCGAAATCAATGGAATTGCATTCGAGTCGAGCCTGCCACCAGGCCGAAAACTGCGCCTTTAAGTACATACTGCGCCAATCTAAATGTTTACACTACCTACATGATAAGAGTTTTATTTTCAGACAATAACGAACTCTACTATGTGGTTATCAGCTGTATACCTACTCCAGAGGTGTGTGGTAATATAACTATAGAATGCCTGCTCTGATATAATCGTTTATTGTATTTATATATACAGGACAGATGGTGTACTATAAAATATGGGCTTTTAGCAGATGGCTATCGACGGAGAGATCGCAGATGCGACGTGTAATACACTTATTTATATAGTACACCCAGTGTATCTGGTACATGGATAAAACCAAGGGCTAACAGAGTATTTTTTTAATAATGCTAACTAAATATTTAATGAAGCGCTCGTGGTGAAGCATGATTAGCTCGATCGGAAAAGTTAAGCTACGTCTGTCGTGGTCGGTACCTGGATGGGTGACCGCATAGTGGTATTTCAAATCGAGCGTTTCCGTGCTTCGGAAGCCACGTAAAACCGTTGGTCCCGGTTATCACTTAATTGTGATAGTCGTTAAGCTAGTTGGATGCCTCCTAGGCGGCTTGAAAATTTCCAGCAGTAGGTTGACCGTGGGCACGTGTGGTGGAGTATTGCCCATTCCCTTTCACCTTCATTTGTGAAAGGAGGCCTGTGCTCAGCAGTGGAACATTATAGGCTGATGATGATGATGATGATGAAATATTTAATAATAACGCTGTTCAGGTTTAAATCACATTATTAACATGTTTTAATCATTATAGGTAACTTGTATGCAGTGTTTCTTTCAGGAAAAATTCTCCAGGGGAGCGGTTAAGAGATCTGGGCGGGCGGAGTAGGGTGGGAGAGCCTTATGGGATAGCGTTAGAGGAAAAGGAATGGAGATATTCTCGAAAGTGTGTCGTTCTTTCTAGGGGCTATTCTGATTTCTGATTGGCTACTTTAATGTGTCATGCACTACTCAATTCCTGTTTGGCTGATTGAGTGCCACGTCACGTCAATAAAGGGTTTCCAGTTCTAAAATGAAACGAGGTTTAAATAATATGCCAAATTGTAGGGATATTCGTCGCGAATATACGTCAATCTGCTGAAGACGCGCGAAAGTAAGCGAGCGGTAACCTATTCAAACGCCCCGGGGGGGCAGTAAGGCTAGGCCCGGAGTAGCACCTGAAAGAAACACTGCTTGTATGGTTTTCATGAATTTTTAGCCAACTGTGGATCACTGGGTACTACAAAAACCATTGTTGTAGATTAAATACTAACCATATTATGTGTGCTGGCGAAACAGAACTGATCATCTCAAATATCCATGGTAATCCCATCAAAATTATTAACCTCACGGTCATAACCAATCTGAAATCAGAATGCGTCATCTGAGTAAAGAGTGAAATATTAGAAACTTCAATACAAATAATACATTATGACATCCTTACTTATACTTTACCGCCTTTATTTGAGTTGACGAAAACGAGAGTCGCCATATAATAGTAGAAGTGTATATAAATATACAAATGTTTGCTGTAAGAAGTATTGCCAATACGCTGTACATGTAATACCACTGTTGTGTTCCATCTAAAATTATGAACGACTTGTGAGACAGGAACATAAGATATATTGCACCTTCAAAGGAAAAATATGATTATTTCTAAAGAACTTACCGAAAAACCAGCAATGGTTCAATCCAATTCCGGGTTTCCGATGTTTACCGGGAAGGAAGTTAACAATAGCCATACTGAGGGTAAGGATAGTTGAACAGCCCCAAGCGTATAAAGCGTACCATCCAAACTCCTTCCACCCATAATCACCAATGGAAGGACGCCTGTAACAATTTGTTTTCATTATCAGTTTTGGGTAAAACAGGTATTTGCTTAACTATGTTCATTCTGTTATTTGAATATAATTTTCTTACCTTGTACTTCTCAAGACTTGTATCGATATTGCATTTGTCCAAAAGAAACACGCAGTCAAAAAGAAATACGCGAGGAATCCTGAAATAATAAGAGACTGTGCAATATATCATAATCAGCAACAGTAGCATTAGCATCCTACTGAATCAAAAGCGTAGATCCACCATTATATCTTTTTTTATATTTAGTATTATCCATATTTTTGCGTCCAAAGAAATCGTCACTTTGTGTAAGTGATGTGTATTGTAAGTAAATAAACACTCTGATGCACTTAGAGACGCGTTGTTCACGCTAACATGTCTTATTATAATAAGACGTAGCGAGATAACAATAACAAGTAAAAATTGGATTTGAATTTTCAATTTTAGTTGGTCTAATCTAAGCTCGTCTTCGTTAGAGCGGCAAATGTTATTAAACAACATTTCAATAAAAACCAATGCTGATTATGAGGTAGATGTTTAAAATAATGCCATCGTCATAATTGATACTGGACTTTTTCAAAAAAGGCTTGAATGTGCTCTTCAAGTATGGCGAAACATGACCCCCCCGGCATAACAACTGAAAATGGGCGGCGGTAACCACTTAAAATCACTCAAAATTCTAATTCGAATGACCTCAAATTAGAAGAAGACCATGAAATCTGATAAATGTAAAAGTAAAAAAGATTGTCTTGCTTATGAGTTTCGCTTTCCAAGTTTCTACTTCACCTAGTTGTAATATCTCCCTCTATAAGCCTTCAAATCTCCATGCCTTTTGCCACTCAATCATTATTTGGGCCTTAAGGAATTAAATGTCAATTAGGTTTAGTTTCCTTTCAAGTTATTTAAGACTGATGTATATTTTAGACTGATTTTATATTTATTACAAATAGTTGATCCTTGATCATTACCTGAAAATATTTAGATACATACCTCTAACCGCACAAAGCGACATATCCGTATATTCCATAAGTTTCATAATGGACAATATTGCTAGCCCTATAGCTAGACTACCGCAAAAGTTAACTATACTTTTGCCTTGAAGGTCCCTGAAAAAAAAAACATTATTATTATAACTGGCCTGATTCCTATCTCGTTCGGGTTATGAAAATTTATGTTTCCCTTCTATCTGGCATTCATTTCTTATGTAATCAATCGTTTAACATTCAATTCAACTTCCTTCACCGCGTGTACATTTACTTTCATAATATTAAGAATAACATGATTGACTCTGTCTCTCAGCATCACATTTCTGTACGACCAATTATCCTCCCTCTATTTTTCTGTCACTGGTGCTACTACTACTACTACTAAAACTCCTCTAGTACATATATTCATACCTTATCCATCCATTCTTGTCCTTATCACTCCACTCGATACATTCATCTCAGCTGCAACCAATCGTCTTTTATCCAGTCTGAATTTTACGTTACGGTTGACAATCGGCACCACTGCATGAATGCAACGAGGTACCTGAAGTTAAAACAGACTGCTAGAGACACTCAATTTAATGGAAAGGTAGAGACAAATGCAATTTATTAATTTCATCTGATTATAAAGATTTATGAAAAAAAAAACATGGGTATGTGGTGAGCGAACTACCCAATATTTAGTACCCAGATTAATAAACAATCCCCCTAAAGAATTAAAAGAGGATCTAACACAAAATAACATAAATAGAAAACTAAAAAAATATAACATCGATATACCTACCTATAGAAAATAAAAGCCGGTTGTGATAAATTTAATTGGTTTGGTGCAGCCTGTGTACTTACGCGAGTCATTGCATTGCTGCGCAGAGAAATGTGTAAAACGTGGTTCGAAGCAATTTTGTAAACTACCTACATTTATATAATTTAAGATTCAATTACTTCTTGTTTAGTTAATTTATTTCATTTTCATTTTGTATAACTATTTGAGGAATTGCAACTCCCAGACAAACCACCACTGGTGAAGAAACATAACATTGTTTCTTTGAACAAGTAAATAGTAAGTAAAAGTAAAAATATATAAATCTACCTTAATTCGGGAAGTGCCGCATAGATGCAGGTGGTTATAGCAAGAAATACAACAGACACAATGCTACAATATCCCAATACTTTATCATCAATGATTTTCTCTTCTTCTTCATCTACACATAGTACTGTGATCCATCTAAGTTTGGTGAGATTCACATCAGTCATTCGTGTTACGTTTCCCAAGCAGAAGCTGCAAATATATTAAATTCTTGTTACGATCTAAATGTATACGTTACATGACGTAATTACCAGGAGAAGATTTAATTTCCTCTAAGGATCCTAGTTCTTTTTTAGGGTTCCGTAGCCGAATGGCAAAAAACGGAAACCTTATAAATTAGTTTTGATTCAGATCAAGTTCATACCAGGTTCCAATTCCAAGGCCAAAGCTTTTCCTGAAATGCTTTTCCTGAAAACCCCTAATCTTTCCAGGTATCAACTTAGTAGGTATATACCTGTTTAAAGTCATTCAGTCTACAGGTTGACAAGGAGGCAGAGGAACTGTTCACTTTAAAAGCGTAATACCGGTGAGCGTGAACAGGTAGTTTTTCTGAATTTATTCGAGACAAGGGAAACATTAAAAAGGAAAAAGTAATGTTATATTTTTTGACTAATATTAATTAGTTATATTTTGATACACAAGCGTCATCGTCATCGAATCCGCGCGGCAGCTAAGTAAATAAAATAAAAGTAGTCATGCAGACTTTACATAACCCCGGCGCCAATGACTCTGGGTCATATTGACCCAAGGCGATTTAAATCGGACATTTTATCGTTTTTCGCCAACCGAACAATTTGAACGTTTATGTAGTTTATAGTTAGTACAGCTTTCCTCTACCCTAGCGGTTCTCAAACTATTTTGGCAATGGACCCCTTTTCGAAAGCGAAATATTTAATGGAGCCCTAAAATATTTAAGAATAGTTTATGTATTCGTTATTTTTATTAATACGTATTCAATTTAATCCTTTGAGTTTTTGACGATCCGCGCGGGCGAGGAAAACAATAGAAATCAATTGTTATTTTTTAGCCGCAAATCAAGGGATTAAATATAGGTACATACTTACCCCCTTATTCATAATCGCTTTTTAACTAAATCAGTGTAATAGTGTGCCATGAGTGTGCCCCGTCTCACTCTTTCGATCACCAAATGTCACTTGTTAGATAAAGACTTCGGAATTTTAGCTAATCAACGCTTGATAACATTATCGTGAATAAGGGGGTTAGTGTATTTTGGCCAGTAATAGCGCGGAGCCCCCACAATGTAATTTGGCGTTTGCGTGTTTTGTACAAGTTCTCATATAAATACGTAAACGTTATATGTAATTACTTTAATTATTTGTAAACGTTACACCCTGGGTAGTCGTTACACACTAAGTACAGGTTCACATTCACAACATTTACTTAAGAAACACGAGGCAGTGGGTCCTTAAATTTTTTTTAGGTACATTGTCGTGCAAACCCCCTATAACCACAGAATATTCAGTAGTAGTACTTACTATAACGGCGGTTTTGACGTCCTTTGAGACAAAACTATTCAGTTGCGGTTGAGTTGATTCACAATGATTGATGACGGTGCTGGAAAGCGGTGGCTACTAGTATATTTGCTCTAGATCTTGAGAAACAGAGGTTCTTAGATGGCCCTGTTAGGACGCGCCTATTACACCTAATAACGTTAGGACTGCCTTTAAATTTCTTTAGGTTTAGGTTTAATACCTACTTATTATTTTACTTAATTACGATACAATTTGAAAAAAAAAACTCCATAAGTTCTCTTTGTCCGGAAGTTTGGATTAGGGAGGATTATTTTACAAAAGACATTACATTGATCGATTATCTCGAAAAATTATATAAATGGTCGGTACATTATGGGTCGGTACTAACAAAGGTAGAGTTAAGTAGTAAGTAATGTTATGTTTTCATTGCCGAACCAATTTTGGTGAATTTTGGCAGACGGATAGCTTGGATCACGGAGAACCTTTTGAAACTGGGGATGCGGAAACCGCAGGAAACAGCTAGAATATTGGGATACTTTAATCCTGGTAACAAACATATCCCACAGCGCAGTTAAATGCAGCGTTAGTAAGGAAAATAAAATAGACGACTCACCTTCCAGGTTCCGCTTTGATCACATTATTTTCAGACACGATCACTTCCATCTGTCCAGCTGAATTTATTGAAAAGTTGAGGCGAGTTCGTATGGTATCTTTGCAGGTGAGAACAATCGGTGAACTTGTATTTGTTTTTGGTTCCCAGCATCCTTCGGTTTTAGCATACAGGATTTGATCAGGCGGACAACAATGTCTAACATTAGTCTCCGCCGATGCCAAAGGCATTAACGCAGTTGCAATCAGCATAAATACTGACTTTATGTATTTCATCATTCACTTTTTTTACTGAAAACACAGGTTCACTGTCCTTTTATAGTAAATATATGGTATATTGCTGAAATACTCGTATCTCGAAGAATAAATAACTTATTCATGCACTCATTTACAAAATGTTACGAGGTATTTGCATTTCACCGGTTAATTAGTCTGTAAATATTCATTATTTATTTTATCTTATGTTCACGGTCGACATAAAAAAATATTCTAATTTAAACTCTCCGAATACGTCTCAGTATTCAGTTACTGTTATTTTTTACGACATAACATCGCGATGTATTTTAAAACTGGCAAACAACCATCCCCTGCAATATGCTTCAAATAACTAAATCGCATGTGTTTTCTTGGATCATGCTAAATAAATCGTGATACATCAGTGTTGCCAGGTCAAATTTTTACAATACCCTAGGCTTGGTTTAAATTTACCCTAGATTTGTATAATTTTGAAAAAAATACCCTAAATATAATTTACTTCATAGTGTTTTCTTTGCAAATAAAATTCAAAAAAATTCAAAAAATTCAAAAATTCAAAATCATTTATTCAAATAGACCTTCGCAGGCACTTATGAAAAGTCTGACTCTAATACTCTAATACCGGTTCGGAAGGTTGCATTTGCTGAGAAGAGCCGGCAATAAACTCAGCAATTACTCTTTTCAAAACAAGCTTAGATTCATTACATAATATTTACATTCTAAAATTACAATAAATATGTTTTATTATTTATTATTGCCACATGACAATAAAATTATCCTCTGCTGCCACAGGTGATGCTGTGTCGATCTTTTTTGTCATACATGTTATTATTAAACTTGTCTAAGATTGTTTTTGTTGGAGCAAAGTTAACACCACGTACTGGAAAGCACCGAGCGGGACGCCCTCCCACCAGGTGGACCGACGAGTCAGAGTTGCTGGGCACCGCTGGATGCAAGCGGCCCTAAACCGTTCGAAGTGGAAGTCAATGGGGGAGGCCTATTTTCAGCAGTAGACATCCATGAAAGTTAACACAAGAATTGTGATATATGTTTACGTGGTATCTTACAGTCATGATACTATCATGGGCAGTGATAGCCTATTTCTAAGTTTCAGAGCAATCGATGCGTTCACGAAACTAAATCCATATGGTTACGTTCGGAAACACCGAAGTGAGAGTTATTATTCCTCTGACAGCAGATTGATAAATTGTTTTAACTTAAATGCTATTTACCCCAAAAAATACTCGAAGTAAATAAATTACTCTAAATAATACCCCTGAAAATTACCCTGCCGGATCATTTATACTCTAAACCTAGGGTAAATTACCCTATGTTGGCACCACTGGATCCAACCGCCAACGGTAAACTTTTAAATAAAAAAGATGACATAACAGTAGTGCAATTCTGTTCTTTTTTGACAGCTGACGACGACGACGTCCGTCGTCGCGGTCTATTCTCTATACATTCGTAGTGCGGTGCTACATTTTTCAATTGGTCAATTAATTAATGTTTAATTTTAGGAAGCTCCTATTAAGGTCGTATTATGTATCCATTATAAAAAAAAACCTGTCACTTTGTGGATCACTTTCATTTATGATAGTTTCTGTGTAATGTTATGATATTTGAAGTAAGTATGTTTTATTACAAATTATTTATTATAAATCCAAGACTGTTCTTTGTCGAAATCAGTCAAAAACAAAGGCCCAGTTCAGCAGAGGACATCTCGTGACAGAATATGATGATGATACTAATTTTATAGTGGTTACAGAATTGGTATACATATTTCAGATATCTGCAGCTCGGATAAGTCATATTATGGGCATCCTTAAATCAGCCAATGATGAAGATATCTTGGAAAAACGTCGTCAAGCTCAAGAGTTGAGACTTTTGGCGAGTAATTCTTTAACTATTCTTGTTGAAATAAACATTGATTAAATTGTGCACAGCACTACAAAGTCAATGCATTTTTATTTACTGGAAATGCTAAAATTCTTCCAAATTCTATATAGAAGTCTTTGATATCTGGCTTATTTTTATTATTCCTTATAAAAAAATACCTCGTCAATTTAGTAGTATGTACTTACATACGAGTATGTTATTAAACATTATTCGTGAAAAAATGTTAATTGTTTCAATATTTTCAAAATATGGGCGCTATATCTAGCTTTCTTTTTGTGAAGTTTAAGTCGTAATATTAAGTTAAACCAATGAATAGCCTTCATATTAAACCTTTAAAATTGGTATATTCAGTACATTAAAGTTTTGCTAAAATATGAAATAAAATTAGCCTTTATCTAGTTTCCATATCATAAGTTTGCTTAGCTTGGGATTACGACTCAGATCATTAAAATAAATGAAATCCACTCGCAGAGCGCAGTTGATGTTTACAATACACCTTCCAGCCCATTTTAATTCTTTTGACCTATTCAAGTATTCAATTGTTTCGACATGCAATAGTCTGGGAGGTACTGATGCATTTTAGGTAGTATTAATATGCCGATCGATGGCCATCTTTTTCAATAGATCTTGAATGACTAATATGTGAACCACGCATCAGCGATGCACCCGCGGTGGGTTTAGGATTGGAAGGTTACGGCAGGGGTAAACTTTTTTTTTTACAAATTCATGCGAGCAGCTGACGCGTGTTCCCCCCTCCACCATGCAGCAGACGATTTTTTTCAGCTCAGTATTATGTCAAATACTTATGAAACAAGTTTGAGCCGGCGTACTATGTCTTTTTTTTTACTGGGAGTGGCTGATGACGGATGTAGAAGACTTGAGCACTTACTTGAGCAGACGGTCGGTTCACTTATTAGTCATATAAGATCAACTATACATTTCAACGTCAGCCGGCTTACTATGACTTTTGTGTTTGCAACGCTACCTCCCGGACTAACCGTCACAACGGAGTCGTCGTCGGTTGCTGTCAAAAACGTTTCAGAATACCAAAGCAGCACTCATGAATTTAGAGGTGGGAATAACGGCTTAATGTTGACAACGTTTAGACCGGCCGCATACTATAAGAAATTTTCTGTCAGAAATTTTTGGACGCCCGATTGCTCATACATTTTTGGACGTCAGACACGTCAGAATTTTCGGATAGTATGCGAGGTCTAGAACAAAATGTATGGGGAAAGTGCCTTCCGGCGGGCGTCCGAAAATTTCAGACAGAAAATTTCTTATAGTATGCGGCCGGCCTTAAACTATTGTAATTTTTTTAAGCACGCTTATTAAAAAGCTTTTTCTTTTAAGGAAATTATACGCACGTATGAAACGTTAGTGACGCTTAGAGTTAAATTAAAACGTATGACGACGCAGCGAGACGCATGGCAACTGGCTTTTTTTTAAACACTATTAAGTATGAAGATTCAAGAAACAAAAAAACATACAACGTCCTCCCTTTTTTACGTCGATTAAAAATCCAGTGAATTCAATCGATAAATTCTATTGGTATGATATTTAATATTTTTTCAAACAGTATGTGTCCACCAAAACCACACAAAAAAAATACCCGGTATATCAGTGTACTTGGATGACTTGGATCGTGAATTCGTGAGTAGTGGTGGGCGTTTAAACGAGAAGCCTTCAACGAAGCAGGGCTTTGTAGAAAAAGCGTAGCAGCTCGTTTATAAGTATAAGCATTTTTCGATTAAGGCTTTTTTGTTATTCGCTCCGAAAAATTCTTAATGGGATATTATTAAACCGTTGGTTCTCGCGAGGGACGCGCGTCCTATTATAATAATTGATGTCATTGTTATATTTTTAACCGCGAGCCAAGCGATTTATTGAACCACTGTTTAAAAATTACTCAAACACTCAAACTTAAGAATCTCCTCTGAATTTACCTATTGCATATCAGAAAAATTAAATGTTGTATTTTTCTACAATTAAACTACCTATTGATCAAAACACGTTCTATCACCCAGACCCGACTCGGGGCACTCCTGATACCTACGCCAAACACAGTTGGTTAGGTTAGGTTAGAACTGTGACAATAACACGCTAGATAATCATTCAGTTCAAACAGTTTTGCATAAACGATAAAACTGATACTCAGTGTGATTTACATAGTGTGCGGATTTTGTGTGCAATTCTGTATTTTTGGTTCTAGTTTTGAACAATTTTGTTCGAATAATAGTTAGGGCATTAAATGCATGCCATTCTTAATTAAGCCCGTGACGCCATCTATTGACAATATTTTCGAAACCTATTTGTCTCCTTTAACTTTTGATGACTGCTTATTCTTTGTACTATTTAATTGTGACTTAATACTTGTGACTTTGTGTGTGATTGCATAGACTTTATTTTAGGTTGACCTTAAGATAAAGTTGTAGATTTGATGACTGCTTATTCTCATACTTTTTATATTTGAGTTTAATAGACAAAAGCATAGACTTTATTTTAGAAAGTTGTAGCTTCTGTTAATTGTTCATTCTCGTACTATTTAACTTTGAGCTTAAAGTCAATAGCATAGACTTTATTTTAGATTGGCCTTAGATAACGTTGTAAATGCTTTTTTCGTGAAGGCTTTTCGTTTATTTGTGATTAGATTAGTATGGTTTTTAAGTCATCATGTAAGCGTGTGTGGCGCACTATCATAGACTCGTTGTTTTTATTTGTTTGTATAATTGTTTTGGACATTTCAAACTGGCGTCGTTAGTTCCTCTTTTGGCCACCGGGCCAGATAATTTTGTGGGACTATACAATGAAATTACATACAAAACGAGCGCGACGCGAATAAAAAAAAATGTGTTCCCTGTTTCCCCGTGTTCGTCAAAAAAAATGACAATCGGTGGAGCGTGAGCCGAACGCTCGTCATGACTCGCAAGTCCGTCCACGCTACGCGAATTCGTGCTTCTCGTGTGCTCAGTTCGCGTAGCGAGGATGCACCATGATGGTGTGTCCACGCTATGCGAACTCAGCCCTCTCAACAGTGCAGACGTGCGGTTTTAGCTCGTTACGAGCATAACCAGGTTCCCGGGGCGGTCAGGAAACGAATGAGGATGTCCCTACGAATAAAAACAGAAGAAAAAGGACTAACTGATTCAAATTCGTGGAAAAATCTCAAACAGATTTTTTTTCTTATAGGTTATCTTCTGTTCTGTTTGGGAAACAATAGGTCCTGTACCCTACGTTTGGTCTTCGCCGCAGTCATGTAGAAGGGCCCCCCAACAAAGGTTGATACAGGGTCCGTCTAGAGCAAGCTACGAGACTGAATAAGAAGCTGACCAAACGCCTAATTGATACATCAGGTGAAGGTAACCAAAGACAAGAGACTAGGGTTTCTAAAAACAGGTGAACAAAAAAACAAATATCGTAGTGAACTTATAGCGATGTTTTTATTAATTAAATACAGTTAAAAGGAGCAGTTAAGTGTGTGGCGTGTCTTCGATCTCGTTGACTATTTCCGTGGGCTGGAATGTGGGGGCGCGGGCGCGGGCGCGCGCGGCGTCCCCGTCCCCGTCCTTGTCCTTGTCCTTGTCGTCGGGCTCGTCGTCGCTGTCGGCCGCGGCGCCGGGGTGCGACGGCACGAAGTGCTCGGGCTGCCCGCTGCGCGCGGCGCGGGACGTGCCCGGAGCGGACCATACACCGCTCGTGTTCTGACGTACAAATAACTTATATAAGGTCATAATAAATTTGTGAACTTCCTCTTGAGGGATGAATGTATACTATTATATTATTTGCCACGGGCCAGTTGGCGCAGTTGGTTAAGGTTCACCTTACGCCCCGCAGGTCGTGGGTTCGATTCCCACACAGGACATGCATTTGTGTGCATGAACATGTCTGTATGCACTGAGTCTGGGTGTAATTATGTATAATAAGTATGTATTTACAAACAAAAAGTAGTAGTATATGTATTATATCAGTATCTGGTTTCCATAGTACAAGCTCTGCTTAGTTTGGGATCAGATGACCGTGTGTGAGGAATGTCCCAGGATATTTATATTTATTTATTTATTTAGGGAAAAAATACTCCAAACAAGTCAAAGATTTTTTTTTCTTTCGGATTTTTTTTCTAATGTTATTTTTTGATTACTAATGACCTATACATTAATCCCTTTTATTAGGACCTTATATATACAATATTAGTAAAGTCAATACTTGTAGGTTATATGGTAGGTAGGTACTGGATACAATTTTGAGATCTTTGAATGCGCCAAAAGCGCGCGATTTCGCGATTGAGAATTAATATTTACTATGGCTAGAAACGTTTCTGTCAACTATATACCCGATTTGGGTGCTCATGCTTTTATATCTGTTGAATTTAATTTCAAGAAACCTAAACAGACACCTCGCTATTTTACCTATCGACCATTCAGAGATATCCTACTTGAAAACTTCAATAAAGATATTGAAGAAATTGATTGGGAGTACATTCGGACTTTGGCAACAGTGGACGAAATGTTGGCAACGTTTAATGATTATGTGCTTCGACTCTTTGATTTACACGCTCCAGAAAAAACAGTGCGAGTCAAAGATCATCATGTTCCTTGGGTCACTGACACTATAAAATTGATGATGCGTTTGAGAGACGTAGCGCATAATAAATATAAATTGACAAAAGATGCAGCCCATGAGAAGTACTATAAGGAATTAAAAAACATCGTTATATCTGCTATTGCAAGTGAACGTCGTGCATACTTTGATAAGTTTATTAACTCAAATCTATCGAACCCTAAAGCTCTTTGGAAAAATCTCAAATTCACCTAAAAGCTAATAATTTTGATTTGCCTCAGCATCTTGATGATCCAGAGGTCTTAAATGACCATTTTTTAGATGTACCAGGTAATAACGAAGTTAACATCTCTAAATTAACGTATTTCGAATACAATCGATTTGGCCCAAATAGTTTCCAACTTGAATTGTTTACGGTTAACACAATTTTAAAAGCTCTTCATAGCCTTAAGTCTAATGCCCAAGGAATAGATAGAATTTCTTTAGATATGATTAATATGACTTTGCCTCGTACTGCGGAAGTCATAACTTTTATAGTTAACTATTCTATTTCTACTTCTACTTTCCCGGACATGTGGAAAGTGGCAGTAGTTCGACCCATACCTAAGAACAACCACCCAAATAATGTTAAAGACTTAAGACCCATTAGTATTCTCCCTTGTTTATCGAAGGTTTTAGAGCGAGTTGTATGCGATCAAGTATCTAGTTTCATTGAGTTAAATCACATTCTCCCATCAATTCAGTCTGGTTTTAGGAAAGGTCGCAGCACTGCCACTGCTTTGTTGGATGTCACAGATAATATCTTAGCTGCCCAAGATAAGGGTATGGGTACCATTTTAACTCTTCTTGATTTTTCTCGTGCTTTTGAATGTTTGAATATAACGCTACTACTTTCCAAGTTGAGTTTCGTGTGAGTGGGTTCGATATAGATACTGTAAAATGGTTTCATAGTTATTTGAGTCATCGTATGCAATTGGTTGAGACACGTACGGGTAAAGGTTTGAAATCTACATCTACGCTTCGCTTGATCTCGAGAGGTGTGCCTCAGGGATCCATACTGGGTCCACTTTTATTTGTATTATACAGTTCTGACGTTACTAGTAACATAAAACATTGTCGATACCATATGTATGCAGACGACCTTCAAATATATTTATCTTTTAATCCCCGAGATACAGCTTCTGCCATACTTAAAGTAAATGAGGATCTAGATCGAGTGGCGATGTGGTCTGACAGAAATAGTTTAGTTCTTAATGCAAGCAAATCTAAGGTTATGATTCTTGGTACCAAAAAACAGATAAATGTTATATCTCAATGCGGCACTCTGATTAAAATAAATGGAGAATCTATTGAACGCGTAGATAAAGCTCGTAATCTTGGTTTGGTAATGGACTGTAACCTCCGTTTTGAAAGTCATGTAATAGAATGTGTTCGAAACTGTTTCTATCGTTTGAAAGTTCTTTATGGAATTCGGAATTGTCTATCTGAGGAGCTACGCATAAAATTGTGTGAGACGCTCGTTCTCTCGAAACTAATATATGCGGATACAGTTTACGGTCCAAGATTACTAGTAAGAACGAAACGTCTCATACAACGTGTACAGAATGCATGCGCACGGTTTTGTTTTCATGTGCCGCCTCGAGGCCATGTCACCCCTTTTATAAATGATGCCAAAATGCTTAAGATGGCCTGGAGGAGGCACTTACACTTTGCAACGTTGCTTTTTGGTATCGTTAGGAACAGATCCCCTGACTACCTTTATGACAAATTGTTTTGGGCGCGAGATCTGAATCTGCTTAGGACTAGGGCATCTAAATATCTTATTTTGACACCTCGACATGAAACTGCGGCCTTCCGAGGCAGTTTTAGCTATATGGCTAGTAAGTGTTGGAATAATTTACCACCTCCAATCCGCAATCTCACATCAGTTCATGCTTTCAAATTAAAATATAAGGTACATGTGCTAAGTTTGCAGCTTCAAGATATATTCCCTACTACATAGTCTTTAATTGAAAAGCGTGTTTTATGTTTTTACCAGCTGCGGTTTCACCCGCGTTTCCACGTTTTGATATAATGGGAATAATGTGGCTTCTTATTAGGGAATTTTTAGAATCTGACGGGTAGTATATAAATAACAAGGATCATTTCAGTTTTTTGTCTTTTAAATGTTGTTTTGTTATTTTTATTTGAGTTTATTTATTTATTCAGAATGTGTGTGTTGTTAATAAAATATAAAGTTTAAAAGTTTTATCTGTCCAATTATTATGTGTATTTATTTATATTATTTGCAAATTGCTTTGGTGTCTATCACTTGCCCGGACGTATGACCAAAACGTCCCACTGGCGCCGGCTGAAAATCAGCGCTGTGTGCTCACTGTGCACAGCATTATGCTGAGCTGGTGGCCAATTTGTCTGCACACTAATTTCCGTATTTTATTTTAATTTTAAGGTGTGTGGCAAATAAATGTTTTTCTATTCTATTCTATTAAATTTATTAGAAATGGTGTTAAAATATCAGCTCTATCGCAACATGAAGGAGAGCTCGAATAGTTAGTCGATCAATCACGGTCACTAGTTAGTGTACCTATTCTCGATTTTAGACACAAGTCGTTCGTGGCTTTATGCCATCATGGAATCGAGGAATATTTGCACGGCCCGTGTAATGAGTTACATTACATATAATTCAGAATACCTATAAAATTTGTAAGGCAATACGCATATGACGCACAGCGCGGATTACTAATTTAGTTAAGTGCAATGAGTTTAAAAGGATAACTTCTGTCAAACCAATACGCATATGACGCACAGTTCGCGGATTACGTTAAGTGCAATGAGTTTAAAAGGATAATTTCTGGGCGGATTTCCTCATTTTAGATCTTAGCGTTGAATGTATACAGGATGTATTCAAAGATGTAATATTGAATTTAAAAATAAATACGAAAAACTAACAATACTCAACTTTCTATAATAATTTAGGTACGGAAAGGAAAGAACAGAAGCATAAATACCTGGTACTTTTGGTTGCACTGTTGCACCTTATCTAGATACATGTCGTAGACGTAGCGCGCCATGTGCGGCATGTCCCGCACGCGCAGGATCAGCGCGTCCGGGACGCTGGAAGCTCCGCCGCGCTGCGCCGGGTACCGCTCGCCCGGGACCAGCTCCAACTCTAGCGGACGCTCTACCAACTGTACGAACCAACAATCACTATTTTACAGACACCTTGTCTTCACTGACTGACTGATTCATCAACGCAGAGCCTAAACCGCTGGTGCTACAAACTTGTAATTTGGAACACAAGTTCCTTCTATAATGTAAGCATTCCACTAAGAAGGGGTTTTTGTGAAATTCCAGGGGGGATTTTGTTTGTATGAAAAAACTTATTCCTTGGGTTTATAAATTTGAAACTTCGCAAGGAAACCTAAATAAATAAAAAAACACATTTTTAGTTTTTAAACGCTACCCCCAAAAGGGGGTTTAGGGGGTGTTAAAGTTTGTATGTAAAAAACCTACCGCACCGTCCGATTAACTTGAAACTCGCAATTCGACCCCTAACGGGGCAAAAAGGGGTCCACATTTTTAAGGGGAGGATTTTACTGCTTGTCTCGATTAACTCAAAAGTGTGTATACATTAGTTAATTTTATAGTCTACTAGCTGTCCCCCGGCAGTTTCACCCGCGTTTCCGGGATAAAAAGTAGCCTATGTCCTTTTCCATACCATAGGCTATCTGCATGCCATTTCATGATGATCCGTTGAGTAGTTGAGGCGTGAAGGCGTAACAAACAAACTAACTCACTTTCGCATTTATAATATTAAGTTAGGATAAGGAAAGCATTTTTGTTAATTGGCGCGCGTGAAACCGTGTGCGGAAAGCTTAGATAAATATCGAACAAGTGGTTCAATTTAATCTCCGCATAATAAAAAGAAGAATATCAAAAAAGTACCTGATTAAAAGTCGGCTGTAGTTCAAAGCAGTTTCGGAAGAGGTTGGCCCTGGCAAAGATGTAGAGGCCAAGGCGCGCCCTAGATGCGGCGACGATGAGCCTACGCAGGTCGCGCACGTGTCCCACCGCTTTAGTGCGCACCAGCGATACCAGAGCTATGTCGTTTTGTTGACCCTGGTACTTGTCGACTGTCGTAACCTAGACATGAGATAAGCAGCTATGAAATAATGGTCCTAAAAAGCAGTTCAAAAAACCATATCCTATAGAAGACATATTGTGTTTTTAATAAGAAAGAAATTGCTCATTTTATGCTAGTCACATATAATGATTTATATATAGATGGATGTATTTTTTCCTAGGCGCCGATCCCACAGAGAGAGTTCTTTAGTTCTGCGTTCCGCATTCACTATTGTGCACACAGCAAGCAGTCTAAGAGTTCTGCAATATTCGCTACCGATCACACATCATACACTTTTTTTATTTTTAAAGGCGCCGCATTGATTACAGTGAACTCTCTCTATGGGATCGGCGCCTTAGAGTGAAGTTGTATTCTGAATTCAGAACTCAGAACTGCTTTTATTATTGATAAATATATTATCTACTAACATTTTGGCTTTAACTTTGTTCACGTAATCGTTCTCATGATTATCACACTATATGGATCCTATAATGAGCATAGGCATCTCCCGTTGTTATCTATCACTAATGGCATCGCAAATTGCATCCAACGGCTCTCAGAAACTGTACCGTAAAAGTGAGGAACTTTGTGACCAGCATCTGATTTGGGCTAAGATTCGACCGCAGCCCACTTTCGTTAAAACAAAGGTGTGGGGTGAGCCGTGTTGCTGGACGGACCTGCTTTGTGAAGGAGCTTTTCACCTTTATGACAATAGTATATTATGCAACTGGTGAATAAAGGACGGATTTAAAGCGAGGGCCATAGATGAATCACAAGCAAGTGAAGGATTGTAACGACTAAATCACGACCGTAAGGAGTGATTCATGATGATCTCGCTACGCTCGTGATTCAAGTGTTATAATCCTGAGCGATGGGAGTAATTCATGGCCCTCGATATAAATCCGTCCTGTTTTATTCAAGAGTTGCATACTATACTTTATACCATGACTACGAGAAAAAGAAATATTTAAGCGAAAACAACATCTGAAAATGTGCCAGAAGCTTGATTTTCATTTTTCCATTTGCAAAACTCATCGTAGGGCATTCATTAAAACACCCACACGTTGTAATAATTTTTGAATGTCCCAGGATATTATTTAATTAACATACCAGCTTGTAATACGGATGAATCAAATCTTAAAAGTACTAACATAATAGTTCTGTTACCACCTAATAAGGAGATTACAACTCTTTGTTAAGTAGTCAAACCTACGCAGTCACAGTCAACATAAAGTTTCTTAAAAAAGCGAAAGAACTTATTACTACTCATTTCCATGTGCAGATTATGGCATCGTGGGGTAATAAAAATTACTCTTTTGTTTAGCATACCTTATGTGGTCTTCCGATAAGGGGGTTTTCAGCACACCTCTTGTCGATAACGTCTCTAATCAGGTGTTTCTGTCCGTTGTATGTGGTAAGAATGGAAATGCGTTCGGCCGGCCAACCCACCAAACGCATATACATGAAGACAGCCACAACATATTCGGCTTCGGCCAAATTCTGCAACAAAACAAGAGTCTAAGAACCTAATATTTTTGTGATTTGACGTAAAAATTTCGTTTGAAATATTGATCTTGATTATTTCCAGAGCTTGGAAATATATTGTAAATTCTTGGCAAATCTCTATATATTTTCTTGTCCTGACTGACTGATTCATCAACGCAGAACCTAAACCGCTGGGGCTACAAACTTCAAATTTTGCACACATACCTTTAATAAAGTAGTATCCACGGTCCGATTAACTTGAAACTCGGTATTAATACATCTGATACAAAATAAAGAAATAGGTGTTTTTGGGTTTCTCGAAAATCTACCCCTAACGGGGCAAAAAGGGGTACTAATATTTTAATGGGAGGATTTTACTGCGTGTCTTAATTATTATTAACTCAAAAATGTGTACACATTAGTTCCTACTATAGCCTATAAGAAAGGATTTTTGGAAATACCATTCCTAAGGGGGTAAAGAAGGTGGCGCGGGTGAAACTGCGGGCGGAAAGCTAGTATTTAAATATACCTACTGTCACAAATCAACACTTCGCTTCGTTGTAAATAATTTCATCAATTGCATTATTTGTGACGACTATACAATTTAGATGATGACACATGTTATGGTACAGCGCAGACGACAGACTTTTATGCGAAGGAGTCACACGGCACACACAAAACTCCGTCACGGATTTTTCACAGATTCAAAGCACACAACGTACATCTTCGATCATTCTTTCAGCGGAACTCTAGGGACATACACGCTATGAAAATGCAGAGATTGCGATGTATTATTTTTGTACTTGAAATACAGAAAAATAATAAGAAAGAATTTTGGGAACATCCTATTCTTTCGCAAACTTTTTGCGCGTCGTGTGCATTACTGCTTACAATTGTATAGGTTCTATTTTCACAGACTAAAAAGTGCGGCACGCATAGTCTGTCGTCTGCGCTGCATCTGAGGTGGTTTGCATGACGCAGAAGCCGCTGTTCGGCCCACCCCGTCAACCAGTCGCAATCCCATTGAGTATTACGACTGCACTTTAACTTATTACATGAATTTCCCATTCAAAAATAAGGTATTTTTTTATTTTTAGCTCCAGTATCTTTTATATAACTAAAACATTCGCCGGGGCTATTACGTTACTTTGATGCAATCACATTCGAATGGAAACCAGTTCAATATTACAGTTTTCTGATTCCTTTTTATATACTGGTAACTGCATATGCAATCGGTGCTTAAATTTTCGGCATATAATATTTCTCCCAATAACTTTGTTGCATTCAGTTTCGATTTGAAGCAACCTCTTGTGCTTCAAATCGAAACTGATTGCAACAAAGTTACATAAGTACCTAATCCACGTACAGTTTGGTGAATACATTCTTGGACCCAAATTCTTTTATCAAAAATGCTTTGCAAGTCTTATTTTTCTATTTATAAAACCTTTCCCGGCCTGCCCACTACACCAAACTTTCATTGCAATCGGATTAATGGTTTAGGAACGCATGCGACACACAAACATTGATGTTTATACAATATACATACAATGTATACATGTATTACATAGATACATACAAGACAGATATAAGAGGATAAACTAAAAAAATATATTCCGAACCGGTGGTAAATTCAACTGTATGTACATAACGTTCATAGGTGCCTTACTAAGGCCTAAACTGAATAAATGACTTTTTGATTTGATTTTTGATTTGATTTGATACAACTTGTAACCAACGATGCCGTAAATCTACGTATCTATGTAACCAACTGCTAAGAAACGATCTAATCTCGTTTTTTCAAAATGGAGGAAACTTTGGAGTTGGCCATAATTTAACGTTTTATCTAGCATGGCATGAAACAGATAAAAGTCCAAAAGAGCATTATTAAGACTATACCTATACGTTGGATGTAGTGCCTACTGTAGTTCATCTTAGTCTGACGACCAAATACTGAAACGCCACTTAAAATTTAGGAGCGTCTTAAATGCTTGAGTATCCCGTACAATCGAACTATCAAAATCCACTAAAATATAAAATCCACAGATATAGGTATAGTTAGATAACGCAAGAGAACCTACTTCGCATGCCAGATTTAGTGCCCGACTTAAGCATAAAATGCTTAACGTGGCCACTATCGCACCCACATTGCATCTGTGTACTTGACTTGATTTGGTTTTATCCCTCACTCACATCAAATAGTGCTTGTGATTAGGTAGTCAAAAATGGCACGCTTGGTTTTAATCCAGATCGTGATACTTGCGTTAACTATATCTGTGATAAAATCATATCCCGGGACATCAATGTGAGTGGCGTTTCAATATTTGGCCATGAGAATGTCGATATCGGGTCTGAATAATGCATACGGGTGGTTGAACTTTTAAATAAAATATTCGGTGGACTGGCTGAGCACAGAAGAAGCATTGTAATTAGCTTTTCTCCTTCATTTTAAGTTATATTACATGAAAGAAAACTCGAAGAAGTATACCTCACTGCCGCGGCAGTGTATTTTGAGTACCAGTGCCTAAGATGCTTGATAATTCAATAAGAATAATCCTGACAAAAATTAACACATAAGTAGATTGAGTAGGAAGCTCTTATTTGACTGATACTGATTTCTTTTATCTGGAAATCTCACTTATTATAAATGCGAAAGGTTGGATGTTTGTGAGTTTGGATGTTTCTCCCTCAATCACGCTTTAACATCTGAACGGATTTGGATGAATATTATTAATATTTGCAGATTCTATCATTCTATCTGTATAGATAGAATGTGTTCTGGATTAACACATAGGATAAAACATTTGTATCCCGAGAAAACAAAATATACTTCAGACACGCGGGTGAAACCGCGGGGCGGAAGTTAGTATATTAATATTATGTCCTCGACTATACAACATAAGTTTAAATCTAACGAGTTAGAATTAATTAATTGGCAATACATGTTCAAATCGCATTTTTTTCATTTGATGAAATGAAAATGTATAACTAACCTGGTAGAAGTAAGGGCTGGGTTCCGTTTCTCCGGCTCCATTGAAATCGTCGACGTTGATTAGCTGGAAGTCAAACCGCAGGCCCGCGTTTGCCGCGCGGTACTCGGGCAAACGGGTTACGTGACCAAGATCGCCGAGCGCCAAGTAACGCCAACGGTACAGGTTGCAAATGCTGGAAGAATATTAACAATACATACCAAGATCCTAAAGATTTCTAAATTAGCTGATAATTATTTATAGGTATTGAACAAACATAACATTTATAAAAAAAAATATATCGACTTCCAAAATGGGTTTGAACCAAAAGTATTATTTAAATAACGACATAGGAAAGAGTTTCTACACCATTATTTTATGTTCCACCAAACAACGTTTGTCAAACAATTAGGTAGGTACTTAGCAACAGCAACCAACGATTTTCAAATGTTCAAATGATAATTAATTTTGTTCCGTAATCGGTAAGTAACGGCATACTCGGGGATGTTTTCTGTATACAACGTGTGATTAATAAATTTTAATACAAAATTTGTTTGCCTGTCTGTCGGTCTGTCTGTGTAAAAAGATGTATAGCATTTTAAGACATCCTCTATGATTTTTAGCGACTTGCGATTATTAGATATTTTCCGCTCTTCGAGCTACGCCCGGCGTCGATACATACATTCTATTTTTTGTTTATAGTTCCCACAACCACTTTAGTTGCAAAAACTCGTTTGAAAACCCAAACATAAAACTGACGTACTAGGTAGAACAGATGTTACTCCCAAAATATCGCGATTCATTTACTAGAAAATCAGTAAATCAGTTGTTTTTTGCAAGGTGTTCTTGATAATCGATGAAAGCGTGTTCCAACAGCGGCAATTGAGGGCCCGTTTTCTCCAAGAATTTGTGCACCACCTTCAGCCACATCGCCACATCATCACTTGCTTTGATGAGATTGTGTTCAACATAGGTTTATATGCAGTCAAAATAATTCTGATGTTTGTTTCCCAAGTCACAAGAAGGATACAATTAATTATACATAAAATAGATAAGGAATCACTTTTTGCTAAGAGCAAGTGAGCGAATTCGTGGGAGGACAAGTGTACCACTACAACATGTGTTACTAAGTGTACCAATATACTTATAATTAATGAACGCTTTATCTTCTATCTAAATATAAATGTGTGTAATGAGAATCAAATAAGTTACTAGTTTTTTGCGTCGTTTCACATTAGAGTCGTAGTAAAAATATCTCTTACCTCGGCCTGGCACGACCCTGAGCATCAAGCTCAACGTACGGCACTCCTAGCCTGACCATTCTTGTAAACAAACTCTGTTCCATATTACAGTATTTCTGGAAGGCCATGTTCTTGACAACCGGCGGTAGCTGATGGTGATCTCCGATCATTATCCATCGCTTCAGTCTAGACCGACCGTCCTGAGGGTTCTGCAGTAGGAGCGGGATGAACGTCTCAATCTCAAGTATTTGAGCGGACTCCTCCATAAGAATGTTGTCGTATTTAAAACCTGCAATTGATTTTTATGAGATAATCGTTCGGTGTTTAGTTTGGAGATTGCAGATTGAGCATAATTGTCATGCTAGGGCTACACTTTCGTGACGTTTATAACGTCTAATTATCGGATGCACTAAGCTATGCACTAAATGGGTGGCCACACTAAAGTCGAACAACATTTAGAATGCCATTAGCAAATTAGCACGCTAACATCCGGCCATATCTGCGTACTATGTCAAATAACGCGCTAATTAATGGCATTACACGCAGGTATAAATGTCATGTGCTGTCTAAAGTCTAGAATATAGAAAATCTAGTCATATAAGTAAGTTTCAAGCAAGAGCATGACGACCCAGACAGACAATTTAAATATACCATTTAAATTGCAAATATCTTCGTTTTGTTATACACCACGTAAGCAGGTCACGAATAATGGCGCCATGACAATATAGAATCGATCGAGATAAATATCTGCGACGAATGCATAATATATGGAGCTCACCTATAAAATCAACTAGAATCAACTACAAAAGTGCTGATGATTTTCAAACGGCTGAATTGGATAAAATATATCTAAGAACCAGCGCAAGAAAATATGTCTCCAAATAAAAAAAGATACGCATCCAAATCGGTTCACCCATAGAAAATATTTTGCTGACTTCAAAATAGTTTTACATTAGAGTTAATTCATACATTTTAGGGTACTTTGAAGGCGGTTTTTTATTTTTTTTGTTAAAAAGTTTTTTTTTTAGTTTCATATGAGTTTTCAAAACCTCTCAAGATTTGTCAGTGACCGAGGTTGTGTATATCATTGATAAATTGTCCACGATATTGAATCAAATGCTTCAACTGCGATGTTTGTGCTCTTTTCCATTGAGGTTCAACCAATTGGTGAGAACAGAATAGCAATACATAACATCGCAGAAGAAAGATTATATAACCCCAGCATTAGGGATTCTTACCCTATCTTAGCTACTGATTTCTAAGATCATTTTTGAAGTTGAAGTAATTTACCAACTTACCCATCTGTACCAATTCTGATCGTTTAAGAGCAGCATGTGTGCACGTCATCGCAATAATTTTAGCTTCTTTTACTAGTAGATATTTTGACCTATCAAGGCCAGATCTAAGCAACTCGAAAGCCCGGAACTCTTCCAATTCTTCGAAAATGTGGTCGATGTATCTAGAAAATTAAAATTAGTCTAAAATAAGGTGTGCAATGAAATTGGCACTGCTTGATTCAAATCATTCAACATTGTCAGTCAGTCACCTCAACCCACGTTGTAAATAGACACAGAATGTATTTTTACCTATAACAACTTTTCGCTATCTCCATATCTTCTTCGTACGTTTTTCCAAGGAAAAGAGGTTTTGGTGCATCTTCGAAAAATTTATGGAAGGGAAATTCGTCGCTGATTGTCTGTACAGATTTTTTCTGTAACAAATGAAAATAGTTTTCCCTTGTACACAGAAAATAGAGAGAGTAGTTTTTGGTGAGTAAGCGATTTTGTCTACAAAACCTGTTGTAATGTAACTTATGGCTAATTTTGTTTGAATGGAATAAAAAGAACGAAAACAGAAAGAAGAAAAACAGGCATTTTATGGTCATGCGTGGTCCACCCTAGACTACATCAACGCTTATCATCAGGCGGAATTGTGGTCAAGCGTAAGCCCAACTAAAATAAAATAAAAAAATTACACGTTAGCTGGAGTACTGAAGGGACATCATGAAGCTATCATTTTGGTATATTAAAACTAATGGACGATTTCGGCGGTTTCTTTCTTTCACCGGCGCTATATCCGTACCAAAGATCAGTAAGAATATCAATAAATAAATAAATAAATAAATAAATATCCTGGGACATTCCTCACACACGGTCACCTGATCCCAAACTAAGCAGAGCTTGTACTATGGAAACCAGATAACTGATATAATTACATATACTACTTTTTGTTTGTAAATACATACTTAATATACATAATTACACCCAGACTCAGGACATACAGACATGTTCATGCACACAAATGCATGTCCTGTGTGGGAATCGAACCCACGACCTGCGGCGCGTAAGGTGAACCTTAACCAACTGCGCCAACTGGCCCGTCAATAGATCAATAGATCCTTTTGATAACTTACAATACAGATTATCACGTTGTCGTTTATGGTTTTATGTTACGTCTAAGTTAAATACACACTATTATTAAATTAAAATACTTTTGTTAGACACTATTAAAAATACATTATGTTGTTGACGCATTATCGCCAATGATTATTTCACAACATATAAAACGCCCCTCAGGGCATTCCGTAGAATTTGTATGAAGTGGGCGTTTAAACTATCCCATGAATGGATATATAACGTTTGATTTAAACTTTAAATTATTTTAAGCTATTCATACATTCATTGAGTATACAATACAATATATAATACGTAGTCCAAAATACCTACTTAAGCGCAGGGAAAGTGGAACTATTAATGTAAAATCATGATGGCGCAACATTTTTTCCTAATTATGTTTCCGTCTCGACTTCTTAAGAACTTTTTTCACTGCAAAAGGCTTCACTCATAAACGTTTCAATTTTGACTTCGGCGTTCTTTTCTATTAATTCTATGTCGAATTTCAGGCTTCGTTAAGCCAACTTAAGTCTTTTGGTATATCTAATCTACCTTATCGTGCTAAGGAAAGGAACCTTTTCTCACTGCAGTTGAAAAACTCAGTCTTCATTTTGAAAAGTTACAGCATTTACGTAGGTACCTATATAAGAGTTAAACTCTTCACCAACAGCAAGGGATTACCACATAAAATGTTTGCTTGACAGTCCTTTCCAGTTAAAGGTTGTTTCTGAATCGTTGATAGCTTCAGTATTGACCATATCTTAGAGTTTCATGTTCGTTCCTGAGGCCTAAATGTTACCTGATCGTGTGCGCACTTGTCGTAGAATGTTTGCCAACGAGGTTTCACATGATAGACGTGGAAGTGGTGCGCTAATTCACATGTGGCTCCAGCATCACCACCAGCCTCCAAGGTACGTTGAAGCTGACCCACCAAGTCTAGCAGCTCAAGACGCTTGGTGAGTACGTAGTTCACTCGTCCATATCTGTTGGATAATTTTGTTTTGTTCTTTTAGGTATTTAATAGGTGCCATTGGAGATGGATGCCTAAGATCTTGGACAATACCTGGGATATACTTATTTCGATATTAAACTTATTGGTACCAAGTGCCAAAAAAGGTAAGCTAAAAGTACAAAGTCATCCTACCTACTCACAGGGAACCGGTTTTTGGTGGACGAGTGTCTAACATCGAGGAAAAATCCGAGCAATCGATTCATATTATAAAAGCAGCGGATTTGGTAATGATGATTGATGACATACACAAGAAACAGTTCCAGTGTAATAGACTATAATCATTGTATCCAATTGAACATATCATGATCTATTCATGCGATCACTAGTTTTAGGAATAGGTAGATTACTGCCTACAAATAGGTGTCATCAGTGTGAGAGTACGGACTAAAGATTCACAAACCAAAGCTTATTTCCTGAACAAATATAACTATCATGAGTATGTTTGTTCTCATTTGCACGGCTACACCACCTTCACCATCACCATCATCAGCCTATAATGTCCCACTGCTGATCACAGGCCTCCTTTCACAAATGAAGGCGAAAGGGAATGGGCAATACTCCACCACACGTGCCCACTGCGGATCGGTGGAGGTAGGCTAGTGCTCAACCTACTGTTGGAATTATTCAAGCCGCCTAGGAGGCATCCAACTAGCTTAACGACTATCACAACGGGACCAACGGCTTTACGTGCCTTCCGAACCACGCTCAATTTGAAATACCACTAGGCGGTCACCCATCCATAAATGTGTCTGCCGTGATGTTACCACCACCACAATCGTCTGCCATTTTATTTTTCAATAGCAACAGTAGTATATTTCAACATATCCAAATGCCAGCTTTGTTGAAATACTGTTGAAGTTCATCAGATTTTTGTACCTTTGACACCTGATTAAATCTGAACCCACCGCGACCGGGCTTAGTTGTCCCAATCTCATGTACAGTAGGTATAGGAGAGTAACTGGACAAAATGTAAGGTTTGTTGAAGTATGTAATATCTGCCGTTCACTGGCTCTCTAGCTATCTGTATTTAACTTAACTATTTGTTTTTATTCATTTAAAATAACAAACTATAATATTATAAACCAATATGATATCGTTTAATTATGATAGCACCAAGTTAATTATCACAGCGGTTGCTTATATTGCAATATGATACGAAATTTGTTCAGCAAAAATTAAACAAATAAAAAAAAATGTGCGATATATGAAACCGCGGCATGCTGCAGCTGCACAACGAAATTTGAGCTGTTTCATGGCTTTATAATAATAAACAAGCAGGCAACGCGACCTACTTATGGGTAATAAGTCCCTTTGTATGACAGCCCACTTGTTCATTTTCTGAGGAATAAAATTATATGAGACTACATCTCTACCCATATCACAACCAAATGCTATGTGGCTGATATATTAGCCAATTTTGTTACTATAGCTAATGAATGATAACATATGTTAGTCATCACATCTATAAAAATAAAAATATACATACAACAAATTATAATAGTTTTAAAGTCGCATATTGATATATATCTATCTACGCATTTGTGTTGACGTGAGACGACTACTAAAGTCGCAAGTCAATCCTAATTTCTCTTATTTAATAGTAAACAGAAGTAATAAATTTAGTTTACACTTCATGTAATAAAATATTGTCTTTATGGTATTGATGACACCGGCAATAATTTAAAGAAAAATTTATGACCGGTATCTTTATATGTATGGCGAATCAAATAGTACCTACAGTTTAATGAAATGATATCACACTGATCACACACGACACACATTTTACCACTTTGGAAGTGTCTCTCGCGCAAACTATTCGGTTTAGAAAAAAATGATATTAGAAACCACTATATAATTTTTGATGAAAAAAAAAAAATTTTTGACTATCAGTTCTAAGTATGGGGAACCCCCAAAATTTATTGTTTTTTTTTTCTATTTTTGTGAGAAAGTCTTAATGCGGTTCACAGAATACATCTACTTACCACGTTTCAACAGTTTCGTTCTTATAGTTTCGGAAAAAAGTGGCTGTGACATACGGACGGACAGACAGACAGACAGACAGACATGACGATGCCATAGGGGTTCCGTGCCATTTGGCTACGGAAAAATACTCGTTAATGAGCTCTGGGTACTCATTAAATAGTTTAAACTGTTTTATTGTCTATCGGAACAGGCTACGTTAGTCAAATCAGTTTACAATAACGTTCTTTCAAAAACACATGCCATAATATACTAACAGTGTGATGTCATATTGCAGCCTACTTCTACACCTTAATTTTGTGGTCCTGTAGGTTCTTAATTGTGCAATTTTGCTATTACTGTTATTACTTCTTAAAGGTATTTTTAGCAAATAATTGAAACTTCTTAATATTTTATTAGTGAAGAAGACATGCTCTATTTTCTAACACACATTCATGGCTATTGCAGAACGCAGACTATCGGACATGAAAAAACTATTAGGGTTACTTGTTTGACTATGAAAAGCTATAACAGATAAACAACGTACACCACAGTAATCAAACATCATACAAAATTCGTAAGGAAGGAATAAAACCGATAAAAGTTTAAAAAAAGCTGATCTTTGATGATCTTTCTAAAATGCCTATGATGTGGCTTGGATGGGTAGCACACAAAAAGTTCAAACTTTACTGGCTAAAATAGTATCTGACATCGATAACTAGGTAGCTCCACAGACTAGAATATTGCGGGCGTCTAAAAATAGTCGGCGGGATTATAGAAACGCCGTAAAATTTTATAGACTCCACTATTATCTCTACAATCATTTCAACTTTCGATACAGGAAAGCGTCATGATAAAATCGTACTACGGTCACCATGGACTTGTAAGAACCAGACTGGCTGAGTAAACATCACTTACCATGGTGAGACTGTGATCATATCCTCATCATCCTATCAGCCTAAGGATGTCCACTGCTGAATATATGCCTCCCCCATTAACTTCCAATTCGAACGGTTTTGGGCCGCTATAATACAGATACCATACTGTGGTTATAAATGAACACATGGTCTTGGAAAAAAAATTACTTACCTGGAGAAATCTTTGTCCGTCTGAAGAGCCTCTTCACCATGTCCAAGACGTAGCAGATGCCTTTCATCGACATCGAGTTCAGCGACCTTTTCGAACAGCTGATTGAGCGCTTGATTACTATGGGTTACCACTAAAGTGCGCTGCCATGGGAAATTATGGTACAAGTTCGAAATTATTTGCACTGCAACATCAGTTTTTCCTGAAAAAAATACATTGTTGAACTACCTAATCTTATAATTTGAATACCTATATATGCCCTATCTCAAACTAAGCAGCGCTATGGCAACCAGATAATTGATATATTACTTTAAATACTTATAGTACCTATACATAACTAGTTTTCGCCGCGCGGTTTTCCCGCACTTTCGAGTGAACGAATGATGTCTCGGAATAAAAAGAATCCTTTGTGTTATTCCAAGTATATGATACCTGCGTGCTGAATTAAGGATTGGTTGAGTCGGTGAAGCGTCAAGGGGTAACAAACAAAGATAAACTCAATTTCGAATTAATATTTAATATCATCACAGTATGATGTATGATTATATCCAGAAATTAATGCTAATGAACTTCAATGAATTTGACATCAATTAACTGAAATTCTGTAACATTTAGACCCCACACAGAGCACCTAACTCATTGTCGTCATATTAACTGTAAGGATTAGTCATCGTTTTCGGCATAGTTGAGTTAGAGGTTAACGTCCGAAATCAATAAGTTTTATAGGAACAAAATAAGAGTAGGTCACACTACGGGCTAAGCTAACATTGCTGTTTCGCTCAAATAGTTGAGGCGTTTTTTTTAAATCATAATAATACTACGAAGTCGGCAAACAAGCATACGATTCGACCGATGTTAAGCGGTTACCGTTGTTTGTCTGGCAATTGTATTGTAACCGGATTATGAGAACACACCGTAGCTATATGAGCTTAGCTCGTAGTGTGGCTTGCGCTTTGTCAATTCTATTGTATCAGTTGATAAGGATCTTTACGTGGGCGGCATCTACAATAAAGTTACGCAGTTTAACGTTAGTTACAGCACAAGGCCAGCACTAATAGTACATTAAACAATTTTACTCCCATGAGCAAGTCATGGAAATAAAGCTCCATTAGCAAGGAATGTTCATTTAAACACGTACAGTTATTTATAAGTGGTAAGCTCATTGCATCACTAATGTATTCCAACTCTCCAGTGGAAAATTGGAATTTCGACTTTGCTCTATAAATAAAGTGATTGGTAAAGTTTTAAAATCAATTATTTAATCGGATTTCTTTTATCGAGCGCGAATCAGGAAAATTAACTCACTGGCATTGAATTAGGCCAAAGCTCGAAATTTCGTACAAAATAGGTGTTCAGCAAAGATGTTCTCTACTTTAGTATTAGCCTTTTGCACTGCATTTGATATCGTTTCCAAGCTTAAAGAGCCAGCTTGCAGACGGTGGTTTTTACTTTAAAGGGGAAACGTTAAATTTTGGCCTAAACGAGAAATGGCACAGTAAATTCATTTGAAGTTACTAAATGCTGACTTTTTTATCTTTTAAATGATACCGAATACAGTGCCAAAAATCAACAATAAAGTAGATAAAATCTTTGCTGAAAACATCTATTTTGTATGAAATTCCAAATTCAATGCCGGAAATTGTAGTTTCTGCTTGACCCTGAACAACGTCCAATATCAGAATGATTATTTCAGTAACTTTTTTCTGGTAGAGTAGAGGTGAATGAACTTCAAGATAAAAACAAAATTGCAGCAATTACATCCATTACCGCGGCAAATTCCTTTTATATAAAAACACTCATGAGCGGAAATTGCAATGGTCAGCAAAAGCTATTCGAACCAAGATTCCACAACGAATGACATAAAAAGTCTAATTGTAATAACATCACAAGACTTGACGAGACGCCATGAGCTACGGCGGAATATGGCTCCTACTTAAGACCCGATTTTGCCATTTACTACAGGGTCACTCGTTAAAACTATAATAAAGACGATAGTGTGGTTGGAAGATATCCATATTTTAAATATGGTTGCTTGGACGTTTGACAGTCACTCATAACCACCGGAACAGATTTGAATGAGACTAGGCATCGATATAGGTGTCATACCCTGATACAAAAACCTTATTGGATACTTTTTATCTTGTGAAAACATAAGATACCTCGGAAACGCTGGGCGGGGCTAATTTATAATAAATAGTTGACAGTTACTGCCAGTTTCTGAAAGGAAAATCTAAGCCATTTACTTAATTAGGGGGGTTAACAAGAAATTACACATTTGATTTTTACACGTTGTTGACATACCGAAAATACGGACACAGCATTTTGCATCCTCATTTTAAATAATGCGGACAGCAAGGGAGTGGGACTTGCTTCCGGCATCTGTGTTTCCTGACTCATACAATATAGGTACTTTCAAGGCCAGAGTGAATAGGTTCCTTCTGGGTAAGCGTGTTCCATCTTCGGCTTCGTCTTCGTCCCTTATGGGCGGGCCAGTGGCCAAACGCAAGCCCTTTTAATTAAAAAAAAAATCTAATAGGTATGTACAGTATACAGGGAGTAACAGATTAAGATGCTAAACCGTTAAACGGTTTATTCAGAATCGATTCCGTATAGGCGATTCTGAACAAACCGTTCAAAGATTTAGCATCCAAATCTGTTACACGTTGTAGATGTGTAGGGTAATTTATGAAACGATTCTTTAGTTGGAATATGAGTAGACCTTTTTTTAGGAATATAAATATACCTGTTCCCGGTGGGCCAACAACTAGCGTGAGGCCAGGCTGCATACCAGAGCGAATGGCTTCCACTTGCGTAGGTGTGAAGAGGATGTTATTCCTGCAAATAAAGCAACAAAGTTAACCATTGCCAACAAAGTTTCTCTTTAGTCACGTACATAAATAACTACTCTTTGTTTTTGAACTTTAAAACTGATGCAGACTGAGCGCGGAACTTTACTTTTTTGTCCCGACGTCAGTCTGGATCGGTTTTAAATTTCAAAAACGACACCTGGGTGCTACACTAAATTGGATGTATGTATCGTCAACAGATGTTCAATTTCATATGAGAAAGCTTTATTAATCGGGTACCCACTTTTTAGGTTCATTGTATAGGTATGGTCCACGCTTTGGCTGCACGTGAGGTTCGACGATGATCACTTTACGTGCTTCATCTTCCTCCATCGCATCATCACCAAGCTGCTGTTTTCGGACTACATTCTCGAACGTTAGCCTAGGAAAATAACATAAGTACATAAAACTTCTGTATTCAGTACCCTGAGAGTAAAGAATTGATGTTAGTAAACTAATTACTATCGCGTTTGCGCTTACGACATTTCCCTATAGGAATTGGCACAGCACCTATAGTGGCATACTCTTGGAATTAATTTCTCTCCTATAAAATTGTAAACGCAAAAGCGATAGTATAAGCATTTACTAACGTCAATTCTTTACACTCGCGGCACAAAAAGTAATAGTTGCTATATAACATAATACATGTTATAGCAACTATTACTTTAACTTTTTTTATATACAACTGTGACGCAGAACGGATGAAATAATGGAATCTATGCCGTTTGAAACGCTTCAGCTATCGTGAAACAACATGCATTACATGGTCTGGTAGTATTATCCGGTGAGGCGGAACGTGTATAGCAGATTACATTTTAAAGGTAGTTAGCTACCTAAATTCTGATGAAGATAATACATAATTTCAATTGAAAAAATGACAATATATATATTTTTACTTTAGCACTATAATCCTATACTTTATAGGTGTATATGTACCCATATACTCATCATAAATAAAACGCATATTCTGATTCATTCACTGACGCATAATAGCAGCAGCTCGTCGAAGACATATTTTTTCAAGGTCAAAGTGTACCTACCTTAAGAACTCCTTGTAAGGAGGTACTGACACTTTGTTTGGCCGTCTTTTTATAAATACAGGGTGGAAATTTTAGACAGGGTCAGTAAGGGCAAGCTACCTTAAAGGTCCGTGAAGCCTCGCGAATATGGTCTTAGAAGACTATCCCATACTTTTAGCCGACCCTTTCCCTTACATTCCCAGATTCTAAAAAAAATACTTTACACATTAATTTTCCTAACAATTGTGATGAGAAAAGTTATTTTCGATTTGTGACAATTGTAGTACCTACCCTAAGCTAACTTTGCCCCCTTTTTTCCTTATCAAAGACATCGTCGATAAAGCAAATATTTTTTTTCTAAAATCGCCGTTTTCTTGTAGACTATCATTTTGATTGTAATAAATATCAGATCGCCGCCGCGGAAAACTAGTAACATATAGTTTCAGAGTCTCAAGAATACGGTAAACCTTACACTTGGTAAGTTGAGGTGGCAGTGGGCTGGTCTCATTTATTGGCACACCGATAACAGATAGGGAAACAAATCTCGAAGTCGGGACCGCATACTGCACAGTGTGGTATGTCTAAAGGCTTTGTGAACCGTTAACCTAAAGCAGGTGGCGGGAAGCGGCTGGACGGGGATTGAATTATGTGGCATGCATTATTTATTATTATGAGGTCCGTTTTGAGGACGGATATTTACAAAAAGATGGATTTTCAAAAATTTCGAAAAACACATTAAATTCGTGATGCAGCGTGGTTTAATTATGTACATTTAAATAATGTGTGGCCGGAATACGACCGTTTTTTTTTAAGTTAGAATAAATTCTCTTCACGTAGGGGAAGTCCGGGCAAAGTGGACACCTTAACCTTTGACAGCCTATGGAAAGAAAATTGATTGACATAGAAATAAAATAGTGACCGAGTATGAATCAGTATTTATTACAGTTTTTAATATAATCAACAAAAATTATGTAATCTCAATACTTTACTCGAAAATATTAATAGTATTGCAATTGGTACCGCTATCCGTTTTGCCCAACCCAACGGGTAAAGTGAACACGACATTGGGCAAAGTGAACACACGGTCAATTAATGAACAATAACCGAAGAATATAAGCCAAAATATAATTTTAGAAGAATAATATCAGTGACGAATATGAGAACTAATCACTTATCAGTGCAGTTGTTACAAATAAATATGCCATCTCCTTCACAAAATGTGCATATCTCGTGACTGCATTGCATTGCTTAAAGGTGTTGCACTACGAGATCAATCATCAACTGGGTGCCCATTGAGTTCAATTTAATCTACTCCACAATAATTAACTTTTTAACAAAAAATAAACCGCCTTCAAAGTACACTAAAAAGTATAAAATAACTCTTATCTGACACTGTTTTGAAGTGAGCGAAATCGCATGACGTGTTCTATAGAAAATATTTCGCTGACTTCAAAACAGTGTCAGATAAGAGTTATTTTATACTTTTTAGTGTACTTTGAAGGCGGTTTATTTTTTTGTTAAAAAGTTAATTATTTTTGAATTTTTAGTTTCATTATATACTGAATACATCTGCGTAACCCTTTCGAGTGTACAGGCCTGATGTTTTGTTGTGTGATTGCGTAAACAATGCATATTTATGCGATAGCAGCAATCGCGGCTGTATTTACTGTAATTTTTTTAAGTGTTCCGTTGTCTATCTCCGAAACTCATCATCAGATCTATATGAAATTTATATGGGACCATTTCGGAATATACCCCTTTCGAACAAAAAAAGAATTTTGCAAATCCGTCTATATATGACGGAGTTATGCCCGAACATACATAAAAAAAAAAAAAAAAAAAATATAAACATCCGAATTCCTCCTTTTCTTGAAGTCGGTTAAAAATAAATCATCATTTTGTTTGTCTTTAGATTTTCAAAATTTTGTTCGGCCGTGGGAAGTGGATACCTTATCCACTTTGCCCGTGTTCACTTTGCCCAATAGGTACTTGTTGAACTTAACCTAACTTACAATAAAATCCAGAAACAAAATCTCCATAAAACTCACAGCTCTTCAACATGAAACCATGCTCTTTAAAGATATAATAAAGTCAAAACAGTAACATCACATGTCCATGAGTAATTATAAAAATTCGTTCCTTGAAATATGGTAAAAGATTATACCTTTTTGATTTCTTTTATTTTTTTCTCGAACGACGCGTGACCACGCGCTAAGTCTGTTTTTTTACGATTGAGGAGTAGGGGAGAGACCTTGTGTCATGAAGAAGGTGTGCTCAGATGCATCATTTTGAAATAGTAAAGGGTATTCGCTTTGCCTGGGCTATTCACTATGCCCGGACTTCCCCTAAGTATTAAACAAACTATTACCACCTATTACAATGACATTATGAATATTATGATTATGTTACATTCTTCTCAGTTTTACATGTATATAGGTAAGGTAGTGTGTTTTTTTAAATACATTTTATATATTTCGAATACATTATTATATAAAAATATTAGCTTTCTGCACTTCTTCTCCATATAAACTTTAACTATGCCAAATCTCACACTCCTCCGTGTGCGCAATAAAGGGCTAAAAATTAAATTATTAAAAGAAACAAAAAACCCGACTGCGTAAAACATAAATTAACTGAAAAGTGAAAAACAAGCTCTTAAATCTATAGAATTTTGAATATAACTTGAATTTTATAAGGTATTGCAATCGGGGACAACCAATAACCTAAGTATGTATTTTTTTGTAATATTTGTTTATCCCCGACTATTCTATAGATCTATTCTATAGATTTAAGAGCTTGTTTTTCACTTTTCAGTTAATTTATGTTTTACGCAGTCGGGTTTTTTGTTTCTTTTAATAATTTAATTTATTTCAGACTTTTTAGTTTTATACAGAAAGAGTTGTATGTATTAGTAAGTAAATGAGCGGTATGGTAAAGGAACGCTAAAAACCATCGCAACTCTGTGATTTACATATGGTAACGGCTCAGTACCTACTGTCCTTGCATTAAACGTGGTTTTTTGCAGTTTACGTCAAAATGGTAGCATAAAAGTATTACAATATATACATATATGGAATGGTCTATTTATAAGCTTTCATTTGAGATCCATATTCTTATAATAACGAAACTTTTATTTTTAATACCCCCCCCCCTATTTATTTATTCTTTGGCGCTATATAAAAATAATATACCCTATGACACTCCCCCAGTCAAAACGAATCTAACGACACCTCATATGCTTAAATCTATCAAGACGTTTAGGCTGCAGAGCGGCACAAAGAAATAGACATACATACATACATTCATACATACATACATACATACACTCGAAAAACATAACCCTCCTTCCGGGTCAGTCGGGTAAAAATGATCTAAAAATGTCTCTTCACGTATTAAATATAATGATTAACCGTTTTAGGAACATATGTTTTCATATTAATATGAGACATGATTTCATCAGATTTGTAATAAGAATTGATGGATCCAGCGTGCCTCAGGCCTCGCCCAACCAGATGTGTGTTTACACAATTATTTTTATCATTTTTATTTTAACATATGCAACAAATATAAGCACAATGTAAAGTAAACAAAGGGACATGGCTTTAAAGGGCTTCAACTGAAACAAACCTGTGGGTGTTGGTGCCAGATTTTCAACCTAAGGGTGGTGTTCAACGTATCCAATAGTTTCTTTCCCTTGCCTATGCTTTAAAGGGTGAAATAACTATTAAATACGTATACCTAAGGGAATTGTCCCACAGCCACTGCTGACAAGTAAGCGATTGGCTATATACGATTTTCTAGTTCAAGAAACCTACAGTCTCCGTATAATTCCGTATAACAGATCCGATTCCATGCAAGTAATCGCCCGTTGCGCACTCGCTCATAGCCCAGAGATAAAACTATGTCGCCAACAGGTTATTACTTTATAGCTAGGCTTGTCTGTCACTCGCTAATCATCGCCGCGTCGGCGGTGGGACAAGAACCTACCTGACTACCAATTCGCAGCGTTCCAAATTAAAATCAGTTTTTCGCGCTGAGTAAGCAAAGTAGTTTTGCTTACTGGTTTGGCAACAAAGGCGCGCTTTTCGAACTAGAGAAATTAAAACATTATTCTGTTATACTATTGATATGCCAACAAATGTGAACTCATTCCTTTAATGAATTAAAAAGAGGGATTTTTTACTTGGGGATTGTTTACAGTATGTACATAAGTATGCAACATTTTGTAATCTATGATGAAACAAATTTTCTCAGAACTCATAATGACTCAGGTGGCTTACCTTAATTACAGGTCACCATCACCATACCATAAGTCGTAGGTAAATATACCTTATCATATTATTATTTACTAAGCCTTACTAATTTGTAATAGCAGCAGTAAGTAATACGCTTATTACAGATCCCTCAGAGGCAAGAAGGTATAGTAAATAGTATTTAAGTATTTTATTATGTGTCGATCAAATATTTAAAATGATATCGGGTGGATACGAAAACACAACAATAAATGAAACCACGTAAATAGTACTTATAAATACGATCATGGACGAATAGATATACTCAACTATACGATCAACTTTTACTATGAGACCGAAATCGAAATCGTAAAAAAAATACAACTCTTCGTACATTTTAGCTGAGGAATCATGTAGGTATGGGTAACAATTTTTGGGTAACAAAATCTGGCAATCTAGCTACTTTTTGCAAGATGTCTAGCTACTGGCTAAAGCTAGCAGTTGGCAACACTGGGGCCGACTGCATTCTGTAAACAGGGGGAGGGTCGTCGAGACAGTCGTCTCCAGACGTGTTATTAAAAAGGGAAAATTTAAACCAATAGCAAAATGTTCAGGGTAGAGGTGGGCGCCGACCAAAAATTTGCCGGCGGCGGCGCGCCGGTAAAAACTGGTCGGCGCGACTCTTTTTTTTTTTGTAAAAAAAAGCAATTTTTGATTGTTTTAGTGGATATTTTAGAGTATTAAAGACAGAAATTGAAAAGGAATTGCGAATATTATATATGTTGCCCTCCCAAGGTGGGTTTCTCATCACTAAAAGTCTCATTTGTAGAATTCAGCTGTTTTTTGACCCGGGTAGCATACCTACCTAGTCCTTAAACTTACCGACAGGTACTCAACGAAGTTAGTTCAGGTATATGCGCTGACATCCAGACAAAATGCACAAATTCAGAGAAATCTCACTGAAAAATATCTTTAGCACCAACAGTGACCACCAACTTGTGAGAGGCACAATGGATATCAACTACAAACCTCAAACACGGGTCGAGTTGATGAAATCTATTCTACGACTTCGCAATCTCAAATTGTCATTGGATTCGAAGCGTTCTCAATAGAACTACAGAAACGACCACAGGCAATATTGACGAAAAAACTGTGGTCAAAGTGGTGCGAGAAGTGGGAAGCATACACTTACTGCCGCAGCGGAACGGCATTAAGTCTCAGCTTCTACAGGAGACTGGAGCTATTGAGGAAGAGAAGCGAGTTGCCATTAGCGCAATATTCTTCAGATATGTCAAAAATCGGATCCGATGCGCCAATACACGTGGCATTATGGCTGCAATAGAGCAAAATCGGGGCTCGAAGGTTTTTGCCAGTCAGCTTGGGAGAAGCTATCAGAAGCAGCTTTGTAATAACAAAGCTCCGGGGGACGACGGCATAGCTGCATAGCTCCTGACTTTTAGTAACTCCAATTTTGAAGGAGCTCGCAGAAATTTTCAATTCCGTCATTCAACATGGCATGACACTGGAGACAGGGCCAACTCTTCAATAAGGCGATTTAACTTTACTGAAGAATTTTATAGGGCAATATCACTCCAGAGCCACGTATATTTTCGAGAGTCATCATAAATCGTCTATCTGGAAGACACTGACTGATTGTGACTCTTTCTTCGCCTGAGATTGAATTTTAAATTTTCTTTTATTTCCTAATGAAATACAAGAGCCAAGTTTAAAGAAGTAGTGCGTACTGGCAACTGGTGCGCATGTGAATCGTGGACATGGATGCAATTGCACAGCGGCCCTCGGTCTCACTTACCGCCCGATTTTAACAACTCGGCGCCAATTTTCAAATACTCGGCGGCGGCGGCGTCGCCCACCTCTAGTTCAGGGGTAAAAAAATTATAATACTCTCAACTTATAGTATCAGACCTACTCTGAAAGCGCGAAAAAACAATTGTACCATTAATTTAGATTTATAAGGTATTGAACTTTTACGCTCGTCGTGGTTGAGAAAGTACTCATTAAAATAACCCTGTATAAAATTAATAAACTAAATAAATACATAACTATATTTGATAGTGGACTGTACACATCAGTTAGTTGGGATTCCGTTATCGGTATGTTTTACGCGCCAAAACCCTCAATAGCTGTTTTGTCGATATTTAGTTTTGTATATGCGAATTCACTTAGTAATATATTTATGTTTTTTGTACTTACTTGAAGGGCCTAATGAGTTTTCGGGGATCATCAGTTTGAACTTTGATTTCATATCCAGGGAAACTGCTCCGCAAGTGATCCATGTTCAGAAAAGTATCATTGAAGTCTAAGGTTGGAATCTCATTTGGCATCCTGGTAAATTATTCAATTAATTAGTTTCATGAGCACAAAATAACAACCTGTTTTAAATTGATATCAATTGGTTCAGTTCAATCTTGGTGACCGATGATTTAATGAAAAGGTGGTGCGATACCTTCGTCTGCATTTTGTGCGAATTCGTGGGATTCACATGCCCACTTATGTCTTTCCAGCATGCTGGTAAGCTTTACCACAGAGTATCCATAGCTTTACATCCGATAATAGCAGTTTCATAACGGACAAACAATTTCGTAAGAATACTTTTATCCCTGAAGAACCATTTGTTCTATCTAAAACGCGTTTGAAACTCCAGGGTTTAGGCTAGTTACAAAAAATATTGTAAGTACTGCATGGGTGGAACGATTTTAAGTCTAAACCTATAACAGATAGAGAACATTGTTTTCTAGTTTAAATTAAATGTCACAAAGGTGATATTTACCTAGTATAATGAGCCTGTCCAGGGTCTCCGTAGCCCAGCACAATGTCATGAAGCCACTCGGGAACGACGCACTCCGTATTCATCAGCTCTCGAATAGTTTCCAGCACGGCCTTGAAATTGTTCTCCTTTGGTTTACGTCGCATTACTATGTTGAAGGTTTCATAAACGTCCTGTATGAAAATAATTTGTATGTACAATAGTTGCTATATACCTATGCATTATACAACAGTTCTTAGATACTAATCGCTCCATAAGATGTGCTGGTGCCATTTCATACTTTAGTTGTTTTTTTAGAGTTGTCGTGATAGTGTCTTTTCGTATTACAAGCGCAAGGATGTGAAACTAATCGCGTATAGTTTGGAATGCAAGTTTCGCATACTATACATTTAAGTATGTAATGCGCAATTCAATTCAAATCAATTCAATTCATTTACTTCGGAAAACTTGTTCCATATTGTTGTTAGTAATCTATAATAATATGTTAGTACAATACAATTTTTCCAAATGAAATTAAAATAACAATCTATAATAATACATCCAATTAATAATTATAAATAAATAGTGACAATAACATAAAATTAATTAGATAGGTAATTAATTACTTAATTATACAATTATTATTACTTAACCCTAAGCCACCTGAGTACCCCCTTGGAGTCAGATACGTGGATCTCGTTCCAGTGTCTTATAATCGGACAGTCATACTTACATTCAATAGCTTTCAATGTAAAGAATCTATTATTATGAATTTGGCGTATTATATGTAAAAAGCAAAACGAAAAATAAAACTGTGGGAGCCAAGATCAATATAATCTTTGATGGCGATTTTGACTGACTCATAGGATTTTTTTCCTTGCGAGAAATTGAACAAATTCCGGAAAAAGTGGTAATCTTTTGCAGCAAGGTTCGGAGCGTATTAGTGATGTCAGAGAAATTCCAATCGCAGCTCCTCTAATTTAGCGACCGTGTGTTGTGCAGTGTGTGGTGTGAAGATGCAGTAAGGATAGTCAATTAAATAAAAAAACACATATAAAAAGTATATATACCTATCTAATCACGACGACACATGCTTTGTTATAACAACACATGGCTACTACTTATTATTCTACGCATACAATATCTATGTTATGTTTTATTTTTTTAACCAATAAAATTGTGTATTTATAATTATCTAAATAATGTTGCGGCTTTAGTATTGACATTCGTAAGATCTAGGAATAATGAAACAGGAGAATTTACTGGCACTCAGACGTTAGCTATAAATCTAAGTAAATAATAATTGTCAATAAAATCGATTTATGTCCTAATAAAACTTTACATTCCGCTGTCTACTAATAACTTTTATTGATGCTTTTTATAGTTTTTATCGCTAAAACTCGTTCCGAATAAATACTAGGAATAACTATAAAAATGTCGTTTACTTTACGCCCATCATATCCCAAAAGATAAGCAGTGAGAATTTACATTGATTTATTTTCTGAATTACATCTATTCTTCTAGTATAACTTACAACTTAAATGTTCTGTATTAATCCAATATAATTTTTGTCAGATTTGTTTCATTTTGTAAACAAATCATATTTAAAATTCAAAATCGTTTATTCAAATAGACCTTCGCAGGCACTTATGAAAAGTCTGACTAATACTCTAATACCGGTTCGGAAGGTTGCATTTGCTGAGAAGAGCCGGCAATAAACTCAGCAATAACTCTTTGCAAAACAAGCTTAGATTCATTACATAATATTTACATTCTAATCGCACTGACAACAATTGCGTGCCCCGGCGTGGCGGCAAAACTACAAAGTAGACTGAATCTATATTTAATAAATAAATGTCAAACTTAAGCAGACCAACCCCCACCAGCAGCACCTGTTCACAAGTATGACGCGTGTGGCAGCCATCGCCCTCCTTGCCATATTGGAGGGAAGTGAGCGACTCGTCACACGACGCCGCCGCAAGCAAAGGCCTTAAAGTGAGCATGACTTACTTATTCTATTAAGTAAGTAAAAGTCAAAGGTGTTTGTACAGTAGAAGTACTGTAGGTAGGTATGTACTGTACACATTTCTACGAATGTATTTGTTATTGATACGTTTAAAAGTATTGCTACGCATAAAGGATAGCTATGGGAAAACCGTTATAGTCATGAGTTATTTCTGTCGAGGCCGTGTACCGAGTTAAATGATAGTTACACATTTCCGAGTAATTCATTGAATGTATGAATTTACGTTATGTGATAAGCGATTTGTCGCGCCTACGGCTGGGTTTGTTCCCGGGAATAAACCTAACTTCGAGTAAATTTCCAATTTGGTGGGAAAAAACCCGGGAATTTTCCCATTGGCTGGGAAAATACTCAAATGGTCACATTTAGTGGATTTTGCGTATATAGCGAATCGTTTGAATAACATTTAACAAGATTTTATTTGGGTCATACACATATCATACAATAAGTTTTTTTTTTGTGACGATTGAGTGCGTTTTTAGTAAAAAAGTAACGTTTTACACGCCACCCGGCTTGGTGGTAGGACATACTCCTCCGACTGGATAGCGATCACCCTTGTGAGTGAATCTGTCGGGAAGCAGTTCTCTTTGTTTCGACAGGGTTCACGAGAGCCAGCCCCCCTACATCCGAAGTGTGCGGCATGTATGATGGTGCGGTTCAGCGATGCGATTAGGGCGATCTCTGATTTTTGTGGCGTGTTGGGTTGACATGGAGGCCAAGGAAGACCCGGTGAAACGGCTGTGCGTTGGCTGCCCGCCGACTAGTAGGGGACCCGATCCAGGGAATTACCTATAACCTCTGGCCCAGGAGGCTGTCAAAAAAGAAAAAGGTTTCCTTCAGCGGCACACCCTTCCACGTTTAGAATGGACTTTTGCAATATCAGAGGGTCAGTCAGTCCACAGTAGATTGAGGTCAAAGATGTAAATATAATTTTTGAATTACAGGTCGAAGAGAAAAACTTTAGGGGATGCAACTTCATGTGTTCATGAGTATCAAAAGTGAATCGGGTATCTTGGTGGAAGGCCTTCTGCGGTAGTTCTAGTATATGCAAAGTTTTTTCTCTCTGACTCCTACTTTCCAGGATATGTTCTTGGAGATCAACGACCAGCGTGATCTCCTGGGGTATGGCTTTATCAACCAAAATTCTTTAATTTCGGCTGTCCTATGAGTCAAAAGCAGAAACTACTGCTAGAAAAGTAAAATGGAATTCTCTTTAGAGTTAAGTGGTACTTCACACCATGCATCGGAGCAGTTTCTGCAACAGCAATGAACAACGTCCGGTTGTGAAATTTCACCTTCGGATGGATCTGCCAAGTACCGATGATAGACTTATCGGCGATGAGGAGTTGGTGAAGGCAAGGTCACAAGACTAACTCATTAGCGAAAGGTTGCTATAAAATGAATAGTATAAATCCAGAGAGAAGAATCCACACATCCAGAGTGTGCGGCCAGGTTATGCCGGGCTTGTACCCAAAAAGCCACAATGGTTGTCATCTGCAGTAATATGCACTGTAGAGGGGGTGGGCTCTCGTGCAGAACGAGCACGCGTGCACACGCACGACACATACGTAGCCCGTCCTGGCTCCCGGGGGAACTGTGATACCTTCCTCCAAGGTCCGCGTGGGTCCGCCTAGGTAATGTAGGTACCATACAACAGCGAGTATGGTTAAAATAACAATCAAAAGCATCAAATATATTTTTTATGTAGGTACAAAAAGCCATTTGAGTATTTTCTCGCCGTTCGGGAATATTTTCGTATTTTCCCATTCTTTCCCGTATATTTCTTTCCTTCCCATTTTTTTTCATTCCCTGTCCATCCCACTCGGGCCAATTGGCGTGAAGGTTAGGTATCTTTACTGCCTATCACAGGTCATGAGTTCTATACCCATCCAGGCAAAACTGTGTGTATGAGTATATCTGCTTTACATAGTACAAGCTCTTACGCTTACGCAAAGTCGAGCTTACAGCATATAAGTAAAGAGTAGTTCATGCAATTCCTCTTTTTATTATAATATCATTGATGCAATTTATTAAGATTAGCATATATACCCGGGAACAGCGAACGCGACGTTGTACACAATCAAAGATAGTGTGCGTTAGTTTGAATTCATATTTTGCTTTTGCTGAGTCTGGGTGTAATTATTTATTAAAATATGTTTAAAAAAATACTATATCAGTTATCTTGTTCTACAAGCTCTGCTTAGTTTGGGATCTGCCTCTGTTTGCCCAGATATTATTCTCTTTATTCATTTATATAGTCTAGAATTGTTTTTTTATAACATTAATATTAAAAAAACCGGCCTAGTGCGAGTCGGACTAGTTCACCGAGGGTTTCGTATGGACCTGTAGGTATGTAAATAGTTCGTTCATTAGGCGAATCGAGTCGAGTCGAGGGATACGTCAGTGAGACTATGAATATAATTAATCTATGGTTATTTTGATTATATTAGGTTATTGCCGGCTCTTTTTTTTACTGTGTATAGGTCTGTGTATGTCCACAATCTCACCATAGTAAATGATGTGGCCGAAGGTGGTAAGCACACAAAGCCTAAAGGAACTGGCTTTCAAATTCTGGTGTCGAAACACACCGATAGGTGCTTGGCGACAATTTTCAACTTGAGGGTGGTAGTCAGCCAGATGGATACTACCACCGTACTATAGTTTCCTGACTATGTTTTCCTTCATCGAAAACTCAAGCTCAGTGTAGCATTCGAACTCGGGACATTCGTCTCGGGAGCTATCATCGCCTTAAAATGCTCATCAAATGCAAATGCTCATTATCTCAGCAAATGCAACCTTCCGAGCCGATATTAGAGTCTAAATGTTGATTTATTCCTGCGAAGGCCTATTTCGGTCTGACAGCGACCGGTCTGACGTTCTGCGTTTAGAGGTTTATATAAACACCCCACATCCAAACACCCCTCTTATTCGTTGCTTTTTGTTTTTTGTTTTGTATTACCTATGTATCAGTTGCGTTTAAGTTGTATTCCAAATTCCAGAGGTTTTTTTTTTATATAAACTTTTTCTTTTTATTAACTTTTTTAAATTTGTTTTTGATAGCTTAACTTCAATGTATGATATTAATTAGTAATTCGTGTAACCCTTTCATGGCCTTATTTTATATACCAATTGTTTTGAATTTGTGTCTTAAGAACGCTGTTGGATTACCTAATAAAATATAAATAAATCAGTCTAACAAAGCAAATTCACGTTCCTAAGTTTTATTTTCAACCGACTTCAAAAAAGTCAAAAAGAAGGAGGTTCTCAATTCGAGTATTTTTTTGGATGTTTGTTCTTTGAACACTGTTCAGGAATTTAGACCAATCGCTACGGGATCGACGCGTTTGATGTACTTACCTCATTTCCTTTGCTTGCACGATCTAAATCGAGCCTATATTGGTTAGGATCGAGCAATAAACGGAAGGTTCTAGAATCCCCATCAAGATCTGGCCTCGGCTCGGGTCCCTCTTCAATAACCCTGCCTGAAGCGTCGAGCATTCCTTCAACTTCACATCCTCGTACATATACTATTCCCGCTTGTTCGACCATGCTTTTTCTGTAGTCATATTTTGTGCCTGAGAATAAACAGATAGGTAGATCAAAGCGCTTTTTATTAAGTTGGATGCCTTCTAGGCGGCTTGAAAAATTCCAACAGTAGGTTGAGCACTAGCCTACCTCCACCGATCCGCAGTGGGCACGTGTGGTGGAGTATTGCCCATTCCCTTTCACCCTCATTTGTGAAAGGAGGCCTGTGCTGAGCAGTGGGACATTATAGGCTGATGATGATGATTGTAATCTCAACATTGGAAGTTATTCAAAACCCTCTAAAATGATTTTTTACAAATCAATTCTTTGAAAATTAACGTACCTATTCCCTGTGTGGGTCTGACTGTAATCAAAAAGCAGACGTCGTGCTTCCTGAGGCTCTCCCACTCGTGTTTGATTTCGTTCCTCAAGCTGAGGGTGACCGTGACGTCGGCGCGGACCCTCGACGGGGCCTTCTCGCCGATGTTAGGTTTGGCCACCTCCACCACAGCAAAACTCTTGATCGGATGAGCCATACGCGCCCAGCCGCCGAAGAATACGCTATCGTCTTCTGATCGCCTGAAAACATGCATACAATTATATCATACTAGCTGTCTCGCGCGGTTTCACCCGCGTTCCTTTCATAAAAAGTAGCCTATGTCAACCGCGGTTAGTGTAGCTTCCCAGAAGTGAAAGAATTTTTCAAATCGGTTTAGTAGATTCGGAGCCTATTCAATGCAAACAAACAAACAATCAAATCTTTCCTCTTTATAATATTAGTATAGATGACACCTATATTATAAACGGTTATATTCGAACATATGATGAGCAAGAGTGAGATTTAAAACATACTTAGCTATAAAGTAAGTATTAGGCGCGACTTAATATTTCTTTTTTACAACGTAATTTATTAAATTATAATGTTTGAAAAGCAAAAAAAAATGCTTTCTGCACTTTCTAGGTGAAGGCTATATAAAAATTTTACTTTGCCCAATCTCACACTCCGCTTTGCGTGCTATATGCTTAGGCGGAGACGGCGTAAGCAATCTTTGGCGAAAGAAAACTTACCATGGAGCCAATCTATAGACAGCATCTTCCACATCTTGGCGAATTTCATCTAAAAGAGAATTGATAAAAATGTTAGTTATATGTATATTAATTAACATTTTAAATATTATATATTTAAAATTGATCCCTTATTAACCGCCACCAAAAACAGTATAACACTTAAAAGTATACTTGATTAGTTATAATATAACAGAAGCGATTGAAACGTGAAAGGGACTTGATCGGCAGAGATGTTGATTTAAGATTGATTGTTCAATCAATAGTATGATCATTAAAGATATTACTAATCGGTCATTGAACGCAAACTTAGGCCCAGGCCTATATCAAGTCAGATCAAGTCTCAAGAATTTAGGTGCAGGAAACAATTTTTTTTTATTTCGACTCAAGGGTTGACTTAAGCTTTGATTGTCGTTCTAGAATACGGACCTAAAACTTGAATTACATTTTGGTAACTAAATTAGTTTCGGAGATTAAGGGCGGTATGTAAGCTAAACGTCATAAACAGGGTTCGCTAGTTTAGTGGTTTATGAATGAAAACATGAAAGAAATCTTATTATATGAACATAATCATAAAGCCAAGACACCAATTAACAGATCGGTGTTGGCCCTTTCTTTAAATTTTACTTTTATAAATAGCAAAAACCTTATGAATATTACAAAAATCATAAAATCGAGGTTTTCCTCTTTAGTGATACCATCAAAATAAGAATCCTTTTTGTAATAAATTTATATTAAATCGAATCACAAATATATGTACAACAGATCCGTGGGGCCACATTTTTATTTTTTTGTACGAGAATAACGTAATTTATTAATTAATAAGCATCAATTTTGCGACGCCATTTGTCCATACATTTTTCTATGAAATGTCATATGAAGCTTTATATACAAGACGCAATCGCGAAAATATTCAGTTCCCCCCAGTGTCCCAAGGTGACACCACGTCGCTTTTTATTGACACCGGAAATTACGTCATCCATATATCTGTATACATGCGCTTGTCTAAAAGAACATAATAAGTGCATTTTTATTTTTTACATTATTAGAGTTATGAAATGGACATAAAAATCACACAAATGGAAATCCTTGTTCTCCCTCTCAGCCATTAATTGCTTTATTTTGTTACTTGCTTATAGATAGACTAGTCTTATTAATAAAATATAAATATGATTCTATTTTTAATCATGTGGCTTTTTAATGAATCGTCGATGCTGAACAGAAGGTTAGGATACGGCCATCGATATAAAATATGTATTTTATTAGATTTCACGTTCCGAACAGAAAATCCGTCGAGCTTGATGACAGCGGGGGTGAGGCGGGGGCCTGCGCCTGCTGAGTGAATGTTGGGAACGCTGTGTATATATAGTAAAATGCTAGTAGAATAAAATTATATCGATGGATACGGCCATTTGTAAATAATTCACTGTTCTTATATTATATTCTTTAACTATATAGCTATTATTGTTACTAGATATTTTCTTTGTAGGTTTTATTTTATTAAGCATAACTTAATAAGCCTCTTTGCAAATCTTTACAATTTAAATTCTTATAATTTTTAATTCTCGTCGTCACACTACTACGCCTAAAAGTCACTGTGGGCATTATCCATTTTAATAACTATATAACTAGATATCTCGGCACCGGTGCATCATATATAACATTATTTCTAGAGCTAATATACCAGGTTGTTCAATAAGTTTTGTCGTTCGATACGAGAAACACGTTTTTATTATTTGAAATACATTTTATTATGATGATGATTAGAACTACTCTCAGCCAGTACAACGACCGACCCATGTCCTATACAACCATTCAAACGATGATAGCTCAGTGGTAGTGACGTCGGATACCGAGACGAAGGTCCCGGGTTCGAATCCTACAATGAGCTTGAGCTTTCGGTGAAGGAAAACATCGTGAGGAAACCATAGCACGGTGGTAGGGTACTTTGTAGTACCCGCCTGGCTGTCTACCACCCTCAAGTTGAAAATCTGTCGCCAAGCACCTTTCGGTGTGTTCCGACAGCTGCACTTGAGAGCCGGTTCCAAAAAAACATCAACCACCATGTAACTAACTTAGTTTATTATGACTGGTACCGGAATAGTTGTATCGGAATAGCCATGGAGAAACTAAGGAGTGCGTGTTATATAGGAGTGACACGCTCTGGGGTGGGAGAGGACGGCCAGCTAACCGCAACCAGCTGACCACAATCGACCGACTGTTCAGCCTATAAATGAGGGATGAGCGTTGATGTATGTTGAGTGCTGGGGTTTTATTGTCTTCATTCTTATTTTGATTTTTTGTTCCTGGGTTGGATTTTGTTATATCTTTATTGTTCATTAGATTAATCTCCTCCATGCACGGGTATAGCTTCTGTGGTTGAGAGGCTCCTTGTCCATTTCAGCTTCGGTATGTGCTTGCATATTTCTTGTTCTTCGTTATTATTCTAGAGTCAATTTGGTTGCCTCAGGCACAACATTCAGCAAGGTTTTTAGTATAGTAGTCAAAATATTCTATATCATGCGCCGATTGATTTTTAAAGTAAATATCTGTTTTCTGGGTTTGGATTTTGGTGTACTGTAGGGCCGTAACATGGCCATAATATATGGGACTGTATTCTATCAAATGTTTGTTTGTAAACTTAAGTATCTTGGTTAATGGGATGAGAAACATCCAGGATAACATATCTTTTTGTGTTCCCGAAAGTATTTTTTTTGGCTTTCTATCCTGCTGGGTGTATGAAGTTCCGTGATTTTAATCTGATCATGGATGAGCATATTGTCCTGGTTTAATTAGTGTTCAGCCTCATTGTTTATCAGTTAGTTTATCACAAGCGCTCGAGCTGTACACACCTCAGTGCATTAATTAAATAATTGTTAGACCCGGTTCTGATGCCTATAATTATTTAAGACTATACATGTGTTAAGTGTAGTGAAGTGATTATTTATTTGTAATATTACGACAATAAACACATTGGGCCCGTGAGGAGTTTGTTGCGTCGCTTCTTCTCCTCATACAGGGCATTTCCGAAGCGACGGTTCAACGTTGGTTTACCCTGCGGAAAGCTGCTGTTTTGAAACCCTGCGGAATAATTGCATATGAAATACTAAAAAATCATCGAACGAGTCGTAGTGGGTTGGGGGGGTGCTCCCAGAACTCCCTATCAGTCGCCGCTATACCGAATTTAATAAATGTTCGTTAGCTAATTATGAAGTATCCAGTACTGAATTGGCCATTGCAGGATAAATGGCTACGGCCCACGTTAAATGGCCTGCGTTCGCGTATACTAATAAGTAAGGGATAGAACCGCTGCATGGCCAATAGTATAATAATCATTGAAAAGGATTTCTTGACATACTTAAATTACAATGCGTGACAAATATTATAAACATAATATAGAATGGCTTCCAAATCTTTTAAAAGAGTAATAAAGTCGTGAAACGTCTCTGTGTAACCATCTCTTTTAATCTGAAAGCTAGATCCGCACATAAACCATTAAAGTAGATAACCTGAGCTGAAGGTCCTTGATAACATTTGCTAAGGGCCTCGCACTGGCTTAATTAGGCACTGTACTACATGATATTTATATTGCAAATATATTGAAAATTAGCCTAAAGCATTTGAGGATAATGTAGCTTCCTATTACAACTCAAGTGGATTCCTATCCCCCTTCGGCGGAATACACACAAATTGCCACTCTTATACACTGTTTTATTTAATCCTAAAGCTCCTCGCTATCTCAAGGAACGCTTCGAGTACTAAACCTCAACATCATCTTCTTCATAGTCCCATGGAACTTAACTTCCAAACTCCCAGTCACACTTCTCACTCTTATTCAAAATCTTTTACTATCCAAGCTGTACGTCTCTAAAACTCTCTCCCTCAGACTATAAGACGGGCCCCGACGTTAGACTCTTAGTTAAATCTCTTGTTATTTGACGCTATCACACGCTATAAACTTCCTCATTTCCTGCCTTTATTTCTATATTTCTAGAGCTGTTATTTTCACGTTATGAAAGTGTATTCTTATCTGTTAAACCTTCCATATTCTCATATATCCTGTTACCCAAAGGTTGTTTACAAGAAATCGCTTAAGCGATAAGACCGCTTATTTTGTATCACTTCTTCTTCTTTGTATTGTTTCGTCTTCTACTATATGGTGTACAAATAAAGAATATTTATCTTATCTTATTAGTGAAAGAATGTTCAGAATCGGATTAGTAATTTCAAAGCCTCGTACATGCAACTTACAAACTTTACCTTTTTATATGATACTAGTTGTCCCCCGTGGATTCACCCGCGTTCCCTCGATAAAAGTAGCCTATACCCTTCTCTATACTATATATCTGATTGCCAAATCTCAATGCGATGGGTTCAGTGGTTTAGGCGTGAAAGCGTAACAAACAAATGGGCCAGTTGGTGCAGTTGATTATGATTCCACCTATAGCGGTGCAGGTCGTGGGTTTGATTCCCACCAAGGATATGCATTTGTGTGCATGAACATGTCTGTATGTCCTGAGTCTGGGTGTAATTATGTATTTACAAACAAAAAGGTTTCCATAGTACAAGCTCAGCTTAGTTTGGGATCAGCAGGGGTATTTTAAAACGTCGGATTCGATATCGGAAACGGATTTTAAAAAAACCGAGGCGAATTTCAGCAACTGCTATTTTAATTTCCGAAAACTTTTCGATGAATTGAATTGATATTTCCGTAAAGAAACATCAAAAATATTCGAATTCGGAAATTAAAAAAGTAATTGCGGAATATGGCCTTGGTAGTTTTTGAATCCGTTTCCGATATCGAATCCGAGCATTTTAAAATAGCCCTGCTGATGTCCGTGTGTGAGGAATGTCCCAGGTTGTTTATTTTATTTTATTATTATTTATTACTAAACTTATTACTATTTATTATTATTACTTATTAAACAAACAGAGTTACTATGGATTAGTACCTACTTCTTCAAAAAACGTTAACGTAAGTACCCCCAAAGTACTAATATAAGGCATAGCACTGAATTTCCTTTGCTTATAAGTAGTGAATCCATTCTGCTTAATAATTATGTAAACTTTGGTTGCGCTTAAATAAGCCACTAGAAAAGGTATTTAAATAGAAAATTAAATATAATGTTACTTAATAATATTGGAATTTTATCGGCTGGTACCACGTTATGCGGTACGTACCTAACTTGACGCAACGTCAAGTTTGGATCTGATGCATGTGTGCGTGCCTGTAACACAACTGCAAAGTAACAAATGAATGCTGGTTTTGGCGCGCGATCTAGCCTACATACTACCCTTAATAAAAACAAAAACAAAACTTACACGTGCTCTCAAGACGGAAAAGATTAAAGTTCCTCAAAAGGTAATCGTGTAGCGTGAGAAACTGGAGATTCAGTTTGGGCAAAGCCAGGCAGTTCTCGCCGCTGTAGATTTCCGTTGGAACCACATTCTCATCCCATATCACTTCTTCGGTAGGATATAGAGGCATGGAATTTAATTCCTCCAGCTGAGATATGCGCCTTTCGTGTCGCGATATCTAAAAGAAACATTAAATTAGTGTGGGTTCGGTTCGTTCAAAGTAAATATTATTTTTTGCTTTTTGTGTCGACATACCAATAATTCTTTGAGGAAATATTTATCAAGCCTGTGCCATGAAGCTTCGTTTTCTTTTTCTTCGGGCGGAACGAGGTTCAAATATGTGGCGATTGCACGTAGCGCCCTCTCGCTAAAAATACATGTAAACATAAAAATTAAACTAACTAAGAAAAGACTTTTAACTACATATAGCGCGCATTGTTTTGGGATTAACAAGATGACGTGTAGTTTCATTATGTAGATACTGTATGGTTACAGTACAGAGGACGTATGTCAAGTTGAACGTTGTTTTTTTACAAGCTTTTATTTAACTTGCAATGTATGTATGTATGTTTGTTCGGGTGGAATCTTGCATGTCGAATTTCACCTACTTCCAGTGGTCGGATTGACTTGATATTTGGTATACATTAGTGTATTGGATGACAATGCAAGTACAGTCAACAAAAAGTACAGTCACTCAAAAAAAGCTTGTATTAAGAATTTTTTTTTAACAAAGAATTTATTTTTATTTATTTTTTATTGTGTATAGGCCAGTTTTTGACCACAATCTCTCCATGGTAAGTGATGATGTGACCGAAGGTGATAAGCACACAAAGCCTAGAAGGAACTAGCTCTCAAGTGCAGCTGTCGGAACACACCGAACACAATTGATCTATTATCTCATTGATTTGTGTAGTTAATAGTGATTGTATATCTCCCAGCTTTTATACCATCAGCCGGGTTACTCGAAAAAGTAACTAAATATAGCTGCAGTACGATGTTGTGTTCCTGCCCGTGAGTAAGGTCGCCAGAGCTCACCGGGGAGGGTGGACGGGTCGGTAACGCGTGAGTGATGCGTGTCTTGCAAGCGACCATAGGGCTGCGGTAACCGCTTACCACCAGGTGGACAGTATGCTTGATTGTCGGCTTAGATTAAAAAAAAAAAATATGCTCGTAAATTTGTCATCCTTTCACCAGTATACCTAGTCCTTTATTATAAAATACATCATACTTTACCAGGTAAGTCGTGAAAAATATAAAAAAGAACTAAGTAATTAAAAATAATCAAGCGTATGATTTAACTGAAAGAGAAGTCAAATGTCTTATTTTCAGAGTAAATAAACAATAGTAAAAAATACAGGACTTACCTCAGGTTCCCAAAATGTTTCTGAAGCGATTCTCTTGTGTCAACACTAGCAACATTCGCGAGTGCAAATAGCCTCAGATCAGGGAACTTGGAAAATGCCGCCTTCTGTAATATAAGTATTTTTGGTAAGGAAAGTTTAAATTTGTTTTGTTCTAACAGTTTAACTATTAATATTTTCTCAACACACTCGCTCGTGAAGTGACATTTATTCTTACCCGACTGACCCGGAAGGAGGGTTATGTTTTTCGAGTGTATGTATATATGCCTGCAGCCTAAACGGCTTGATGGATTTAAGCATCTTATTCTTTTTTCCACACTCAAAATAGCTGAAGGAAGTTATCGGAGCCAAATTATTACACGAGATTTATCCCCAAAATGGATGGCAGAGCCTCAGGAGTACTAAAGACTGAGTACAATAGACTCGCATTCTACTAAATGTTACGCCATCTTTCGGGCACATTACCAATCCCGGACAACAGAAACAGTTAACAAAGAAATGTCTACCCGGGAATCGAACCCGGCACCAATCTCTAGTCTTCCAGTTCAGTATTTTTGTTGAGGCGGTGAAATTATTACGTTTAAAAAAATTATAGGCATACCTGTAAAGAAGTAATCCTCGAGTAGTGCTGTAACGTCATATCTCGATCTGTCATAGGATCACCGGTCTCATCGCTTATTTCAAAACGCGCGTAGAACTTCAACATGTGAAGAAGCTGAAACAATAATATACAAGTAAAGTATTGTATTTTGATGTTGCACGTTATCTAAGACAACTGAGACTGAAAAGCTGTATCAGCGCCACCTATGGATCAGCTCTAATAATAACATAAATCGATAGGTACCACAAGTCTTCATGTGGGAAGTTCTATCAACAACAGGTGGCACTGTTCCCCGGTTGAGATTTTGCTCGCCGATTTGTCCACGTAAGGGGGCGCTAAGGCCAATTTTTGGGCTGGCATCTTCTTGTCAATAAAAGTGCCACTTTAAGCACCAAATAATAGCCTTCTTTATATCTGTGTGTGACTATGACCAAATGTAGATAAATCCTAGGCGCTTAAAATTGGTGTAATCATTAATGTTTTGATTTTCATTCAGTAATATCTACGGGTCTTAGAATTTGCGATTCACATCGATTCATCAAATCGATTTTATGTATTGGAATCCCTTATTTTGCATGTACTACAGATGTGTGTGAGCGAGAGGGCATGATTAACGCCGCCATTTTAAAATATATTATTTATTGGAATGGGTTATAAGCATATACCTACATTCTGCCTCATTTTATTAAAATTACTATAGTCCCATAAATGTATCTGGCCCGGTGGCCAAAAGAGGAACTAACGATGCCAGTTTGAAATGTCAGTTTGCCTGCCATTCACCATTGGTTGTTTACTCCACCAAATGCGATAACAACGCCTCTCTCACCGGGCTAGATAAGTTTGTGCGACTATAAGTTAATTTCCGAGCAGGTGTGGTATAAATTACATTAATATAAGTATCGGTGCATATTAAGCATACCATAAATGGGCTATATAATGGTCTGCGATCCTTGCCTTTTCTAAACAAGACGAAGAAACCCTTACTCGTTGCGCGAGCAACTATAGTGTAGGTAACCGTGTGTACCAATATATAAAAAAAGTAAGTATAAAAAAAATAATCAACTGCCGATTCAATCATTTAATTGTAGCGATGACTACGTGCTACCATAGATCCTTGTATACTGTTTATTACTGTAACCTGTGCAAGTGCTCCTTCATAGAGCTCCTACTTAGTTTTAATCTTTCATCTTTTTAGGGTTCCGTACCAAAAAGGTAGAAATGGAAACACCTATGGTGCGAAACCGTCTGACTGTCACAGTGGCATATTTCATGAGCCGAAATAGGGAGTGGAAATTTCAAAACAATGAATGATTCGGGTATCATTCGGGAATTGAGCAATTTTTTTTCCAGTTTATCGTTGATTATGATAAATATACAGTTGATAAACATTGATGTAAATATAAAAAAACTTCGATATGCGGTCCGGTTTTATTTTATTTTAACAACAGGTAGGGTAGGTAAGGTTGGACACAGTGTGACAAAAAAGACAAATTAAGTTACAAAAATTAAAATGATTAGTAAATTAACCTTTTATTGGTCTTAAAATAGTCATAAGTCCTCTACTTTTATTTGACAAAGGAAAACGATTAGAAATTCAACAAACAATATATTTAAATGTCACTTCTGAGATCTGTCGATTGTCACAGAGTACCCCGTATCTGGGGTACAGTGTGACATACTGTGGGGCACTCTGTGACGCAGTACTAATTCTATGATCATATTATAAACGTATGTATTTATTGCAAGTTAAACTTCTTCAATATACTTTTGTAAAAACGTATCAACTTGACGTGTTTTTTCGAGCACAGGTAAAAGATTTCTATGTTACTTTTACTGTCGCCATACTTATCTGGTTCAGGAGAAAAATGAAAATTACATAAAAAAGAAATTAAGTATGTAATTATATTTCTTTATTTTTACAGTGTCACGTAGTGCCCCGTCACACAGTGCCTCATATCACAAAATAAATAATAGTACTAACGTACTCATACCCCGTCCTATATAAAAAATAAAATAAACAAGATTGTAAGTTAGGAATACCAATAGTGTTTACGTGTAATTCATTAGTAATATGTGGGTATTTATACAGAAAAAAACAGTTGAATAAATCCCCTTAGCAAGGCTTTAAAACAAAAACAATACCGACTTACTAAAGAAAAAAAACACTACCAGAACACTTTTTTCGCAAAAAACTTCACAACGACCAAAACCCGAATCAAATATCAAGGGTTTCTATGGAGGCCGATGGGCTTGACAAAACAATAATGTGGTGCTAGCAAAATTATGGAAAGAAACTGAGATTTTGTTACTGTCACACTGTACTCCTTGCAAAGTGAGACTCACCCTATGGCCCAAACCACGTCAGACAGACTCACACTTGGCCTATTTTTTTTTAAACTGGTTCTAGTTTTTTATGTCTATCTTTGATATTCGAACTAGAAAGTAGACTAATATTTCATGATTTCGATTCAGGCAGGAAAGATACTTATGAAGGTCACATTTACTGAAGTAACCACCGGTTCTGAACTCGGCCTTTAAAGTATCAAGAAACTATCAATAACTAAATGAACTATACTAAAACTCAATTGTTTATTAAAAATCGTCATTATAATAATCATTTATAACTAGGCGGACAGACGGGCATACATATTTTCTAATTTTAGTGCTGTTTGTAATACCACGGAGACGGAAGTAATTATTAAGCTTGCTTAGTAGATAAATAACTTCTCATAAAAAAAAACTGGTATATTTTATTACAACAAACACCACAACACAACATCACCTTACTACATAAATACTTTAATACATAAATTTTAAATAAATAAACTAGCCAAGTGCGAGTCAGACTCGCACACGGAGGGTTCCGTATAATATTATACTCTATTTCACATAAGATGAGTCGTCAAGGTCAAGGGTTTTTTACCAATATCTAGTGAAATTCCATTTGATTACTCTGAAATAATATTCACAATATTTCGTGAAACCTAGCTCTATCATAGTATTCCTTTATTATATCGAAATGAACATTAACCATTGAGAAATTTAATAAAATACCATGTGTCACCGAACTCATGTTATTTGAAATAGACTATAACTATCTGAACTTAGCTATGAAACAAAAAACCGAAAAGAAAAGACGTTTCTTCTATGGGGTTCCTTTAATTTTATTACACTTATTATTTGCTGTTTTAGTGGCAATAAAAATACATAATCTGTGAAAATTTCAACTGTCTACCTATAACGGTTCATGAGATACAATACAGGCCACTGACAGACAGATGGACCGACGGACGGGCGAACAGCGGAGACCTATTAATAGGGTCCCGTTTGGCACCCTTTTGGTACGGAACCCTAAAAAGGATGCATTGAATCGATTTAATCACGTATTTAATATATCGTTCACAAGTAAATCGACGCGACAACTCGCAAGCTTCGATTAGAACAAGCTTTGTTGTTCGAGAATCGACTGCAATTACAACATTACCGCCTCTCATTCGAGTGTCACATGCGGGCGAAACAAAACCAGTGCACATCGTAATTATATTGAGTGATTAAATTATAGTTCATTAATTATATAAAATGAAGGTGAGTTTGATATAATTATAGTAAAGTGATAAAAATAGATAAATAATAATATTAAATTAACAAATTAAAGATTACAATGCGTTTATATCAGTTTCGACATAAAGTGGGTAGGCCGGAGATGAACTGTGGCAGTATCTAATGTTTTTTTTTTAATGATGCCTTAGATTGGTATGCATGCCTTAGATAAGTAGGAATTTTAATTATAAATCATCAATAGTTAACTCCGATGAATAGATGGTGTCTTAAAAATGTAGTGGAAGGAAGTTTATGGATTTAGAACTAAATAGAAAAATATATTATGCGTAATCACGTCATTTTAAACGAAATAATGAAACTACGTATCTTCCACAAAATTAAGAATGTTTTTGTTTAATTTACTAATAATTTTAATTGTTCTCGTAGGTGTATATTGTTACCCACATTTACGTAATTTTATAATTTTGAAACTATAACCTATAACGGACCTACAATTTTCGAACGTAAAAACTACTTTGTTTCTCAAAATATGTCCATAGTTAAATGCCTGTAAACGGCGCAATAAGCGAACTGGAACACTTTCCCGAGAAATGTATGAGAAAGTTGGTATTTACGTAGTTTATTCGTACAGATTTTTACGCGAATTACTAAACTTTAAGATTGCACGAGTTGCAAGATTCCCAGCTCCTAAATATAGCCCTACATTAAAATAAGAACATATGCTTGTCTCTTGAACTCGAAATCTAAATTAAGATTTTACACTAATAACACTCAAGATAAAATGTGCAAAATCGTTCATATAACCAAACAGTCGTCGAGTATCTTTGTCCCCCTATTATAAATACAGTTTATATACGTAATGTACTTTGATTAAAAATATTTTGGGTTTAGATCTTTGTTATAAATGTGCCGTCTAGAAAATGTTTGAAGGAAATTTCTTAGGATACCTACCTCCATGAAATCAATTTACAACCGACATATCTGCCAATGGAGTATAAAATAAATGTGATAGTTATTATTATTTGATTAAAGCACAAGTATAAAGTATCGGGCGCTTTATCAGACAAATGTCCATTGAATTATTGCGTACAACAAAATATAAAACCTATATGAGTTTTTACCAGTATTTTAAAATTAATAAAAATTGCTGATACCATTTACCCACTATCGCCTTCTTTTATATTTAATAACTAGCTGTCTCCCGCGGTTTCACCTCTTATGTCCCTTTCCATACATAAGCTATCTACGTAGCTACGGGCCAAACATTGCAATCGGTTCAGAGGTTTAGGCGTGAAAAGATTACAATCAGACGGACAGAATTCATTTCACATTTATAATATTACCAGCTCTGCCCCGCGGCTTCACCTGCGTTCCTGGGATAAAAAGTAGCCTATGTCGTTCTACATACCATAGGCTATCTGCATTCCTGATGCAATTTCATGATGATCCGTTGAGTAGTTGAGGCGTGACGGCGTAACAAACAAACAAACAAACTCTCTTTCGCATTTATATTAGTAGGATAGGATAGTATAGTATTAGTATGGATGTATGTTTTTTTTAACCACCTGTGAAAAGAAAACATCGTGAGGATACCATACCACCACGGTGGTAGGGTAATTTGTAGTACCCGCCTGGCTGGCTACCACCCTCTAGCTGAAAATCTGTCGCCAAGCATCTACTGGTGAGTCCTGACAGCTGTACTTGAGAACCAGTTCCCTTTTAGGCATTGTGCTTACCACGGAACAGAAAAACCTACCGCCTTTTCGGCCACATACCATAATGACAGGTAAGTTCGAATACAGTTCTATACACAGTTAAAATAATTGAGAGGTTTTCTATCTGTATAATGAAAATGTTTTTGTTTATAACTAACACTGACACTTGTATTTAGTTTATAAATCTTATAAATTTATAACTTTTATTACCGTTGCTACCTAATTACTTTGTAAATATAATTCAACTGACCTTACCTCAGTCTGCAACCTGAGTTCGATTACAATGGAGCGACAAAATTATTTGTGGATATCAACTTTGCCAGTATTGAATATAACACGTTTAATTTAGCAAATATTTATTTTAACATCAAAACATTATAAATAAAACTATACTAAATAAATAAATAATAATAAAGTAATAACTAAAATTTCGTTATTATAACAACATGGGCATCACATGATAGCTCGTAAACAGCCCATTCTATATATGTATAATATATTATAATATATAATATATTATAATACTTTTATAATTATACATATATATAACGCTACCATTTTGACGTAAACTGCAAAAAAACTACGTTTAATGCATGGACAGTAGGTAGGTACTGAGGGGTAACCGTACTTGTAACCTTGTTAGCCTTAATTTACCGTGACAAAAACAAACTCTTTAATCTATAGAATTTTGGATATAACTTGAATTTTATAAGGTATTGCAGTAGGGGATAAACAAATATTACAACAAAAATAAATACATAGGTCTGTCCCCGGCTGCAATACCTTATAAGACTCAAGTTATGTTCAAAATTTCTATGAATTAAAGAGCTTGTTTTTCTCTTTTCAGTATTTTTTGTTTTACGCAGTCGGTTTTTTTGTTTCTTTTAATAATTTAATATTGGTTACGCTTTCGCGCCGTTATTAATCACTCAATCGATCATCACGGAATTTAGCATGCAGATAGCTTATGGTATGGAGAATGACATAGGCTACTGTTTATCCCGAAATAGCGGGTGAAACTGCGGCGGCAGCTATTTTACTATAAACATTCTTTTTCACATTTTTAAAATTTTCAAAATCGGTAGTTTTTGGGTGTATGTTTATTATTATTCTGCTGCGTAACGGGTGAATAGCTAGGCATAGAGATCAAGCATATATTGGAAAGACACATAGTATAGGTATTTTTATCCAGAGAAACATGAATTCCCTCGAGAATGCGCGTAAAACCGTAAATAGATAAATTCTTTATAGAGCTTGGTATTCATAATATAGCCTCAGTCATAACAGCCGAGCCTCTGCCCGTCTGTTTAAGATCTACATGTTGTCTATGTTTTTCCACGAAATTAATTGTGATTCTGATGTTAATTAAATAAAATTTTGACGATGAGCATAAAAATCAGTAGAAAGCGGATACAGTGTAAACTTCCTTTTCATAACGACTACATCCATTGATAAGAGCGTTATCATGAATGCTCTCCTGTCGCATGCTGCTCTTTGCTAGTTTGAATGTTCCCAACCAACTAACTCAATAGATAGTATTTATCGAAACCCTCTAAGTTGAATATGAAGAATATACAATTCAGTATTCTTCCTGAAATAAGGTATTTTTCTCGAAATAGGCAAATAATGAACATGCATCGCAGCCAATCGCAAGTCATTCGAAATGGTTTCGACAATTTTAATATAATATATTAAGTATGTACTATTTTTTTTAACGCGTATGGCGTCAACCTCGTTTGATAAACTGACCGCAAGTTGAATTTTATTTTGTAAGTACTAATTTGTATATCATGAACCCAATGATAATTTTAGGTTATCAATTTTGTTAGAGCATAGTAAATAACAGTTCTATTATTTAGATTATTTTTTGTAAGCTCATACATTGCGTGAGTCATGTGTGAATCCCTACATTTACGTTGTTGTTTGACGATTGCAATGTTTAAGAATTCACCGAATACTGCGTTAATATTATACAAACAGTACACGTTGACTAGATATTACGTACGTACGAAGATCATTGATAACCACATGATTATTATGACCAAAATTGTACGGAGGTACTTTCCTCAATAGGTACATTAAATTCTCTTGACCGAAAGTCATTGTTCAAGTTAAAAACAAGAGTCTTATTTATCCATGTGAATCCATGTTTACTTGGATATGGAATACGTATTTCATAGGTACTTTTAACACGTTATGTAAATAATAGTTTTATTGACATGAGCTCATTTATCTGCGTGCTTATAAATTTATCTCGAATGGCTTATACATAGTTTGCTAACGTACATATAAAAAACCTACATCATTAATTATGCACATGTGATATAATTAATTATTATTTTATTTAATAACTAGCGACCCGCCCCGGCTTCGCACGGGTGCAAACATCGAGGAAATATCCCTATAGAGTAGTAATACTGAACAATATAATTCCACAACTAGTCAGTAATTTGTCACTGAATTTGAACAGTAAGGACCACTCGCTGCATCGTGTGTTTTTGACTTGGCCAATCAGAGTGCATGCGTCCTTGTCTTAACCAATCAGCGCGCATTATTGGCGGTGGGAAATTGGCGGAATTTATTTCAACCAAAATGAACGCCATTGCGCTTCTATAGGTTAATTGTTCCATGGGTGCAAATGTCGTAATGTGTAAATGGAGCGATTTGCAAGCCTCGTCCGCGCCGCCCAGTCACGGTATCGCGAATACTGTTTCTTGCTAATTAAAAAAAGAACTTATTCGCATAAAAATGGTTACTGTGGGTTATCCATGGGATATAGACATATACCATCGCGCACTATTTTGTAGATATTTTTAAGATAGGTACACAACTCCGTACTACATAATTTTGATATATCTCGTAAAGTTTAGTCAGCGTTAGCGAAACATTGACCCCCTTACTCATAAAACTAATAAGCTGATTATGTGGTCACCTAAATAACGTCAAATTGTTTGACAATGACAGCAAGGTGACGTTATTTATTTGACCATTTATTCAGTAGATTTAGTTAAATAGCGTTTATGAGTAAGGCCGTGAGTTTTTATATGTTCTGTATATAAAAATTACATGTATTATTATTATATGAACCTTTTTTGAAAAAAATATCTAACTGATAGTGAAAGCCGCATCAAAATCCGTTGCGGGGTTTCGAAGGAGTTAGCGGATAAACAGACAGACGGACAGACAGACAAACGCGGAGAGCGACTTTGTTTTATACTATGTAGTGATGATGATGATTCATTTTTACAAATTTATAAAAGGGTCAAATGCGTAATAATTCAATGGGTCCAATAGAAAGCATTGTATTTTGTATGATTATCTTATTTTGTGCCATAGATTACGGATGAGTAATGAATGCATCAAATCTTTCAAAGCTATAATAAATGTCGCAAAAAGTAGGGCATCAATGAGCAAAATACAACATTATTGTTTGATTTTAGATGAAACTTGACCTTAGTCATCAAAGTAATGAAATTATCCTCCTTACATATCATTACCCATCACTGATTGAGTACTGACCTACTTATTTCTTCGGTACATCGCAATGTGGCACTAAATAGTTTGATACCTTTGCATTACGAGAGGTTGTAAACTTAATGGAAACAAGATTAGCAAATATTTCAATAGTATATCGCATAAAAGTTTATCATTAACTATTCCAAGGACTGTAAGTTAAAAATATAAAAATACGCAACTAAATTGAAATAGGTACTGTTTTGATAATGTTTGAATGGCGTTCTTTTATCAGGTTTCGTAATTAGTTCAATGAACGCTTTAACATTGAGCGCCTGAACTGTGATTGATAATTGGGTCCTATTGCATCTATCAATAACAGTTCGGGCGCTCTTGCACTTGAAATCAATAACGACTGTTTTCTATGCTTTTGTATAATTTTGAGATTTCCCAAAAGAGTACCAACAGCGTGGGGTTCAACTCCAATAAGGGTATGAAGAGATTCTTGTGGGTAGGCAACGCGTGAGTGATACGGTCAATGGGGCGAAGACCGTCCAGTTGGGTAAGACCGTACGGTGAGACATACGACGAATTCTGAATAGCTACAAAGACAATTTTATCAGGTTTCGTATTTAGTTCAATGAACGCTTTAACATTGAGCGCCTGAACTGTGATTGATAATTGTGTCCTATTGCATCTATCAATAACAGTTCGGGCGCTGTAAGAGCGCCCGAACTGTCGTTATTGAAATCAATAACGAACATAACGAGCATAGAAAACAGTCGTTATTGAAATCAATAACGACTGTTTTCTATGCTTTTGTATAATTTTGAGATTTCCCAAAAGAGTACCAACAGTTGGGGTTCAACTCCAATAAGGGTTTGAAGAGATTTTTGTAGGGTAGGCAACGCTTGAGTGATAAGGTTAATGGGGCGAAGGCCGTCCGGTGGAGTAAGACCGTACGGTAAGAAATACGACGAATTCTGAATAGCTACAAAGAATAAGCAGCCCGATATTCTTAGAATTAATTTAGCTATTAAACTGAAGTTTTACTTTACTGCGATCTTTGCAGCTATTCAGAATTCGTCGTATTTCTTAATGTACGGTCTTACCCAACCGGACGGCGAGGGTATGATATATCAATTAGTCAAGTTTCAACCAAATACGTTCAGTCGTTACGGAGCTGAGTGGTGAAAAACACACACACACAATCTTTCGTATTTATAATATAAGTAGGATAGGATATATGTAAGAAGTAGTAAAGTTCGAATATCAAAAGTGTTGCATAACTCATAATTACTTATAAACGAGTGTTAGTTGACAAATTAATACAACCAATTAAGAATATAAAATAAAATCATCATAAGTTCAAAAGTCAAGTCAATGCAATGATAACAAACAACGCGGCAAAGTTCCAAGACAACCAAGAAAGGTCGAAACTTACTAAAGGTCTACGCAACATTTTAATAATATTTACCAATTAAAATCCGGCTAAATAACTAAGTAGGTAGCTACATCACTAGTATATATCATCTATATCTCATCGTATATAATGAATCTATGCATACAATACATAAATAAGATCATAGACAACAATAGCATCTCATAATAACAATTTTCTTCTTTCAGGAATTCGTATTTTTATTGCTGGTCGGTTGTGGCGTAGTATTATCTGCTAAACAATGCTGTCCAAATAATGAGACCATAATGCCGCGCGGGTTCTGTGACACGATGCCCATGATCAGTATGAACTGCACCAACGGCCGTATGGTACTCAGAGAAGTCATATTGAATGGGAATAAAGTCTCCACACAAGATACTCCTGGCTACGTTTTCGTTGAAGATCCAGAACAGTAAGCTAACCTTCATGTTCTGTTTCCCTTTTAGTTTTTCTACCATATTTCCATTTCTAATTTTGTTTTCAGGTACTGTCTTGGTAGAATGTATCGGAATAACTCCCGAAAAGATTTAGGCTTAGTACCCGTCGCAATCGTGTGTTTTGAAGAGATATCAAAACCTAGTAATGATTTAGAAACCAGTGGTATTCTAACAATTGTTTCTGTCTTCTTTCTTGCTGCAACCTTCGCTATATATACGTTTCTTCCACAATTGAGGTAAGTACCTTCTCAGTTATGTCCTTTTTAGTTGCTTTAAATTTTAGATTCTAGCATATTGATTTATGATTAATTTTTCAGAGATTTGCAAGGGTTGTGCTACATGTGCATGTGTATCAGTATGGCCTTAGGATTCTTATCATTAGGAATCTTGCAACTAAAGCCCGGATTTAGAGGCGAAATGTGCACAATGACAGGTAAATTAACATCATCAACCATACAGTATATGGTTCCAAAGACCTCATGATTACATGTGAATAAAAATACTTTATCTTACACAGGTTTCCTTGTTTATTCCTGGATGATGGCTACTTTCTTCTGGATGAATGTTATAAGCATAAACATGTATCGCACAATCAAGTAAGTTAAAGTTGGATATGGTTTCTCTTTTTAATTTCATACCATAATTATTAATCAATGAATATGGAGTTATAATATCTTCTTTCTTATTTTTAGGGATGCCGCTTATTTGAAGAAAACAGAAAGGTCTCAATACTTTTACTACAGCTGCTACGCTTGGGGCAGCACTCTTCTATTCTTGACTGTTACTCTTACTGCTAATTTCATTGAAGGAGACCACTGGAAACCTGGTTTTGGAGATGGTAGCTGCTGGTTCAACGGTGAGACCACATTTTTAAAAATAATCTATAAAGGTTGCCATTGTACCTACTGTAATTTTAATGTTATCATTTCTTTTTATTTTTTGTTAAATACTTTTTGTACAATAAAGAGTTATGTATCTGTTTATTCTATCTATATGACTCGAAATTGTTTTGTTTCATTTTTCAGGACGTACGGAGACATGGATTTTCTTCTACGGCCCAGTTGCTATTATTATCGCCGCTAACATTATATTGTTCATGATGTCTTCGTACAATTTATGGCGTGACACAGGGAAATATGAAGTGAATAAACTACAGGATCTTAAGCACAAGTAAAGTATTAATATTATATACTTGTTACCGTCCCGCGGTTTCACCCGTGTGCCCGAAGTATCAAATGTATTAATTAATCTAGAATCTTTTCTGTCTGTGTGCCAAACATTCAAATCCGTTTATGTGTTTGAGTCACCAACACCTAAACATCTAATCATTCAAAACTTTCACATTTATAATCTTAATGATTTTAGTTACATGTCTGACAACTATGACCAATCGTAATGTTTGATGTATTTGGGCAGGTGCTTTGGTACATTTATAGATGTAATATTTTCAACACATAATTTTTCGTTGCAGATTCATTCTATCATTGAAATTATTCCTTGTAATGGGTATTTCCTGGATATTTGAAATTGCGAGTTTTGCACATGGAGAAAACCACATCATATGGTAAGAATAATTCTTCATATATTTATGACAAACCGTAATAGCTTCGTATCGAGTTCCAAAGATCATGAGGGTGCAATATCAAATCCTAGCACGACCCTAGCATCTAGTATCTCCCGAGTTAAAAACTGACGTACAAATTCTACCACCGTTTCTTTTTCAAGGCAGGAAAAAATAGCGAGGAAATCTGAATGACCAAGATTAATTCAAAGGCAGACATCATGATAAATATTTTCCAATTTCAGGAAAATCATGGATATCTTCAACTGTCTACAAGGAGTTATTATATTCTTGCTGCTCGTGGTTTTTAGACGGCGTGCTATTCGAGGGTTGGCCAGTGAAAACTGTTGTTTATTTATTACTCGTCCGCTTGCCGCGAAACTCAGTGCTCAGGAGTATTCAGATGATCAGCAGATCCTGGGAGATGACACTGTCGAAGTCAGGCTCAACTAATATTACTATAGGCCTTCCAATAAATCATAACAAAGCATTCTTAATAAAGTACCAAATTAGAATCTCAAACGGAGATGAAACAAATAATAGAGCTGTGATAAATAATTTGTAGGCATATTAGGTTTCAATGCGTAATTAGTTAAAAATGTGTGTGGATGTTATAAGCCTACGTTATCTCGCCCCAAGCGGTACCTATCCTAAATACTTTATGAGTTATGTTATGTATTTTATTTGTTAGTTACTATTTTATAGAGCAAATATGTCTTCGTCATATGAAAAAATTATTTCAAATGGAAATCTATATTAGGGTTTTCAAAAGAGAGAACAAGAATATTTTTTTTTATGCACAGCACTCTTGTTTCCTTCTTGTGCCATGTTAATAAGTATAGGTCTACTTATCGAAATAAATATTTTATTAATTTTAATTTTATAATACATTAAATATTTATTAGAATTTACAAAATGTAAATACTTACTAATTTTAGGATGTTATTCAAATACGAGTTGTTAAGTCCGGAATCGATATCTCGTGCATGTTAAAATAATTATATGAACCTACTGGAATAATAAATTCTTTACAAACAAATTTATCATTTTTATTTTAAATCAATTAACTTATAATAAAAAAATATTGACTGATGACCGAAATAGCGTTAATTGTAGGTATAATTTAAATATTTTAGTTATTTATGTAGATCAAAATTTGTCCATTTAAAATAAATAGCAGAATAGAAATGAATAGAAGATTTCACAAGTAGAAATTTAAGTAATAGGGTTTACTTAGCAGATAGAGCGTTACAATAACTCAATTTATTGTTTTATTAACTTTAGACTGAATAAAACAGGATGAAAACAAAAAAAAATCCAAAACATAGGAATTAGCGCCATCTATAAAACTTGAAAACGAGATAACTTACACCTGTCAGTCACCTGTCACCTCAACATAATACACACCCAAATGAATGGGAACAGGGCAGGTAGATGATAATATGATATGATGTTATACTATAATAACAGGTGGAGATTTCGAGATGGCATATTTTCGAAGTCTATGTTGGGTTAGTCATGCTGAACAACTTTTACTAAGGGACCAAAATAGAATTCTCAAAAAAAAAATGTGTTCAGCATGACTAACACAACATAGATTTCGAAAATATGCCATCTCGAAGTCTCCACCCAGTATATTATAATAATTATTGACATGTTAGTTATTTCAAGTTTATTTGGGTTATTTAAAAGTATGATGATCACATGTTTTTTTTATTACTCCTTCCCCGTATGTGTTTTATTTTTTAGTACGCACGGCTACAGATCAAGCTATACATTTCCAATATAAGCTGACCTCTTATTGTACGGAAATCCTATACAATGCAAGATCAGCTTATACTGGAAATGTATAGCTTGATGTGTAGCCGTGTGTACAATTAAATACTACTATACTATACTATACTATACTACTGGATGAGACCCGAACGCAGATATTTTCGTCGTCCAGTAAGCTATAATCACATACTTAAAATCCAAAATTTCAAGTCTGTAGGTCATTTAGTTCCGAAGTTAAGCGAAAGCAAAGTTTCACATTTATGACACTCACTCACTCACTCATGATCATCAAAATAGAACTGGTACTTCCCATAAACTCAGAGAGCTGAAATTTGGTACAGAGTTAGGGTTTAATGGCTACATAAAGGGAAAACTATAAAAACTAGGATAATCGAAGATCTGGAGTACCTGGTGACCCTGATTAGAAAACACAAGAGCCCAACCAAACTATTAGAGATCGACATACCGCCTTTACAAAAAATATTCAACTTGGTGGGCCGCTTCATTTACAAAAAGAAGTGAAATCCCATCAAAGACATTCTGTAAAAAACTAGCCAAGTCTCGATGGAGCTTCTTGTTTATCTCTGAAAAGTAATGAAATCTAGACAAAGTCGTGCCAAGTCTAAGGTTCCTTACTGCGATTTCTTTATTATTATAGTTAATGTTGTGTGACTTGGCCGTTGAAGGGAACACAAGGGTACAAAACCAGGTGTTCCATGACACCATTGCACCAATCTGTACTTGTACCCACTAACGTATAAAGAATGTTCAACGGCCAAGTCACACAACATTAACTATAATAATAAAGAAATCGCAGTAAGGAACCTTAGACTTGGCACGACTTTGTCTAGATTTCATTACTTTTTAGAGATAAACAAGAAGCTCCATCGAGACTTGGCTAGTTTTTTACAGAATGTTTTTGATGGGATTATATTTACAGTTTTCTAGGGATTTTTATCAGCATGTATGTAGTTTTACTCTATAATGCGGTTGGCAGCACTGGTGTTAGCTGTCAGTGTCAGTAAGCAATTCAAACACTGACTGCGTGCATTTCATTTGCATTGTAAAGTTAGATTCATTGCAATTTAAAAATTAAACTTTCCAAAGATTTTTATATGACTTATGTGTGGCTAGTTATATTAATATTAATAATTGAAGGAATATAGTGATTTGTGCATTATTAAATAGGTATCTTTCCACCAGAAATCGAATTCATGTGCCTTTTCCTAAAACGACAGAGACAAGTAATTAACAACGGCGTTTAGTATTATTATTGTTTTGTGATGACAAGAATCGTCCACATAAAAATATGCAGATCTCATTCATACTAATAGCATTATCGCATTTGTCGCAACCTCTATACGCTGAAGTAGGTGAGACGGACCTTAATGATTTGTCCGAACAACAGAACGGGGTTAAGATCAACAAATGTTGCGAAGCTGACGAGCTAATGGTCGATACAGTGTGCCGATTGGCCAAACAATACAATCAGAGTAAGTACTGAACAATTGTAGATCCCAACAACTACACAAAGAAAAGTATAGCACAATGACTTTATTCACAATACCCACTAAAGTAAGGATTCATTGCTTCCTGAAAAGTATTGCTTAATTATTATTGTTGTTGTAATTAATTAGCACATGTAGACATAATAGTTTAGTGTCCGTTATGAATAATAATGTACTAATAATGCAAATAGAAATGCATGTTACAGGCAGTACCTATCAGTAGTAACATCTGTTTGCCTGATTACTTATACTAATTAGATACATAAAGAATATATCAAGTTACCAGTCATAGAGTAACCTTATACACAGAAAAGTCACACCACAATGTGCCAATGATGCTGTAATTGTGTCAGAAGTAAGACAAAGTAATAATAACTAGGTATCATCACCAACAGCTCTTACACATCCCCAATAAATATCAAAGTGACGGTTTTGTAGTCACAGATGTACTTACATGTTAACCTGTTGACTGTTTGACGATCCGCGCGGATTTATTATTATCGGACAACCTTAGACTGTTTGACGATCCACGCGGATCGCCTTGTTTACGTCTCAAATTACCGCTCGAATTTTATGTTTTTGTTACACGATTACGTAACTAAAGTGCCCCAAATTTGGTACGTGAATAAAGAGCTTTAAATACCACACCCGTGAATAGGTAGAATTATATTATGACCAAAACAAAAAAAATGAAATTTCGCCCGTTTTTTGTGGTGAACGGGCTGAATGTGTTTTCTTACTTCGAGTCTCACCGAAAATTAAAGTGTAGGTGTGATAAACTAACGGAATTCCTGTAAAAGGTGACTTATTTGTGTAGAATATTACTTTATCTAACCGTTTTAGTAATAATTTATATACTTACTGATGTGTGAAATTAGAATTCCTTGAATATAAACACATACTTATGACTCAAAGTACTCATGTGTTTATAATCAAGAAAATCTTATTTCACACACCAGTAATTATATAAATCATTATTAAAACGGTTAGATAAACTAATAATCTATACAAATCACTCACCTTTTACAGGCAATCCGTTAAATATCACAATTCACACTTTAATTTGTTTTGAGTCTCGGCACGAGGTTAGAATTCACGTAATGCAATGGCATTTTTCGACAAATTATTGTTTCAACCTTATGCCTATACCTTTAAGAGTTAATAATTAGGGACTCATACAAGCTAATACTATCAATAATGGATAGAAATTCATTTACGATGTGTGAGTACCATGACCTCAAAATGGTGGTCTAGTTTTAGATATCGACCGACTAATCTACCTGGTTTTTTTATTTATCATCGATTATTATTTAAAACTAGTAACATTCGTCGAGTTTGGCAACTTTTCTTTGGACTATGAGGCAACACCGACCCTAAAGTAGCCAAAAATAAGAGAACTATGGTCACAAAAAAAAAAGTTGGTTTGTTTACATTATGTATTCACGATGAATACTTTAGCATCGAATTTCTCTTTTTTGCTTAATTGAGACTAGTAAAACAAATGTATTAATTAGATATAACGTTTATTCGTGTTGATATAAAGGTGTGTAATATTTGGACAGAGTTATTCGTCTTGAAGTGCAAACTCGAAATCTTTATGAAGTGTTGTTTTTTTATAGTTGTAATTTTTTCCAGGTTTCTTATTGGAATCTTGTCATACTTTATTCCAATTCCAATAATATTCCAATACGAAAATTTATTCAGGATGACGCTGTAAGTTACTGTTTCTTGATTAATACTGTAAATACCTAGATATTTATGATTTACTGACAATGGGAGGGGGAGGCCATTTGCAAATTCAGCAAATTCCGCGAAAACCGCGAGTCAAAGGTTCGCTGTCAAAAAAAAAATTCGCGATACAATCGGTTAATAAACATAACCTGTTGGATCGTGGATGTGACGCACATCCCGTAACTAGTTTTTTACATAATATTTTCACTGTTATTTCATTCCAAGTTAGGCCTTATGAGAAAAGCTAGTTATGCGGTATTGCAGTATTACGACAATATGTCAAAAAGGAACTACTATTCAAATCAAATCAATCAAAATCAAAAAGTCATTTATTCAGTTTAGGCCTTAGTAAGGCACTTATGAACGTTATGTACATACAGTTGAATTTACCACCGGTTCGGAATACACTTAAACTGAGAAGACTCCGGCAAGAAAAGGTTTTTTTTTGTGGAAGATCTTTTAATTTAATATTACAGCTTTTTTCCCAAATACTTATACAATATATTATACATTATTATTTTATGCTTATTCGTACAATTGTCACTTAGCCAGGGGGATGCAAGTGCAGAGAGAAGCTACTACAACCATATATTCTTGTCATCCACGTAATGAGCCACCTTATAGTAGGCTTTGTCAATTAACCTCTGCTTTATGAAATCTTTGAATTTATCATAAGACATTTTAGTTACTTCGAGTGGGATTTTGTTATAGAATCGAACGCAATTTCCGAGAAAAGACTTTTTAGCTCTAGATAACCTGAATCTAGGTGTCACAATTTTATCTTTATTTCTTGTATTGAAGTTATGGCGGCTACTATTAATTTCAAATAAATTTAAGTTTTTATGGACAAACATAATATTTTCATAAATGTACTGTGACGGTAACGTTAAAAGGAGAATGAACAGATTTGGGCCCACTATTGTGTCATCGAGTGTCTTAATCAAATATGATTCAAAAATCAAATCTTATTATGTTCACTCACAAAATATTGATATTTTTCTAACCCGAGGATTAAAAACAGAATTAATAATATATTCACTTGAATTCCTTTACACTTCCGCACCACAGATATCTGAAACCGTACGCAATACGGATCACAGTTTTATTAATATCGAATGTTGCCAGGTGTTAAATTATTAGGGTTTATCGTAGTTAAAAACGAGCTACATATATAGTCTTTTTCTGATGAATAACGCTAGTAATGATGAAACGAGATTACGAGAGTGATATTAGATATATTCGTCGGTTAATGCAGCAGAAATGCCAAATACCTACACATTTTATTTTTATTGACATAAAATAATAATTGTGTTTGATGACAATGATTATTTTCCCAACAGTATGTTATGATTAAAATAATAGTAACAAGTAACATAAAATAATTTCTTAAAAGTATTAATTTATTTTATGAAAAATAAAATCTTCTTAGTTTTAAGTTTGGCAACCAAATCCTTTTTACGGGACTTATTTTTGCCAGTGTCGAGTTATATTATATATAGGTAAGTTTGGCAACTAAATCTTTTTTATGAGGACTTATTTTTGCCAGTGTCGAGTTATATTATAAATAGGTAAGTTTGACAACCAAATCTTTTTATGAGGACTTATTTTTGCCAGTGTCGAGTTATATTTTTAATAGGTAAGTTTGGCAACGAAATCTTATTTATGAGGACTTATTTTTGCTAGTGTCAGGTTATATTCTAGTTCTAGTTACAAAATAAAACATTTTCATTTAGTCCGGACTATCAGTCACCGTCCATAATAGAAATATTTTAGTAAAATAGTTGTCATTGTACTAATACTTCTCACGGACCTTTTGAGACAACTTGAAAACTCACAATATGCATAATTCGTTTCACTTCACTAGTGCACATAGATTTATCTATATTGGATAAAACTCCACTGATAATATGCAATAAACCTCAAAATACAGGAATTTATGGAAATAAAACGAAAACGTTACTGTGACTAAACGTGACTTTACAAGTTCCCACCAAAAAGTCTAGCATACCTATGTTTAATCTTTCGCAAAACATTAAAATAAACACAAATGGATTTTTTTAGTGGCATTACTGACTTACTACTTCTAAACCATTGAAATACTAAAACAAAGTATGTAAATAACCATTTTTTTGCATTTAATAACCTTAAATTCTGCATCAGAAAAAAGAAAAATACTCGTAAACCCGGGTCAGAAAATTAAAACTGTTAACTGATTATGAAAATATAGTATTTTATCTACAAAATAAAAAATAAATCATTGTGTAACAAAAAAAAACGAAGTGGGCCCAACTCCCCTTAGAAAACGGTCATTCTCCTTTAAATTCCTTGAATCGACTTCGTAGTGATTCGCGAGGACACAAACAATAGATTGTGCGAATTGCACTTTTCTGCAGAATAAATATAGTTTCAAAGTCTGCAGCTGAGCCCCACAGCAGAAGACTGTAGGACATTAAACTATGGAAATAAGCAAAGTAAACCAACCTGGCTGTAGCCACATCTGTTATTTGTCTAATTTTTCTAACTGCGAAGGCGGCGGAACTCAGTTTACTAGCTAATCTTTCTATATGAGGACCTCATTGTATTTTACTGTCTAATGTAACGCCGAGAAAAACTGCCTTATCCACTAGTGCAAGTCTTTTACCATCGACAAAGATATGAGTGTCACTCTTAACAACATTAGGGAGAGAAAACCTTATACATTTAGTTTTACAGGAATTAAGCATAAGATTATTGGCGGCAAACCATTTTGATACAGCTGATAAGGTTTCATTGAGCTGCGTAAGGTCTGTATTCAAGTGTATAGATTCATAAAAGAGTCATTTATACCTTAATTTGATTTGTCTATAATAGTATTTTGAACAGGTAGAATATGCTGAACACCTCAATCATATCATCTTCTGTACCAAATTCGGAGAAGTAAATAAATCATAATTATTATATCTGTGGTTGATTTCAGGCACATGGGTACCACAATTTAAGACTGAAGATGGAAATAAAGTCAAAGTTAAATACTTTAATTTTGTACATGGAGTTCCAGACTGTGAGACTACACAGCAAAGACCAATATATGATTATAGAAAATCCGAGGATGAGTATGTGGAATTCTGTATATCTGATACTAGTTGGCTCCTGTGGTTTCACCCACATTCCTGGGATAAAAGTAGCCTATGACACTTGGGAATAATGAAGCTTCCTATTATTGAAAGAATTTAGAAGAGCTTTTATGTTTGAACATGCTTCTCTCGGAAACTACTAGTCTGATTTAATAAAATCTTTTTACATTCGATCATAATGTTATTTACAATTTCAGGCTCCAGCTTTTAGCAGATGGACGTTTACACCATCTTATCCATCATGAACATAGTGCCGATAGTATGAAAGAAGACCCCACAGTTAGTAATTCATACAGTATATATGGTCCAATCACTATTCCTGATGTAAAGGAGCCATCATCTTACATACATAATCAGGATAAATACTGTATGGATAAGGTTAGTGTCATTTATATAGTTCAATGTACTTTAAAAGCATTCATTTACGGGCTTACTCATAAAAGCTTTTTATCTAATATACTAATTAAATGGTCATGTACATAATGGCACATTGTTTGACAACAACAGTAAGGTGATTGATAAGTATGTGACAACTTACAGCGTTCTAGTAACATACAGTTTTATGAGTATGGTTGTTTATTGTATACAGTCCCACAAACTTAGCTGTCCTGGTGAGAGAGTCGCTGTTATCGCATTTGGTGGAGCAAACAACCAATGAACGCAGTGGTTATATTCTGTTTGACCAATGGAGATTAACATTTCAAAATGGCGTCGTTAGTTCCTCTTTTGGCCACTGGGCCAGATAAGTTTGTGGGACTATACCTTGTTGTAGCTATCAATATAATATACCAATCCCACATTCATAAAAAAAAAACTATAATCCAACTACTTTACCAGAAGAATGAGTTATCTTATTTTTCAGGTTATCTCACCAAACACCAACCAAACTGGTGTTTACGCTTTAGTATGTGTACCGGAAGTGAAGAATAACTGGAGGGATACAAGTTTTCTATTGAAAAAAGTATTGAACACAATTTTTCATGCCATTGCAATGATTTTGTTCTTACTAGTGGCCGTTATATATTTTGTATTACCTACTTTACGAGATTTAGCTGGTAACATTATAACAACAATAAATGTGTGCCTTATAGTCAGCCAAGCGGCTGATTTAGTTAGAATATTTACAGAATTCAGTAATCATGTCAGTTTTATGGTCACAGGTGAGTGGTAGTTTCACAGATACCTAATACTCTTCCCTCAAATTTTATAAAAAAAATTAAAACTTACTATAATGGTTCTTTCAGATATAATTTTGTACATCAGTCTACTGGCTGCATTTTTCTGGCTGAATAGTTTTGGATTCTACATTTGGAAGACATTCAAGTAATTGAAGTTTTGAATTATTAAAATTATTATTAGTCAAAGCTTTTCAAACGCATAAAAATAATAGAAAACAACTTTTCAGATCGAGAAATGTATTTCTGCGTGTGACTGACGTACGAAAATACTGCTACTACTCAAGTGTGGTTTGGTCTTGTGTTATAATAATGGCAGCGATGGCAATATGCGCACACTTCCTACTAGATACGAGCACAAATCCCAGTCGAAAGAATAAAATGCAGTTCTCATCATCAATACTTATAGATGATGCGGAACAGGAAACTATTGGTAAGCAGTTTATTAACTATCATTATATGGTTCAAGCTACGCATTTGGCAATATTCAAAAATCGGTTCGGTAGTTTATAAGTTACGATACACTATACAGGTGTGGTATTGCATTCCTGCCGAACTTACGGATGCTGATATGAAATATTTAGATGACCGTAATTATAATACTCATATACAATTACTTTGCTTTCAGGATTACTTGGAATTGCGATATTCTTCACACCAGTTGCATTTACTATTATTTTTAATTTATTCTTTTATGTTACGACATTGAAAGTTATAAAGCGCATAAATATTTATGGAAGGATACACCATAAGCTCAAAGGATGGTAAGATATCTGTTATACTCATATAACATTTTATTTCTGTCACGTAGTTATTTAACACCTCTATTGTTTTCAGTTTCAACCTATTTATACAACTGTTCCTGATAATGACAGTAGCCTGGTTATTTCTCCTGTTGTCCTGGCTGAACTTTGACGAGTTGATATACGCACACATCTTTGTGAATTTAATGCAAGCTATTCTTGTATTCTACGTATGTGTCGTACGACAATCGCACGTGATATTCTTGTTACGAAAGAGTTGTTGCTATGCGGAGCCAATACCCACTGGAGAATGGGGCGATGAAATGACTCACATGAACGGGGGAAATTACTGATGACTAAGGTCCAAAATGATTGAATCTCGGAAATTACCAGAAAAACAGCATTTGTTTATAAGACTCGAAAACTAGGAGAAAAAAATAAAAATTAGTTCATAGCAGAAACCGCAGGCCTTCTATTGTAAAACGTGTTCATGTTAAGATTTCACCTAGTGTAGTGTGGGTTCACTTCGGCAAGTATTATGAACGTACCAGTTACTTATATGTATTTGTCAAATATTGACGATGTTGAGTCGTGATTATTTAGTAGGCGCAAATGTGATAAAAGATACCACAGATAAAATAATCAGTATCATGATTCCAGTTTGCATAAAAGTTATAATATCTTATTAGCATTATCTTTTGTGTGCAACATTTGTGTCTTATGAAAAAATATGATGTGCCTTATAATAATTCTAATATATTAAGGTCTCAAAAGTTGTAGCAGTAGGTATTACGAAGAATATTCTTTGTTCAATCATATAGATAGGTTATAAAATTTGACGAGTTTTGTGTTGTTTATTTTGTGATTATTAATTTCGAATGCTCATTAAAGATACTTAACTTTGTAAAACATAAAAGTTTAACAAAAAAATTACAATTTATTTGCTCATTTTTAATGGTTTGTATCCTACCGAATTGTCACCATGACGAATATTCATATGATTTACAATAAGTTACTGATAAAATATAATCATTGTAAAATATGATGTATGAGAATTATGTTTATAATGTATAAGACTATTGTATTGTAATATAAAGCCTAAAGGAGCCTAGACATCCGTCCTTTCCCTTTAAAAATTCAGCTAATAGTATATAGTGGTTAGTGATTTTATAAAGACAATTATTGCATTGCTCTCTTGCACTTACAAATACCTATAAGTATTTAATATTAACTAACATCTTTACAATTAAATTCTTGAATTATTTTTTTGTAACAATTATTTCAATAAAGCATTTATACTATGTACAAATTTAATATTTTTTTTATACTCTGAAATCCATCCAATAAGAAATAAATGAATTATTTCAAATCGCAAGTAATTAATACCATTCAACAGGGATTGGTTAAAATTAAATATACTTAGCCCATGCCTATCTCTCAGTTAGCTGTTATTCTTTTGTATATATATCGGTAAAAAATACTAATAATCAAAAACCTCTAGCACATAATAAATGTTTCAATAAGTGGTACCTATCAAAAAAGCCATTTGAACATTTAGGTGATTTAGGGCTGATTTTTATATGGCAAGATGAGCCGTATCCAGGCCCGTCTTTTCCACTGGGCACTTTGGGCAAGTGCCCAGGGCCCCGCAATCGATGGGATTGCCGATTATCCGAGTTTTTTTTTTTTTTTTTTACTTTGTATAAGCCTGTGTTTGACCACAATCTCACCATGGTAAGTGATGATGTGGCCGATGGTGGTAAGCACACAAAGCCTAGAAGGAACATATCCCATATCTATATAGGAGATCCCATATTTGCCGATTATCAATATTATAGATAAACTAGCTGCCCGGCGCGACTTCGTTCGCGTGGTGCTACCCTACCCTGTTGTGCTACTCTACTCTACCCTACCCTACCCTACCCTACCCTTCCTGAATTTTCTTTGCTATAAACCTCACGGAGCCCGAGACCTTTCCAACGAATGCAAGACCGTGGAAATTGGTTCGTGCGTTCTGGATTTATAGCGTCAGGAAGGAAAACCCAACTTATTTTTATATAGTAGATATATTTATGTGCTCAAAGAAATGGACAGAAGTGATTGACGAATTTGCTTATCTCAAAGCTAGAAGAGTATTCATTACTTCTTCAATCAACATTTTTTCTGGATTATATGTAAGTACCTACCTATTAATTGAATTTGATTGTAAAGAAATAAATCAGTTTGATAAATCTACTAGAATGATACAGTAGTACCAACTGATAAGGCGCGTCGTGAATCTTCGTTCGCACAGAAAAGAAAGTATGGCCTCGAAGATAAACGAAAGAATGCTTAAAACTTACAATCAACCTTAGATCACTACTATAAGGTTCATAATACACTGCAGCTGTTAGTTCCGTCTCACTCGCAAGTCACGCCCCTCCGCACGGCGTGCGCTAACATGGCAGCAGCTACCGACCAATAGCATTTCCCGCGCTTTGAAAATGTATCTTCTGCGCAGTTACATCGGTAAGCCATATCAGTTTGGTACTACTGTACGTTGCCTATTTTAATTGTCCTCTCATATAGGGGCCCCATTATCCTGTTTCCAGGGACTCCAATAAGTTAGACGGCCTTGGACGTATCTGGCTGTTAATTTGAAATTAGAACAGTTTTTTTTATTGTGATTTGCCAAAGGAATATTAGAAGTCATCTCAATCTCTAAAGAGGTCCCTTTTAGGTATCTTTAGATACTAAAAATGTACTAACCTGTGAGAAAAGTTGCCCCTCAGGCCTGTTGGCTAAAGGTGCGAGCTGGCATCTCACCACGAGGTGGCAGTCGTCCATCACAGTGTTGAAGAACCGCCGCGTCGGCAGCAACGCTTCCAGGTCGATCATCAGCTCCAGGAAACGCTCGCAATACCTGGACAATGTTAACAGTGTTAGTACTGTATATGTGTGTAGTGTTTGTATATGGGAAAAAAATTCAAAAAAATTGTAGGTACCATAAGTATCCTATTATCAAGGCCAGCGGTTACCAATTTTTTTTAGCCACAGAACCCTAATTCGTCATTATTATTATGGCAAATACCCATTTTGATAATAACAAAAGAGATTTTACTGTAGTGTCAGCGTTGCCAGATTTTTTTTCGGGTAAAGCGGGACTTTCTATCCCCTTGAGTAAAAAAAGCGGGATTCTATCGCCGAAATCGGGAAAAACTAAATAAAACCGGCCAAGTGCGAGTCGGACTCGCGCACCGAGGGTTCCGGAGAAACTTGTAGGTTTTTGAATAGTTCATTAATCACGAAAATCGAGTCTCGAAGATTTTTCCCCTTTTTTTCGATTATGTTGTAATATAATAGTTTTTTTTTGCGGTGTCATGCCACTACATAACGCTATTCGGATTTCTTCCTTTACTTGTGCTATATGGAATTGCTTCTTGGCAAATTTTATTATTCTAGGCCAACGGGAAGTAGTCACCCTATAGGTTTTGATTCCCTTACGATCGTCAGAATATGCGACATATACGGCCGTACCGTAAGCGTAGCGAAATCCTAAGTCTATGGCTGTACCTATCTTTTAATTATATTGAATTAGAAGTTTGATTTTGTCACAGTGATATTTAGCGCGGTTCTCCTTAAACACCAATGCACTGACCAATGCAGCGTCACGGGAAAGCTGGTGCCATTTCTGTGCAGTGGTGTCTTTATAATTCCTCACTTCTACGTCCAACGACGATTCCACCGTCGAGTAATCCTCGAAAAGCGGGACTGAGCCTGTCCGCGCGGGACATTTAATTTTGCCATAAAAATCGGGACGTCCCGCCAAAATCGGGACGTCTGGCAACGCTGTGTAGTGTAGTCTGAATATATTTTGATGTTTCATTTGAAAAAAGAACAAATAATAATAATAATACCTCAGAGTATATAAATACTACGTACAAATAATACATAGGCAAAACTTTATGGTGGTGCGAGTGTTGAGTGGACTGTATTTAGGGTGCCCAAAGTATAAAGCAGGGTTGACTGGCACTTCCTATGTGGACCGAAACAAATACCTACTTATTCCTCAAATGCAGTTAGGAGATAAGCAGGGTGGCACACAGGCCGTGATTAGAGTTACTTGACATTTATAATATTATTAGCGATTAATATCAGTGTCCGTTGATCTCCTACCTAGCCGAGTTATTTTAGTTATTCAGACATTTAATAAAAAAAAAACTTCATGGCAGTTTTTTTTAGAAAAACTTATAAAAACATTGGATCTCACCTTATGGTATATGCGTCTATATCCTCAGTCTCAGGTACACTCTCCAATATTCGCATGAACTTTATCATGAGTCGCTGCAAGTAGTGACGTTCCCAATTGAGCTTGTCCATTAACTCGGGTTTATCTTTCTTCTGTATTGCTCTCCAATATTTACGCCATTTTGGTACATTTTTAAACTCCTGGTTTCTCCTGCCTAAGAATATGATTTAAATTCGTTATAAAAAATATAAGAAATGGTTTCCAACTCTCGGGGCTTTAGTTTATGAGACAGGGATTTTATATCTTTGTTTTAACTTTATGTTGTTTATCTTTTCGTTCTCATTAAAATAGATCTGTAGCTTTTTCGAGGCCCGTAGACAGGGGTAAAATGGTAAAGATCGCGTGTTTTTATGTTTAACAAACCAATTTCGACACCCCTCGAAAATGGGTCCCGAATATTCGTCATCCGAACATGATTCCTAACTACCACCCTGACTTTTGGTTAGTGTTACTATTATGTTGCTTAAAGTCCAAGAGAAACTTACATTATGGTTATCAATCTCTTAATTTATCTACAGACAATTAAATAATTCATAGTTAAACTACCAACCTTCTTGCAAACTGATCCACATGCTAAGCGATACAAGCCTCTTGACTTGATCCCTACAGAGCTGCACCTCCATGCTACCGAAGCAGTGGTTGAGGAACAACAGCAGGCCGGTCTGTTCGCGCATGTTGTTACTAGTGTGGTCCTCCGCAACACTAGCGCGCAGCACTTGTTCAAAGAATGCTGGGAAATGCTCCGGTTTCTTTAGAAATGCCTGGAAGAGATAATATGATGCGATTATTTTGATTTTTTTTGTGTTCATCTGTGTTTCTGTTATCATATGTATAGACATATTTTTAGCCTTAAGTATTTTTTCCCTGCTATTTTTACAAGATGTGATTTCCTGTAATTGATGGGACACTTAGCACTTATTTCTGAACTTGATCTTTTATATATTTACACAGTGTACTTGTTGTTGGAAATCCTAATAAAATAAAAATTAGTTTATTCTCTGATGTGGAGAAGGGGCTGTTTATTTAAGTATGGAATGTATGGAGAGGGGATTGAACTTACCAACAGAATGAGTAGCAGTACTCTGTTTCTTAATCTGATATTTGATGAACATATAACAGGTAAGGTAGGTAAACAATGTGTCTTTGAACTGGATGAAATATGGCACATACATATTTTAATCCAAATAATTACATCCCTCTAGAATACGGGTAAAACCGCAGAGCAAGTAATAGTAGTGGTGTACTTTGATGATAACTATTATATTTAATTAAAGATATTATAATAACATCTTCGAAGACGGGCTTATACAAATTTCGCTCAGATTTCAAACATATTTATTTTACCATATTTCTTTACTAAAGATGTCCTAATACTTGACATCATCCCATCAACAGCTCATATTCCTCATTTGATTATGGTTTAATTCAAACAGTTTGTAATTAGGCAGCAAAATAAATGAACCAACCTGCCAAGCTGGCACCCTTTCACGGAATTTCTCATTGATCATGACAATGATGGACATCATGTGCGCGTGAGACGCCTCGCCGGCCGCATAGTGAGGCCACAAGTAGTTCTCCAAGTACTGCGAGAACTCCAGCATCATAATACGACGCACTGAGAAACTGAAAATATATTATTTGAATATAAAATTTTGTAAATAAAATTGTAGTGAAATAAACATTTATTATTGGCAAATGTATTAGTTAAATAACTTAGTGTAACTTGATGTATGCTGTGAATTATCTTTTAATATATCTGTTAAATTAATTAAATAAAAAGCTATGAAAAATAAGATTAAGTTTTTTTTTTTTTTTACTGTTTATAGGCCTGTGTTTGACCGCAATCTCACCATGGTAAGTGATGATGCGGCCGAAGGTGGTAAGCACACAAAGCCTAGAAGAAACTGACTCTCAAGTGCAGCTGTCGGAACACACTGAAAGGTGCTTGGCGACAGATTTTCAACTTGAGTAGCCAGTAGCGAGCCAGATGGGTACTACAAACTACCACCGTGCTACTGTTTCCTCACAATGTTTTCCTTCACCGAAAGCTCGAGCTCATTGTAGGATTCGAACCCGGGACCTTTGTCTCGGTAGCCGACGTCATCACTACCACTGAGCTATCATCGCCTTCAAAAGAATCTTGTCTTTAAACTAAATATAACCCAAGTAATATCCTATTCTATCCAAAACTTTTCATAATGGCTAAACAAATTTAGATGAAACTAGGTACAACAATAGCCCATTTCTAGGATTAAAACATGACATTTTGATGTCAGAAAACATTTGTTCCTCAGAATAAATAATAAAAAATAATAAATCTAATTAGACAGTATTATTAAATTGCTGTAAAATTATTAAGATACTGGCATGAAATGATATAACATTATCTGGTTATAAAAAAGGTGGGAACATTATAACTTACTATATAAATCATCTTAAATTTTATTTATTAAAATAAATATGTAAAAGTAAAACTTTAAAAATTATTAATATGTAAATTAATAATTATTTAATTTCAGTCTAAATTCCAAAAAAATAAATATTAATAGAATGCATCAAACCCTAAGATTCAATTACTGGTAAATTTCGAAAAAAAAGGTCATTACACCCACTCTCTAAGGCCATTGACCCTGAACTATTCAATTGTTTAAATCAGTTGGGCTCTGGTAAAATGTATGAAAGTTTACATTTGATATTAATAAACAGTTATTTTTTAATTACTTACTTGGATCCAAGTATTTCTGCTTGATATATTGATTCCACAATAGCGGCATTGTAAGGTAAGTGGTTTTCCTTAGTTTGTGGCGACCAGTACTGGTTTGCTAACTGTAAATAAAATTGCAACCATGTTGATTTGTTGATCAATTCAATGAGGAGAGTTACATAGATTTGTTGGCCTAAATTCAATGCATATTACCAGTTGGCTGCTAATAAACTAATATTTAAGTAATATACTTCCATACTCATGATCATACCACCATCTGATGTTCAGACAGAAGCCTCTTAGTTAATATGTAAAGAAAAACATATCTGAGCATAATGTACTTCCTACATAATATTCATTTTACTGAAAAAATTGTATAGATCACTAGACTCTGCCCTGTGGTTTCACTCGTGTTCCCGAGAGACATATTGTTTTACTGAAATAAATTTTATCGTATGTGCTAATCCAGAACAAATTCTGAGTGCCAAACAACATGAAAAATAAACAGAATTAGTTGATATTTAGCAGTTTTTTTACCTGACAGAGTAACAAACTTTATAATATTAGTAAGGTCTTTCTTGTCTGGTTGTGCGCGCAACCAGTTAATTGAAAGATGTGGTATAATTAATTTAACCTAGAAATTAAAACACATAATATTTTATTGTATCATTGTATCCTTTTCTCTTCAATATTTTGTTGTTTTAATTTTGAAACTTATGTTTTTTACCTTGGCAAGAATAGTACCAAAAAAATTATTTAACAAAAAATTCATAAAACAAAATCGTAGCAGTTTTTAACTGCAGTCGTGTGTTTATAAGAACGTTACCTATCAAAAGATGCTTTAAGCTTTACTACAGCCAAAATTTATATTAATTTTACAGAGAGTTGATCAATGTTGTGAAATTTGTGCACAGAACCAAACTTACTTGCGTTATTCTATCAGCATTTATTTGGGAAAGGGTCGGTAGAGGTATTTTAGGTTTATCAGGTTGTGGTGCAGCATCAGACTTCATTCTGAAAAATGGAATATAATCACTTTTGTTTGAACAAAATATCAAAACATTTGAAAATAACCTCAAAAGTCAGCCGTATATACAAACTTGAGTGACATGCAGTGTTGCCAGTGGCTTATAGTCAAAAGTTACATTTACATGAGACAAACTCAAAATGTAACATTTTCACGAGAAAAGTATCATTTTGTTAATTAATGTAGAAAACGACACAAATACTACACAAGTTCACAAAAGCTTCGAAAGAATCGTAACAATTATTGATCGAATAATTAATTGGTTATTGAATTCGACGATTAAACGCAAGTGTGGTGGGTCGGTTGCTTTGGATGGTTGGATTATACCACATAGGTACTCTGTCTACGGATATACCAAACTTTGTCTTCAAAGTTCATGTTATTGTTTTTATCTTCTTCATACTTCAAGTGTGACAAAGACAAAGAAAGTAGAATGACTGAAAATCAAGTGCGCCAACGCGACGAACGAAAACTGCCTGCCTTGACTTCTCCTATCGTAGTTATTTTTTGCTTGCTGGAAAATATTTGAGTATTTTTATTAAGTCCTAAAAGTTACGTACCTATAAGTAACATTTTGAGTCGTGTAACATGGAGGTAACATGAGAGGGTCAAAAGTAACGTACAATGTCACAAAAGTAACATTCTGGCAATGCTGGTGACATGAGTACAGACAGTGCTGCCAGCTTTCGCGAAAATATCCGAAATATGTAAAAAAATCCTGAATGGATAATCTGGAAGCAGGGCCGTACCCGAGCCCTTGAGTACATACAAATTTGAAGCCCCGTTGTAAATTTAAAAGTGAATAACAAAAAACATTTTTCTGCCATGATATGTTTATATTTATAATGGTAATGGTAAAAATGGACTTTAGGTTCATTGAAATAAGGTTTATTTTACAATCTTCTATGTTAGCGCGTTAGAACGACTCTCCAGCATTCAATATAAATAGGTGCTGAAGTTCAGCACATATTATTATCTCAAGATTTATTTTAAAAATATGGAATCTATAACTGTGTGTAACGGCTTTTTTATTGGATTCGATGCCATCTTGTCACCGAAATTATGAAGATACTAAAAGTTAAATAAAAAAGATTTTATAAATTAAAATGAAAACGCAACTTTACTTTGCAAGTTCCCGCCAAAAAATCTAAATACTGGCTATATGTGGGTTTTTAGAAAAAGGTTTTACCACACTTAAGGAACCAGCAAGTTTAATGAAACCGGGATCCGTTTATAAAACACACTTACCTACCTAAAGGTAACTCTAAAGAAATTAAAATGTTTATTTGCAGGAAGTTAGTTAATTAAAACTAAAGACATTGGCGAGGTACCTACTTCTTCTTCTTCTTAGTTTTAAGTTTGGTAACCAAATCCAAATTGTAACTTATTCTGCCAGTGTCGAGCTATATTATAATTTCCAGTCACAATAAATATCTTTCACAACGCCTCAAAACTTTTGTTCCTTGGTCCGTCCTCATCAGTCATCGTCCGTAAAAGTCATGTTTTACTACACAATGGTGGTCATTATAGATTTTACTAAAACTCTTCACGGACAACTTGAGACAACTTGAAAAGTCACGATACGCATAATTCATTTCATTTCACTTCACTGATGCACATGGATTTTATTAGATAAAATACCACCGATTATTATGCAATAAAACTAAAAATACAAGAATTTATGAAAATAATAATGAAAACGCGACATCACTCTGCAAGTTCCCGCCAAAACAAACTTCAAAATGCAGCAATTTCAAAAAATGTGATGTACTTTACCTGGAATTATTTATTTCATACTTTATATTTAGATTTTATATGTACATAATACTTGGTCGCAGTGCAAAAGAATTTTTTCAAATCTAACGATTCTATTAAACCACTTTATTGGGAATCCTCAATGGTTACAACACACACTTACTTACACGCACTTGGCTGATTATAAATTTATTGCAATTTTCTACGAGATAGATTTAGTAATCTTCGAAAATACTACTGGGCTCTAAGCAATGATGAAACATCGGTTGCGAATTTGTTAACTTGATATTTAATTTCCAGGTCAGTATAATGATGTTCGATCCACCAGACTACCCTTACAAAGATTTACAGGAAACTTATGAACCGCACGATCTCTTCAATAATGATATAGAAACAAACATTCCAAATGTGAGCTCTACTAAAACTCTTGTAGACGCAACAGAGGGTATGATAAACAATGTAGACAATCAACTATCGTTTCACTCAAATTATTCAGGCCGATACTTCAGCGTCGGAAATACGCTTTTTCAAGATATTACACAGCAAAATACAGAATTATATATTGTGCAGTCTGAAAACTTCTTTAATTGCGAACCTACCTTGTTGGATGAAAATACTGTGAATCAGTTTTTGCTACCACTCCAAGACTCTGCCGATAAAACTCAGGTTACAAAGCATTTGTACTTAACGATTCCAAATTATTAAAACTATTTTAATATAAATTTCTCATTCCAGCATTCAGATAGCAGTGGTCCAGACCTACTAGCCTTGCACTCGTGTGTTGTGTGCCATGAAATATTTACTACAGAAGCTGATCTCCTCGATCACACAATTTCTCTTCATACTTCAAGTAGTTCTGTCGATCAGAACCATAATAGTCTTTTACCTGTTAACAACAATGCAGGTTCTATCCCGAATGAAGGTACAGATCAAAAATTAATTGGGTACATACAGTTCGTAATTTCTAAACCAAATACTTAACATATTTTTGTAGAGCCCGTCAATGATATGAATTTTGAAACCGAATGGCTTGTGTGCCGTGTATGTGAGCGAGTTTTGTCAACAGCCTTAGAAGTAGAGCCCACAGGTAATGTCGTATTAAATTCATAATAAGACGATCTATACAAACCCCTCTCGATAAATAAAGCAGGTACAGTATTACCCAACTGATATGCCGCGTCGTGAATCTTCGTTCGCACAGAAAAGAAAGTATGGCCCGAAGATTAACGAAAGAATGCTTAAAACTTACAATGAACCTTAGATCACTACTATAAGGTTCATAATACACTGCAGCTGTTAGTTCCATCTCACTCGCAAGTCACGCCCCTCCGCACGGCGCGCGCTAACATGGCGGTAGCTGCCGACCAATAGCGGTTACCCGCGCTTTGAAAATGTATCTTCTGCGCAGGTACATCGGTAAGCCATATTAGTTGGGTACTACTGTACCTACTTAACTTTAGTTAATCTTCTATTAAAAGTAAATACTGATTTCTAATACTACTATAAAGTACATAATAATATCACTCTTCTATCCCATTTCTATAACATTTTTAACTTTTCTTCAATTTACAGAACAGCTATGTTGTATAGTCGGCAACGAAAAAAGCAATGTCGCCACTCGCAAACTGCACACGATGTATGTTTGTGATTACTGCAGTGGCCTTTTCGCTGACGGTGATGCCTTGGACAGACATCGACTCACCTGCCTCATTGAAGATCGCAATATTTCTTACACGGGTGCTACTGTACGAACGGCAATTTAACTTTATAATCTTTATGGCTTCTGCAACTGCTGATTTGTCTTTATCTTTGACAGGGTGAAAATGCATCTTCACCACGATATTCAGATATTTGTTATAATTGTGACGCGTGTGGAAAGCAATTTATGTCTACTGATGAATTGAGGATTCATTCATTTCAATGTCCACGACCGGTGGCTACTCGAAATGGAAGACGCACATATTTCAATAGTAATAATAACAAGATGTGGAATTGTGGATCTTGTAATCAACTTTTTGCTACTGCCAGGTATTTGTGACTTATCACGATTACCTTCGACATGATATGAATACTTGCTGGGTATAGTAAGATTACTAACTGAATCAACAGAGAGCTGTATCGTCACAAGAGAGGGGAGGATCGACCTGCTGGTGCTCCACTCATGGCATACGTCTGTGAGGAATGCGACAAAGTATTGGGAAGTATGTGCGCCCTCCATACACACAAGAAAATGCATAAGGTATCCAAGCCGGTAAGTTTTCTTAGGGGGTCCATACACTCCATACATCTTCCGATATCGAATGTTCGCCATGTAACATTTAGAATGATTGACCTATATGAAAGATACAGACTATCCAATCCCAATTAACAATATCGATAATCTGGTTCGGTTCTTCGAATGTCTTCTGGGTGTGAACAGATTTTTGCAGAGTCAACAAGACGCGAGTGATACCCCTGATGTTACAAGCGACTATAATATAAGTCACAGTGACCGCTTACCATCAGGCGGGCCGTACTACCTTAGTAGAATTTAAAAAATCGGCGATGATAGCTCAGTTGTAGTGATGTCGGATACCGAGACGAAAGTCCCGGATTCGAATCCTACAATGGCTTTCGGTGAAGGAAAATATCGTGAGGAAACCATACCGGCCTGGCTGGCTACCACCCTCAAGATGAAAATCTGTCGCCAAGCACCTTTCGGTGTGTTCCGATAGCTGCACTTGAGAGCCAGTTCCTTTCTAGTCTTTATGTGCTTACCAACTTCGGCCGCATCATCACTTACCATGGTGAGATTGCGGTCAAACACAAGCCTATAAAAAGTAAAAAAAAAAAAAAATTGCATGTTTTCACTCATGATTATTACCTAATTAGGTACTATTCAAATATAGTTCCATGTTTGTTTTTGTGTTATAGGGGTATCCATGCCGTGTCTGCGGACGTAGATTCAACCAATCTGGTCATCTGGCCATCCACATGCGTATGCACACGGGAGAACGTCCGTACCCTTGCGATCTTTGCCCTAAAGCGTTCAAAGTCAAGGTACCTAATGCTCATATAATGATACTAGCTGATCCGCGCAGCCTAGAGTACCCGTGTTCTCGGTACTCTCTTCTAAAATATATCAAAGTGGGTTCCGCTATGGAAACATAAAGTTTTATTACGCTAATCATACTAATACATATAATTGACTAACAAAGACTCATTACTGTCAGTTTTCCATGAAAATTTTACAATATTAAATAAATAAATAAATATCCTGGAACATTCCTCACACACGGTCATTTGAAACTAAGTAGAGCTTGTACTATGGAAACCAGATAACTGATAATCAAATCAAATCAAATCAAATCAAACATCTTTAATACATAATATAATGCACAGGTCATTTGATAAAATTACACTACATACATACACAATTAAATTTTTTCCAAACTTTTTGTTTGTAAATACATACTTAATATACATAATTACACCCAGACTCAGGACATACAGATATGTTCATGCACACAAATGTATGTCCTGTACGGGAATCGAACCCACGACCTGCGGCGCGTAAGGTGAACCTTAACCAACTGCGCCAACTGGCCCGTCAATTACTATTGACTTCATGTTTCGTATTCCAAATTCTTTCCATAGAATATTCATACAAAGTGTACTTCGGTACGTTTGAATTACCTACGGGAAATCCTTTAGTAGCTAATGCTGCACCTATAAGTTCGTATAACCTAGCTACCTGGCAAATTTCAAGTTTGTAGGCTTTATAGTACCTACCTCTGATTTCGTGATTAGTGAGTGGTATTTCCACAGACATATATTCGCTTTTACCTTTTACATTGATACTGCTTAGTAATTGCCCTAATCTGTAAAGTGATTCCAGACCTTTTGTTTCTTTAGCAATAAAAAGCAGAGTTGATAGGCAATAATAAATTATAGTCGATTGCAAAAAATGCGCATGGCTGCGGAATATGCTATTTATATATAGGATGGATGGAGGTTCCCAGTATTTTTTCCATATGATAATGTGTGTGAATTGGTGTCGGCGGCACGGCAGGTGGAGCGCGACGATCACCGGCGCACTCACACCGGGGAGCGCCCCTTCGCTTGCAGTGCATGCCCCAAGACGTTCACCGCCGCCGCACGCTTGCGTGAGCACGCACGCATTCACACAGACCAAAGGTTATGGTTCTCATTATACAATACACTATTATAACACTCGATAATCCACAATCAAATTAAATCTTTTTGATTTTCCTTTAGTAGACAACTAACGCCTCTAGTGTCATTGTTGCAAAAACATTTGATTAGTAACGTCGAATGTTAACAGATGGCGCTAGTAGCCTCAAATTAGAAGTAAAATCATGTATCGCCCATTGGTATAGGTACCCTACATTTATACCTTTTTCAGGGATCAGAGTGGTTTGTATTTGGTATCATGACAAATTATGATGACGATGATTGGGTCATCGTTATAAATACGGAAGGAAGGAATCAATGTATGCTTCCTAATCCTGACGAAAAAGAAAGAACTAATATATTTTTGAAAAAGGAATGGTTCCTCTACCGACCCATGTTTCCAGGGCCAGACACTAATTTGAATTAAAAAGAAACAATAGTTTTTAATTTTGAAAATGGAATGTTTATTTTAGTTCGTAATGTTTCCAGGCCATACCGTTGCGATATTTGCGGTGCCGCGTTCCGTAGACCGTACGCCCGGACGGTGCACACCCTCATCCACACGGGAGCAAAGCCCCATGAATGCGACGTTTGCGGCACAGCTTTCAGGTACATAAAACAAACTATTTATTCAATTTAGGCCACTACTGTAGTAGTACCGATTCGGAAAATAGAAACTCTAGATATTGGATTTTTTAACAGAAGGATACGTACTATGCGATGATGGCCGATAAATAACCAAAGCCCAAAAGGAAGTTCATCGAATCATTGAAGTTATTGAGACGGACGCATAAAGTTAGGGCACGGACAGCGTTTTCCTTGACTTGATAGTCATACAGAACTTACTTTATCATCACAGGCGCCTCTTCTTCTTCCATCATGTAGTGAGCTAATTTACTCAGGGTCATACTCACTACAAAATGACATCCTAGCTGCGAATTTGTGGCTACCTTTTCACTATTCTTTTATATTATACAGCGGAACAACCTTATATATAATATAGGTAATCGACTATTTTCATAATTTATTGATATCTTTCTCATTTAGACGTTCCGGCGATATGTGGAAACACAAGAGAACCCTTCACGGTGTCCATGCGAACGGTGAATCAGTTACAAAGAACTAAATACCTACCTCCATTGTGACGTATACTTCCTTGGGTTTAGAAGGACCTCAAACCTGCCGCAGTGAGCTTTTGCCAAAAATACATTACCTATTTTATCAGGGTAATTGTTATAAATAAAAATAATTAACTACACGGTGCATTTTGATTTAGGAAAAATATCGAACTAAATTCTTTATTGTATTAAAGAAAATTCTAGTTATTTTTTTAATCTGTGCGCGAATTGGCCTTCTAGGCTTTGTGTGCTGACCACCCTCGGCCGCATCATCACTAACCATGGTGTGATTACATTAGCAATACTGCTCGAGCTTCTTTTTTAGTCCACCTTCATATCCCAAATTGATAACTAATCCAAAGAAAGGATGAAAGTAGGAAGTTCTGCTACTATATGGTGGACATGCCTTCGTTTGATTTGCGAAACAATGAATTTGCAAGCTTTTTTGACATTTCATACTACTACCAACTATTAATTATTCTGTGCTACTCTGCTACTACTACTTACTACTTAGAGTAAATAATATACTACGTACAACTAGTAGTAATCATTTAAGGTTGTTATCCTGCAGGATGTAGAATCTAAATTAAAATTTAAAATGTTTTCGCTGAGCGAGTATAGGCGTGCGTTATCCAAAAATTACATTGTTATCCATTTTTTTTTTGTTTTTTATCACTATTAAATTGCAGTGTCGATTTGAAGATAGACTATTCCACTGCAGGCAGATACCTCAAACTTTTTATTTGAACGTAAATCGTCGTGTACCTATATTGTGATTTTTTATTTGATATAAATTATGTGGTGATATGAAAGTGTGTGGCGCTTTTCATTTTGTAATTTACGATATTTTTTCATGATAATGATAATGCTTAGAAATTCTATTGGGTTACAAGGAAAAGCGCCCCACGCTTTTCATTCAAATATTGAACTTAATTACAAAAATTGCTTACATTTAGGCCCTTACGGGATAGACAGAGAATATATTTAGGTTCAATTTTATAATTATTTAACACTTTTTAGTGCAGGGCTTTTTAAAGCGTGTTTTTTTAGTTTTTTTAAACTGTAATTTATTTTTTATTTTTTAGTCAACATAAATTATTCATACCATTTTATTATGTTACTTATACAATATTTTCACCCAATATCAATTTATTTCACATTTATAATGAGTATTTAGCTTCAGTGCCTACTCTTTGACTCCACCAACAGACTCAGAAAACCATATTTGGCCAAAATGCACATAATACGATTACAATACGCCCAAACACGGCTAGAATACGATGCTCCGCTATGGGGTTCCAGTGCCAACCCTCCGACTTCATCATCAGACCCTGAAAACTATACATGGTCAAAATTCATCTCACGACATTTCCAACAACCCCAAACACGGTTAGGATACGATGCTCCACTATGGAGTTTCAGTGGTTTCCCTCCTACTCCATCATCAGACCCTGAAAACCATATAAGGTCAAAGTTCATCTTACGACAATTCCAACAAGCCCAAACACGCCTAGGAAACGTTGGTCCGTTATGGAGTTCCAGTGCCTACCCTCCTACTCCATCATCAGACCCTGAAAACTATACATGGTCCAAGTTCATCTCACGACAATTCCAACAAACCCAAACACGGCTAGTATACGATACTCCACTATGGAGTTCCAGTGCTTACTCTCCTACTCCATCATCAGACCCTGAAAACCATACATGGACAAAGTTCATCTCAAGATAATTCCAACAAGCCCAAACACGGCTAGTATACGATGCTCCACTATGGAGTTCCAGTGCTTACTCTCCTACTCCATCATCAGACCCTGAAAACCATACATGGTCAAAGTTCATTTCATGACAATTCCAACAAGCCCAAACACGGCTAGGAAACGTTGCTCCGTTATGGAGTTCCAGTGCTTACTCTCCTACTCCATCATCAGATCCTGAAAACCATACATGGTCAAAGTTCATTTCATGACAATTCCAAAAAGCCCAAACACGGCTAGGAAACGTTGCTCCGTTATGGAGTTCCAGTGCCTACCTTCCGGATCCATCATCAGATCAGCTCGATGGTACCAAATTATTGTATTGTCATCGGTACTTGATAAGTGTGCAAAATTTTAGTTTAATCTGACGTCTGGAAGTCAATGAAAATTACGTTCGAAGTTTCCTTTACATACATTCATACATACATACATACATAGATACATACATACAGGTGAAGCTAATAAAAGCGTGTTAATAATGAGGCACAGGTACAC
>OX596262.1:7016872-7058492 GCA_951394255.1 Polyploca ridens
GGACGGAAACCCAAATAGCTATGTGAATATTTGTAATGGTCATTTTACTTCAACGGACCTATAAAATAATGAATTATCTCCCAATAATGATCTTTATTGCAATGAGTTTAGACATTTTAGTTTCCGTCCACTCCTTTGTCAGTGTTGCGGGAATAAAAAATATTTATAGGACGTGGACGAAAACTAAAAAAAGCGTTTAATGTGGTGTTAATTTTCGTCCATGAACGAGCACTCGGGTGGACGAAAATTAAAAAAAAGATATTCTTTTGCATTATTTTTCGTCCATAGACATATTATTTGTATACTAGCTGTTCCCCTGCGGTTTCACCCGCGTTTCCAGGATAAAAAGTAGCCTTGCCATTTTAAAAACTTACTTTAAAACTAGAAAGAAAACCGCCGCGTACATGGAAGATTCCTTAATAAAGGCTCTAACTGCAATTTGGGAAAATAAGGCGTACAAATGTAGCAAAAGCTTAGGGAAGATGGCAACTGTATTTCAAGCAGAAACATACGCCATAATAACTTGTGCTCAGGAGAATATAGATAGAGGAACCAAAGGTTAATCCATCTATATTCTCAGTGACAGTCAAAGCCATGGCATCCTACAAAGTGGACTCCAGACTTATTCTGGATGCTGTCCAAACCCTAAACAGACTTGGGAGGCATAACAGGGTAAGACTTATGTGGGTCCAAAATTATTATGTGGTCCTTTTGTGTCCCTGGGCACAAAGGAATCCATGGTAACGAAGTGGCAGATGAACTGGCAAGAGGGGCTCAGCAAATGACTTTGTGGGTCCAGAACCATGTGTAGGCATATCGACGTGTCTCGTAAAGGCCACATTTAGGGAGTTTGCAGATCAAAGACAACGAACACATTGGCTGTCTAATACCGGTCTACAACACTCCAAGAAATTCCTAGGCTCTAATTTCAAAGCCCGGGAATGCATTTGGAATATGAGCAGGGGGCAAATCCGCTACCTGCTTGGGGCCTTTACTGGGCACTTTGGAACCAACGACATGCTCATGAAGATGGGTCTAACCGCGACACCCATGTGCAGGTTGTGTGGGGAACATATGGAACGCATGGAGCACCTGTGCATGCGATGCACTGGCTGGTAAGCGAATGAGTCTACTAGGGATCGGATATCCAAAACCAGAAGACTATAGGCTGATATCTCCTAGCCTCGTTGTAAAACCCATGAAAAGAGTTTTCAACGAGACTGGGGAGGAGTAATGTATCTAGGGGACCACAATAGATCCCAATGGGTCGAAGTGTCCGAGCTATTTCTCGGCCCCTCCATAAGATAAGATCAGATTGGGCTCCAGTGCCTACCCTCCTACTCTGTCATCAGTACCTGAAAATCATATATGGTCTAAGTTCATCTCAAGACAAGTCCAACATCCCCAAACACGGCTACAATACGTTGCTACACTATAGAGCCCCAGTTCCTACCCTCCTACTCCATCATCAGACCCTTAAAACCATATATGGTCAAAAATCACCATACAATTCCAACGACCCCAAACACGGCCAGGATACGTTGCTCCACTATGGAGTTCCAGTGCCTATACTCCTACTCCATCATCAGACCCTGAAAACCATGCATGATTAATGTTCATCTAACGACAATTTCAATGACTTCAAACACGGCTACGATACGTTGTTCCACTATTGAGTTGCTGTGCTTGTGCTGTGGTTGTCATTGTAATACGCATGATTGATTTATTTTCTTAATTTCTTTAATTATAGCTAATAAAAGAAATAAAAAGAGAAAAATGACAATAAGGCTATTAAATAGTAGATATATTACGTTGTTGATTAAATAAAAGTATGTTATAATTGCTTTTTAACTTGATAATTCACCTGCACTCCTTTTTCTACATAGTGGTCGAAATCTAGCTCACACTAGGACGAAAACCAATTTTTTTGGACGAAAACTAGCAAAAACGCTACTTTTGATAAAATATTTTTTTATAAAAAGAGATGTGAAAATGATTTATTTTCTCTTAACATTAACCTAAAGAAGACTAATTAAGCACACACAAAAAATATAATACATTTAAGTAAGGGTACTTCAAGATATTCATTTCGGATCACAAAGCTGGCAACTCCGATAATTGGACGAAAACCAGCGCAATGACCCTACTATTGCCCTATCGAAACTGCACACAGATTGAATGACCGATTAAACCATTAACGCTCCTTTTCAGTACAATAGAGCACGTGATCGGAGCGGAGGTAGATTCATTCATTACACCAAAGGGCTGTTTGTAAAACGGGCCTGTTACTTGATTTGTTTACATTCGAGATAAGATCAACCTGTCGCGATCGCGATCTGTCAATACCAAATATAATTATCATATTTATGGCATGAATTGTGAACAGTTGCAGTGATATCACATACAACGTTGTCAAACATCTTCGTAGCGGAAATTCTTTAAACAGGGTGAACAGTTTTCAGTTATAAATTGGAATGGAATATTAAAATTCTTAACGAGTTTAATCACAATCATAATGTTCGCAACATTATGATTGTGATAAGTACGACCCCAAAGTGAAAATAGTAATCAATAGAAAGATAATGTAGTGGTGCTACGAAATTAAAAATGTGGATTGTTAAGAGTTAGGTATGCGAACATAACCGGGTGCGTATAGTTAGTTATTCGTAAAGCGAGCAAAGCAAGCATGAAGGCAGCCGTGGCTGGTCGCGCCGTCGTCACCAGGGCTGCCACTCGCACACCCACATTACCAACGAATAAATTACAAAAAAAAAATATTCTTAACTACTTTAATATTATAGGACTTTTGATTGACATTATTGTTAGAAACTTTGCCTTTCTTCAGCCACGATCCGCCCTCATCTACTTCAAAACAAACCCTATTATAAAATAAATTTCAATTCTTACGAAAAAATAAACACGATACTATCTAGTTTCTTCACTTTTGTGTTTTTAAGGAAGCCTAGTTATTATTTCGTGTAATCTGGCAGCCCTAGGTGGCACGCACATTTCCGTGAGCGGCGAGCGGCGAGGCCGCGCGCGGTAGTGTGCGGCCCCGTGCGCACGCGCATCGCGGCTGTGTGCGCGCAACCAGTCCCACATCCTGTTTGGTGGCCCGTCGCTCGCGCAGCTTCGTGCCGGGCTTCTGTCGAGCTTTTTATTTCACGCCTCTGGCTACTGCCCAGCCTCGATGGTTTGATTTCAACAGTTCTATAGCAAGTTTATTATTTTAGCAAAAGGTTTCAATCCACCCCGACTGAATAGAATAAAATTTATATAATCAAATGTATTTAAAATGCGCAAGGCTTTTTATTTCAATGAGTCAACTTCGGAAACGTTATAACGAAGTTTTATTAAGTCAGTAAAAGAGCTTTAGTTGATTTGCTGCAAATCTTAAAGCTGCAAATAGTGGCAATTAATTGATTATTCAGTATCAAAAACGAAGCTATGTATTTAATTTGTAAAAGAAACGGTATAACACAGATTTTTTTGTATTTTTGTAAGATAATGAGGGTGAGGGCTAACCGCGGCATCTAATGTTAATTTTATTTATACAATATTTTCAGTATTTGTTGCATGCACGATTTATACGAATATTGTTTGCCGAATGTCGATTAAAAGTATAAGAGTAAACAATAGGGATGTAACGTATTCGAATATATATTAAATTTCGTTATCCCCGAATATTGTTTTTTTACGCATATTCGTATTCGCCGTTTTTGTTTTAAATTAAATGGACTTGCGTTTGGCCTCTGACCCGCCCATAAGGGGCTTTGACGAAGCCTAAGATGATACACGCTTACCCAGAAGAAACCTATTCACTCTGGCCTTGAAAGTTCCTAGATTGTAAGCGTCAGGAAACACAGAGACCGGAAGCAAGTTCCACTCCCTTGCTGTCCGCATTATAAATGAGGATGCAAAATGCTGTGTCCGTATTTTCGGTATGTCAACAACTTACGGGTGAAAATTTTCCCGGCGTCTTGTGGTTCGGTGTAAAAATGGGGATGGTGGAATAAGGTTGAACATTTCATGCACACACTCTCCTAAATATATCCTGTAGAAAACCGATAAGCAAGCAACTTTTCGTCGCTGGTCGAAGCTAGTGAGCTTCGCTTTAATTAAATTTCCTGGCTCGGCGGTCTGTTGAGTGTAATAAAAAAAAATATGAAATGAAAATACTATATATTTTCATTTCATGTTTCTTTTTTATTGAAACGGAACGCAACAAGTTGACACCTCGTGTCGTTTCTCTGTGGTGACCGGGGAATCCCCATGTCGTATTCTTGCTATATCAATATAACCCAGCTAATTGACATATATTTTCAGAGACAAACAGAGGACAGGAACAGATTGACGCCGAAAAACTTGAAAATACTTGCTTTTCTTATGAAAAACTTAGCTTTCGTTGATTTTAATTATTAGGGTAAAATAAAGATATTGTTTTAAACGAAATTGTTTATTATTCGTATTTAACGAATTTTAATTTGATATTCGTATTGCTAAAGTACTATTCGCTGCATCCCTAGTAAACACAAAAGAGTGTATGAATGGGTATCGTAAAAAGCTCATAATCTATTCGAGTACCGTTATGCAACAGTGTCAATAGGATTCCAAGGTGGTGAAAAGAAAAAAATGTTTAACAACCGTCGACAGGCAAACAAAAGGAATCCCTCAGGAATGTGATCCCGCATAAAAAGAGAGGGAATTCCCGAAACGCATTGTTTACAATGTGCGCGGACGCGTGCGAGACGTTATGCGTTTATTATGATGAGCTTCATGTTTGTTGCGGGCTGCGGTGCGGTGCGGACTGCAACCACTCGATGCAACGAAAGGGAAAATTTTTAGTTTTTGTTGGTAGAGCGCGAGATGACGCACGCTTCCCCGAACACTCAAATGGAGCTCGCTCGCTGATCGGAATGTCATGTCGGACGACGAGCGCGATGCGACGCCTGAACACTTCACACTTCACACTCAACATATTTTTCCTACGGACTATCACTATGTGCTACGCAACGTTACGAAAGTAACGATGCGCTTTGCTACGAAATCAAAGATTTTTTTATTCAGAAATTATTTTTTGCGTTTTTTTTGTACCTTAGCTATTATGTAGAAAGAGGCAATCATTTTATTTTGCGTGTATACCTACCTAAATCCGTTATTACTAACGCCTATTCAGTTACAATTAATTACTGCATCATTTCGGAACGCTGAAGCAATAAGCCATTTTCAGTTCAAGCTTCATTAACTGTTCACTTTTATTACATCGCACTTACTTTTGTTTTGAGGCATGTCCGCTACGGGGTTGCACCGTATCATTATCAGTGAGCCAATAAAAGTGCGGATGACGTAAAGTGATTACGCGCCAGTGGAACACATAACTGGACCGGTTCAAGGTACTTTAAATACACTTAACACTGACATTGTTAGTCTGGCGATGCATACGAGTCTACGAGTACAGACGTAAATTATACCCAATCCGCAGGGTGGAGCTCATACCTCGTGCTTTCAAGATAATAAATCAGGGCCGCGGGGCGCACGCGGGCAGATAATGACGTCACTGGCACGTATCTCGGAGAATCCCCGGAAGAGAGCGAATAAAATAAAAATGTCACGTAGCGATCAGCTGTTGGGCGGCGCGGCGCGAGCGTGACGGGCGGGCCCGCCACAGCGATACGCATAACGACGCCGCAATAAAACTTATTTTTATGTTTTTCGCTCACAATGGCCGCGCGAAGGTCGAGCTATCTAAATGGGTCAATACACTCTGCGTAGTACGAGCGGCGAACACGTGCTCCCGCGTTTGTAAATAGCGAGATATCGGCCGATTGTTGCAGTGATTAATGGGGGCGCGTAATGACTCGGCGCCGCGCCGCGCCGCGCCGGGCCACCACCGCCACCGCCGCCCGCGCCGCTCGCTAATGTGCTCATTCATTCATCGCTTCGACAACTATTATTATTTGCCGCTCGGAGATGGTTTTGTTCGCATTCCGACAATCGATGCGACGACATTAGGACGAGGGCCAATGTCAAGGTTGCACTTGCTATGCGCCCGCCCGCGCCCGCGCCCGCCCGTGTTGTCCCATCCGCACTAAATGTTAATTGCCACCGAATACAAACGACCCCGTTGTGCCTATATGTGTATGTATAATGCTTGCTAAACAGTACCGTTGCATTGATTTCATCGATGGTTCATGTGTGCGTAGCACTAACATTTTTACGACCAACGTTCGTGAGAGAGTGCAAGACAGATTTAGTAAAGCTTGCAAGGAGTTTTTCTTTGCCTCTACAAATACGAGTCTTAAATTTTTTACTAATATTTCGATACTAGCTGTCCCCCACGGTTTCAACCACGTTCACCAGAATAAAAAAGGCTATGGCCTTCTCCATACCATAGGCTATCTGCATGCCAAATGTCATGATGATCGGTTGAGTAGTTAAGACGTGAAAGCGTAACAAACAAACAAACTCACATTCGCATTTATAATATTAGTTGGGGTTACTTGGGATAGTTTTGTAAAGAAATCAGATGCATTTGTCATCTTATTAACAAACTCTATAATTATCCATTGTTTGCAAGGTGCATTGAAAATTGGTAGGTAGCAGGTACGCGGTTTTCCGAGAACATAGCCAGTAAACATCTATAGCTTTGTACAACGTTCTACTGTTAAGGAGCGAGGGAAGTGTGAATCGAGAATATTTCAGCGGTTTGGTAAAGTGTGTGCGGGCGTCATCGACACCCGGTGATAAGGGCGAGGTCACGCTATCAATGGAGGCATCTCCATACGCGCACGTGGCGGCCGGCCACGACATCTCGCGCCCATTCACTATGAAGACGCCCGCGCCCCCCGCGACCTCTGCGCGCCCCCGCACCACCCCCGCGCCCTCCGTGATGCATCCATGCAACAAGTTAGGGCACAGGTTCTGTCTTGTAAGAAGTTCCGGAAGATGCGATTGTATGTGCTCATCCCGCAAACACGATTCACTAACTTTCTTAAGAGCACTGCCCCTACAACTTTCCATTCGAAATTGCTACGACGCTCTACGAAAACTACTACGAGAATATATATGTTAAAGAATACTGTTAAAGATACGAGAAATGCTGCATAACCACATACTTCTCTTTCTACAATAACGTATTTAATTAAATAGGTATAATTATCATATCGACGAATAGCCATTTCAACAAATAAGGTAATTAGTCTATTTGAAACATTTTCCGTTTTTGGATAATGATTGATCAATACCACAACATATAACGCAATTCAAATAAAGTTCTCATAAAACATGGCGGTTCAAACACATTTTCCAGCTTCGTGATGCCCAATTAAATATGGATGTGATTGAAAAACGCGTGTCCGGTAACGAGCGTGTACATAATTGGTGGGCGGCAGGGGCAGGCCCGGAGTGACCCAGTTGCCGTTGCCTGGCGACCCGGGGCTGCGGCCCGGACGCCCCCACCTGCCGCTGCCACCCCGTCCCCGCACTAAATAACCTGCCCGAAACCGACACCTTAGCAAAGGTCGTTCAACCGTCACAGAGGCACTCGTTCGCGATTTTTAATCTGTCATGCATGCTTAGGATGCGACCAGATGCCTCCATTCAACAATAACATCTTTAACATATCGAACAAAATATTTCAAAGAAGAGAAGGTACGATTCCAATTTTGCCTGGAATCTATGTTGAGTCTGCATGATTCTAATGGTATCTAGGCAGCTGATATATTATTTTACAGACTGTACGCATATCAGTATCCGCTTATGCACTTAAATCTACATTATCATTTCTTAGATTGACAATAATATGATGCTTTGTTGAACGTATAACAAAATGTATACATGAGTTGTTCTGCAAAATAGAGATGTTCACGACGACATTACCAAACAAACTAAATAAAATTATTTTCTTCAACTCTTAACTTCGAGTCTTTTTTGTTGAACCGAATAGAAAACCTGCGAGCGAATAAACTTAATTGTTATAAGCCGCGTTCGCCGACTGCCTCCCCTTAAAGTCGCTCCTCAGAGGGCGAGGGAGGCACCGAGCTCACTTGTATTTCTCCGAACTTGTGCTAAATTTCACTTTCTCTGAAGACGCTGTGCGTAGACTTAGCCACCCACTTCGCCCGGCCGCTTGTCTAACAAAGTTCGCAAAATAGTTTTGGCAATAGGTACCTACTTCAAAATAAGTTAGCTCTATCTTCTCGCTATTACTGCATACATAGCGCTCGAGAAGAGAACCTCGCCTATTTTTCTCACAAAATTGCACACTATTTTTAATGAAATAGATATCTACATTGCCTAACATGTTTCTTCTGCGAGAGCGCTTTCCTCCCTCTACGAGATGTCGTTATCTTAGTGAATCCTAACTGAGTAAAACATAAAAAACGTACGTCAAAAAAGTCCTTCCACTCACAAAAACTCTGCCGCCTCCTCACCCCCTGAAGTTATAAAACGCTAAAGGCGGGCGTGGACGCTTGCGGGGCTTGTGACCTTATCTCCCCGTCTTAGAGTCGAGAGTGGTTCGTGTAGGAGGAAAGCACACCAGCAAACGGTTGAAAGGCGAGCACACGAGCGTGCAAGCTTTAGCAAAATGAAAGCCGACTCGCTCTTAATTCACCAGTACATGGACGCAGCGTATACGGGCGTCGATAGAGCCCCCTGCGCCGCGGCCGCCCCCGGCCGCCCGCCTCCATGCGCTGGGCATAAATAAGGGGGGTGAACTCGGGTTAACGAGAGAGTGAGCGTCCTCCCTCGCCTCACAGCAATGCTAGAAGGGAGAATAAAGGGGGCTGCGGCGAAGGACGAATTAAGGAGATGAGAGAGCACACGCTCTCTAGACGCGCCAGCCAGGGAATTATGAAAGCTACGAGAGCCGAGCGCCGCAGCGCAGTTGTCACTGCTATACCTACTACCTACCTACTTACTGCTTATATTTTATACTGCTAGCAAGTAACTATCGTCACATTTCTCATACCTTGATATTTGCTATTACGTAAAAAAAATACCTTTTAATTCATTCGTACCAATTTCATTCTACCGTTCTTTTGATCACAAAGACTGAAGATAATTAAAAATAAATAATCACGTTGATGCGCCACCCTCTAACCACCTACAAACATTGTGACGTCACCATTGCGTTTCGTAGCACGTGAGTCACTTGGAAACATAAATTACAAACTATATCCCTCTGGAGTTAGGGTTTGTTTTCGGCAAAACTGCTGAAGCTCCTTTGTCTTGCTGGTGCAGAACGTCGTTAGAGTATACTCTATTTTAGTAGCGTAAGGTTGAATTCTGCATGGGTTGGCTCGTAATGATCTTGGAAAGAGGGTGGGTATAAATTTTCTATGGGGGCAGACGGGGCGACGTCGCGTGAGGGCGCCGCTGAGTCACGGCGGCGTCGGCGTCGTCGGGAGCCGAGGGGGCGGCGCGGGCGGCGCGGTGGCTGGTAGGGTGGAGCCTCAGAAGTATCTACCACTCACATGTCACAAAGTTTTCTCCGCATCGGGAAACTTTGTTAACGTCAACCGAGCACGTGGCCTTGCCGATATTATACATAATTGCTGCACCCTGTTTCCCGCTCAATCTGTGAAAACTTTAGCGGTAACTTTTTGTTATATTTCCGAAACTGGCCCTTTGTTTGAATACCAATCTCGTAATAATCTTTTACAGATATAAGTTGTAGGATGTAGCAGGCAAGTATGGTACTATCAATAATCTGAAACTCGTAGATAAATACATATAGTGTAGATGTGTTATATTTTTAGAGAGTGAGTACTACAAAATGTGTTTTATTTCAAAAAGTACGTAATCAAAAAAATATACTTGTTTATTTTTTACACCAATTACTATCAGTGAATTATTGTTTGCTTTATCTGACGATAAATTGTGAAACGACAAAGAAATCGACGAAATACATAATTGTTGGGCATATCTTAGTAGGTGTGCAATCGGCGGAGTTACATCGAGCCGCGTCACCTTGAAGTGTGATAACGTGCCGGTGTGATAAGACCCGATAGCCGCCTTGCTTGCACTACACTTACGTTTTATACTCGCTTATTATTTTATTTATTTTTTTAAATAAATTCCTCGATACGCATCTATTGCTGACTGCGGTCACTCCGGTTTATCATTTTTGACGCATTGTTGTTTTATTTTATTTCTGAAATCTTGATAGTCAATGAAATCAATAATCTTTCAACTTTCTATGTAAATGGTATTTTTTTTATTGATGGTCCTGTTGATATATCTTTAAAAAAAGTTGAATATTGCAGATTTAGCAGTCATTATATAGGGTGACTGGTAATAAGTAAACGATACTTAGACAAATGATTGTACTCATGATAACAAACAACTTTCCCAAATAAACAAATAGGGGTATTAACTAAATTAAATAAAAGCTGATGGGGTATTCTTATTCTCGTTATGTACTAAATATGATGGGCTCGTATGCTAATTAATTTAAAAAAGTTTCTTTGTTATAGTTGTTTGTTATCATGAATACAATCATGTGTCTAAGTATCGTTTACTAATTACCAGTCACCCTATATATAAATCTTCTCTAAAAATCTATAAAAATTATATGACTTATATTTTTGTCGTTTATCTCTCCTTGTAGCTACCACATATGTTTCTAAAATGAATATTTCGAAAAACACTACTTCATACCCAGGCATGTACGTAATGTAAAGCCTGAAATACTTTGTTGCTGCCAATTACATTATGTACTGCGACTAGCGAGGCGGGTGAGGGGGCGGGCACGGGGCGAGGGGCGTGGGGGTTACTTATGTAAAGCCCCTTCCCTTAGCTTGAAAACTCGCAGGTTATAAAGCGCGGGAATGAGTTTTCGCGCGCAAACTTTATCGCAAAAGCTCGCCCGCTGAGTAAGGACAGCGCAAGCTTTTTCATGAGGTTAGCCTAGTTCGATGACATCCCCTCTTGAGATCCATTTTAATCGAGCTTAATTAGTTCAAGCGCAAAATCATATGTTTCATACACCATCGAATAAGTGCACACACCTATTGCCATAAATACAGCATATTTATTGTATTCAATAATAATATTTCCTATTTTCCCAAAGGTAGTGTGATCCATCTGAAATATTATTATTGTCTGAACATTCGACAAATGTATTGCAGACATGCGGCAGCCAGTTGAATATAGCGAGGAGACAAAAGTCAGGGGCGACCCTTCCTATGGAGCGGTCCGACAGCGACGGCGACGGGCCCGCGCTGCGGCCCGAGGGAGAGCACAAAGACCGACCCCGAAAAGGGCTCTCGTACCGTTACTCTATTTGCAACTCGCAGATTAGGACCCTTTCTAATTTTCCCACAGAACCCTCATGAAAGGGAACTTTCAAATCTCATCACAATATAAGCCGCCTGAATCACAGTGTTGGATTCAGCAGATTTCAGTTTTCAGTTGTTAGTCGTTCGATTAGTTCAATTCCATGGGTAAGTAATGTCGCCGTCCCGGGGCGGGCGGTGGCACCATGCCGAGGCGATGCGATAGCTGCAGATCTGCCTTCAGTACTGAAGGCATGGCTGGCGTGGTCGTGCTACTGCCGATGCTGCTTTGCATAAGTAATGACCACCGTTGGCGCGACCACCCCCGCGCGCGCCCCGCCCCGCGCTCTCGCCCCGTAGGCCTATCGATTGCGGCGGCGCGGGGCGGGCCGCATCGCGCCGTAATTGTCACACCGAGCGAGCTGAATTTCACTCCACCCTAACAATATCGACCTTACTGCCCCCGCATAAAACTCACTCTCCGGCGGCAAGAATGTCTGATTGAATACCAAATGCGTTATAGTCCGCTCTAAGTTTGGAGGCGGCTCGTAATAGAGCCTTCGAAGAGTCTATGACAGAGCTTAATTAGACAGGCGCGCGATGGCAACGAATGGATTTTACTTGTTCAATATTTCGGTGCAAATTTAAGCGCGAATGATTCCGACTGAAATAATTTACCTAGTTTAAGTACTTTGCATTAGTGAGCCGTGCCGCCGAACTGTACACTGTAGGTACAACCTTCGGCGCGTGAGCGCTTAATTTACGCTAGATATTATTTGCTTGATGTATTAGCGGGAGCACGCCACTCCTGCTATGTGAAATCTAGATGACAAATTGTAGAAGAAGCTAACTCATGATAGATACGTGTTTGATTGATTGAGGATGATAATTCAAAGAAAATTTATGAATTACCCTGTGAGCCATTCGGAAATGGGATAGGACATAAAGACTAAAAAAAATTAAATGAAATATCATTTGAAAATTACATGTCGACAAGACTGGAGTGTGCTCAGACGAGGGAGAGTTGCTCCGTACTCGACAACTAACACGCACATCGCCTGCATGAAGAAAACAATAATTCCGTATCGTTTCGCGCGACGGAGCGTGCGACGTCGCATCGTATGTATGTATAGTCACCGCCTAGTCGAGCTTCGTTTTTTAGCGCAGCACCAGCGACGAAAGTATGGAGAAAGTGGCGCGTTGACGTCACCCACACACGCGCAACACACGCGTGCTTTACGCTCGGCCACTAGAAGTCGACGTGACGGGCGCCCGCCGCTCTCTGTGCTCGATACATACCAGCGGCGTCTTGCTACATTACATGCCGAGCCGAAGCCGCGCCGCACCGGTTGCAACATCACTCTTTGTATGAGAAATACAGCGCCGAGCGGAGCCGACTGATACGCAGCGGCCTCTCTCGACACGTTCTCTTACTCAACCGATGAGACTAGAAACCGACTCCGATCAAGTACCTTACAAAAATGAATGATAACTAAGCGGTACTCAGAAAGAACTGAAGGATTATGGGCGTGTCCCAATGTCCTGATAATTGGTTATACGGGTAGCTCATTATTAAGTGCGGGCTACTGTGAGTCGCAACGTGGCGTCGCGCGTTAGCAGTATTATTCTGTGGTAAGGTGAGGTCGAGTTAAAGTATTCATGTCAGCTTAAACGCCGCAGAGCAGCATCTGAAATAATGGCCCATAAACACGAGCACCTGTTTAGTCAGGAGCGCGTCGATAACTGAACAAAGGACCGGTCAGCGTCTCGCAAACACGGTTCTTTATTGCGGTCCATTGCAGTCGTCATTGTCGATTGGTTACGAACTGAAATAGCCATTATTAACGGTGTATGATATAACTTGGCTCGTGCCCGCACGACCGCATCGTGATTGATGCATCTATTTATTTGTTTTAAGAAAAATAACAAATAAAAGTGGTAATTGAACGAGGTGAGCGAATAAAATGAATTGATTGAAGAAGCGAGCGATGACACCCGCACGCGACTCGGAACTAGATTAAAGATCAAACGTAATTCATTCATAATCTAATCACGGCGATGGTAAATGTAGTAAGTTTGTAAGTATAGTGTAGTAGGCCTCAGTTTAGCGGTTAGTCGTCACGACCGCAAGCCGGAGCGCGCTGCCGCCGCCCGCGGCGAACGATTAATTAAATTAAGTGCGAGATGAAAAGGAAAACGCTTGGCACTGATCAGCTGATTTCTGATTGATGCAGCATCGCACCCCGCACGCATCTTATTTACAAACCGGTTTAGGACAGACATCATAAAATATCATACGTTGTTTATTGACGATTATATCACATTTCAGTTGCGGTTCATTCAACTGTTTACGTCAGTCTTGTAAACATATGTAAAAGCCGGAGGGTTCTGTATAATAATAAAACCAATTTTATTTTGTGGCTCTGTAGCTCGACATACTATTAAAAGTAACTAATAAGCACCACAAATTGTTTTTCCTCTTATAGGCTTTCGTCAATTTAACTGAACTATCATTGACTCAGAATGAATAACAATTAATTTTAAAAATTACAATAACCGAATTACAGGATTTCTTTTATTTTACAAATAACTTTTTATACCCTACACCAACGCGCTATCCCTTTAGGGTAACTCTACGCCCTTAGGGTTAAATTCTGAAAAATCCTAACTTATTGCACCCCTGGATTTCTAATTTATCTTTCAATCCATTGGTTAAGGCTGTGCGTTATTTGTCAGACACCCAGTAAACCACGGTATTGTTTTATATTCTCATTTGTAAACAATACTGTGACCTAAAAATTAAAGAGTGAAATAATGTTTAATAAACAGTAGGTATCTGTAGAACTTTATCACGTTTTCATTGCCAAAAAAACCTATAAGTGGTGACGTCACGAGCTAGAGCTCGACGCCGACCGACGGGGGGACTAAAGGAGATTAGGACTGGGGGGGTAGGTTCATGTGCGGGGGCGAACCCTCCTTATTTCACCCTTACCTTGTGTAACTAGAACGTAAGTCACATGAAACACGCTTATTAGAAAATATTTAGAGTTATTGGATTATCTTGTGAACTTTTTTAGTTTGCACTTACATAGTATTGTGCCAAAATCAATCATACTGCCTTAACAGAAGTCTCAATAAACAAAACCTTTCCTAGAATGTTCCGTAGCAGTTTACATTATCCGCTGCTACGACAATATTACTTTAGATTGCTATATACACTCTGCTTATGATCATGTCACGGTCATGTTACGGGTGTGCAAATATTACTACGATATTAACTAAAATAACTCATCATACATTACATAAAACACTAGTCACAAACTAACAGTATTGTTGAACGTCAAATCGAATAAGCATCACGTAAAAATAATACAGTTTTTTTTTAAAACGAGTTCATTTCGAATAGACAGTGAGTATACCAGTAGTAGTGGAGATCAAAGAGACGAGTAAAGAGTGAGGGGGTCGCCTCCCACCGCTCGACGGGGAAATACGTAGAGACACACACTCACAAGTACATTACTGTAATTATCGAATTGTAATAAAAAATATTCGATTAGATTAACTAAGAAAAATAAAATGCTATGACTTGTTTACATATGCGATAATAATTAATACATACGTTATTCACCAGGCGATATCATAACGTAAATTATAAACCACGCTGAATTTGATTGATCAGATGAGAAAATCGAGGGTTATACAATAAAGTATATACTATATTGATTACAACATAAAAAAGAATTTTTTAAATCTTTAATTAAATACATACATCTATTTCTAATATTTTTAAAACGAAATAACATGGACAGAGGTTGATTTACTAAATTGGTTCGTATATAAACGCTATTTTGTTTGAGTTGGTGGCAGTTACACAACGTATACTACCTATAATATCAACATTCGGTTCCAACAGACTTGAAATTACATTAAACAAAAGATCTAAATTGTAAACTAATAAATCACTAGATAACGTAGAGAGCGAGAACGTACATCGTGCGACTCTCCCTCCCTTTGCGGCTGATTACGGCGCCGAGCTACGAAATAAGAATGAATTTTTAATGAACACCCACCGCCCCTCTCCCGGTGATGCCGTACTACCTCTTCCGAATGCTACGCACTTAGAAGATTAGTCCCGAGAGCCTTCCAGTTAACTTACTAACAAACAACTTCAGTAACTCCGAACAGAATATCTACTTTAATAATACACACTTTTCCTTACAACAGCGCAATGATTCTTAAGTTTTTATTTTGGTTTAATATTAGATTGCCTATGAATACCGTGCAGATTTCAGTTGATAGTATCGTAACGTAACGTAAAATTTCAATTTATTTAGAAGCCGAGAGACAGGTAACCCATAAACGCAAACGAGCCATACAGCAATAAAACGATAAGACGACGACCCCACAAAACAATAACAATGTAAATAGAGTTTTATAGTGTAAACAAAAAGAATAATAAATGTGTTACGTAGGCGCTACGTCAGTGAGGCGAGGGCGTGCGGGCGGACGTCACGGGCGCGACGTCACGAGCGGAAGTCCGCACTAGATATATTTAGTGTAGCCGAGCACAGCCTCGGGCCGGGTTCAATGTCGCGACGATCTATCGCCCATCAATCACCAGCCCGTAGCCGTGGGACACCCGCACTCGCACTCGCACCCGCGCCTGCCTGCCGACCGAGTCCCGAGAGCCGCATGCCGCCCGCGCGCGCGCCGCGGCGCCGTCGCCAAATAAACCACCATCCACACTTTCCTACGCCCACATCATATTGCAATTCTACACATAAACACATGCAAACCACTTCATGCCTCCATCACTAATGGACACGAGCCGAGATAGATCTCATTATAATATTATGTACTTTCAATCGATCCCACGACAGCATTACGTGTATGTTGCACGCGTTAATAGTTTGTTATTATGCGCAACAATGATCCACCTGTCTTCGCACAGATATGTAACTAATCGATTGTCACGGTCGATCGAAGCATTATCGATTTCATTCATGGATTGATACAAGTTAGAAATTCAATATTGGAATACGTTGGGTGTGTGTTGTGCATGATAACGGTATATAGCGGTGTTTCGGCGCTGCCGTGTAGTGCGGGTGCAGCAGCCCGCGTCCACAGGAGCAGGGCCGGGCGCGGCGCGGGTGGTGTTTACAAACTTCCGTCACGACTTACGAGCACTTGTCACTCGGGCCGGCCGGAGTTCCTCGCGCGTCGCACACGTGTCTACGCAAATAATAGCGAGCCCTCACAGTTGACATTGTCCCACTTTGGCTCGACTGGCCGACCGTCTAGACTCGAACGAGATACGATCGTCGATAGCCAGCCTCATTGCTTACATTTTGCATTCGTTAAACTATCACATTGTAATGCAGAGGGAGACTGCCGAGATTCATCAACCGATGGTTTCTTGATTCCAAAGATAGACGCTTCAGCGAGGCTAACGCGAATCTTTGGTGGCGCGGTTCAACGAAGATCATTGGTGGGCCATCATTTGATAAAATTCAATAATTGTGTAGTAGTAATAGTAGTAGTATATATTTAATTATGTCTTTCACAATAGGTTCATTACAATGACCACCAAAGATCCGCCGAAGCCCCGCAGAAGACAACGCATATAAGTTTCTACTTCAAAGATGATCAATGGTATTCTTAAATTTGGAAAGTATGAGCCCTTGTGTAAATCATGCCCTACGTGCGGGGAAGCATCGAGGGGTGGATGCAATGGGGTGGCCCCCCTCGGCCCGTCATCCCGGGTGCACAGTAGGCGCGTAGTAACTGCAATAACGGAGCAGTGAAAGTGTCGCGGGGCGCTTCAACCGTCAATGGGTGAAGACGTACCCTTCCTTCACCCCTCCGTCTTGTACTCAAACTTGTAGTTAATAGTACGCTACGACGCAGTCGGCTGACTGACAATCTTCCTCGTGTCACTGGCTACTCACTGGTCGCCACTTAGGTGCATTCGCAGCCCACTGATGAACACTATTTGGTAGTTCACATCTGTGCACAAAGTGGTGGCCCTCGATCAATTGAGGTAGATCTAGTATGTTAAAGTGTACGTGAGCGGCAGAAAGCGACGGGTGACGGCGACAAGCAAACAAACGGCCGGAACGAGTACGTCGTTATTATCTCGAGTCATGAATGAAATAGAACGTAAATTGAAATGTATCGCGTGCCATAATCCGCGCGCATTAATCTCCCTCAAACACCGATGGTTGCGTAATAGCGAACACAACAAACGGCTCAAGTTCATTGATCCACTTAATGTCCGCGCTAAATGTGTCGTTGTTGTTGAATGTCAAAACATTGTTACATAATGATCCGCGTTTACATACCGTATGTGCACGCGCCTACGTTCCGGTGCGCGGCTGAGACTGCCCACTTCCGAGTCCGCCCGACCGATCGGTGATCACCCGCGAACGCGATACGTCACCATGTTTATTTATGAGCTTATGATTATAAAATGACGTTTACAACATTCTGATATCGTTGACCGGTTGCCGTATAATAATAACATTCATTCATTCATAAGTGATTAATGGTTACTACCTACGAAATAGATTTGTAGTGGTATTTAATAAAGCCATTATCATAATTATAAACAAGATTTTACGCTACTTGCCGTCTGTAGTAAAACACTATTTACAAACATTCCGCGCCAAATATAATTTGTATTGTTGTTTTATTTTTTATATATCGTTCACGATTAAAATCTTTTCATATTGTGGTTTTTACTACTTCATCGTGTATAAGTCTGCAATTTGAACCTCCATAAAAAGTTCTGACATATAAGCAATTTACCGTCGGCACTGGGACGGGAGAGCTAAAATGTATGATCAGAAGACCTTCGATACCTACAGTAACTATTAGTTTCTAGAAAGAAGCTACAGCCCCGTACATACACAAGTCCCTCCGTTTCAGAGGGAGGGAGGTACGAAACTTTAGTTAGTACACTAAACTTTCTCCATGTTCTGAACTTGACCGTCAAAACAAGATTGCAATAAAAACATCACTCTTATACAATGACGTGAATTTACATAAATTATTGGCGGCGGGGCGTCTCGGCTTGTTCGGGCGCGCCGCCGCCGCCGCCGCTCGATGGTCCGCATGTTTACCCAGATGCAATGTTTACATAGACATCGGCACACGAAAGTAGAGGGTTCAACGACTCATATATTGTTTTATTACCAGACGTAATTGGGTCGCGGAACGGCATTGAGGGCATGGGAAATATATTTAGAGCGCGGAACCAGAAGACACGTCGCGTCGCGCGAATGCCAAATTATTATTATTCTCTTGCTCTGATTCTTTGTCACATAATTTATTGTACACTTGCTATTTCGAATGTTACTTCTCTAGCTAATTTATTATAAGATCAAAATACTTTCTAGAATGTAGTAAGCTATTCTATTAAATTATAAAAACAAAACATTGTGGCAGTCGCTACGAGTTGCGATTTACACATTATGTGCTCCGACGTACTTTTGCCAAACCAGTAGAAGACGTTTCAATGTAACTAACAAGTAAAATTAAACTTGACATTCAAATAAATGAACACAAGAAGTTGATCAAACACAAACCGAACACAAACAAAAAGCGTGCAGCAAAAAAATAACAAAACAATCTAAAATAGGCAGCATCCAGCTCTATACAAATATAATAAAAATATAATCGACCGTATTGAATTCGGTACACCTGCTATTCGCATATATTTTTTCTAAACAGGTGTTACGGTGGCACTGGCACGTCATTCATTCATCGTTCGAGTGTCGATGCCCTATATTATTGTAGTGTCTTTCAAGTTCATTGAGTCACACAATGGGCATATAATTGGTCGTTAGCGTATGTCAAAACACGTCGGCATGGTTCATAATGTTTTACATAATTAGGTTCGTTTGCATAAGCGATTATTATGCGTGTCTCCGATGACCCGATGACGTCGACTGCGCTATGGCTAATTCATTCATTTGTTTATGAGTTTACTATTACTTTTACTCCACGTGGTCGATTGTTTATAACGCGAACGTGAATTTAACAGCTAATGTGTAATAAAAGTTGTTAATATTACGTGATGTGCTTAAGAATGGAATAACTCATCGTGACGCTGATTCACATGTTACGATGATAGTGTAATTTATCTCTTATGATCTTCATATTTCGCGCATGCGTGTTTTTAATTTTTTAGTGCGGGTTCATAAATATTTTAGCTGTTTTTTGCAGTTTATCTTTTGATGCAATTAACTCACACGTTGTACATTGATGCTTTTTATAGCTTTATTTTTAGGTTACATGTAACTTACTTATTAGCACCTTATTAGCTATATTGCAAAGCGATGGGTTAAAAGTAAACCAGAATTAAATCATAATCACCATATTTCGGTAGACAACATTTTAGGTAGCAATAGAATAGGCTACTAATAATTTAAATTATTAAAAATTACTATAACATAACTGGCCTTCCAAAAATATTGCCAGTATCACTCGTATAAAAGTTGCAGTCGTATAAAAGCGACATTACGAATGTTGACTTATAACTATTGCTATTTCACTTGATGGAAAATTTACTTATTAATAGTTACACAAGCCTACATTATAAGATAACATACAAAAGATGAAGTGCAGTTAACAAAGAGTGAAGGCAAGCTTAAGGGGTGTTTTTCACTATCGTTACAAAAGTGCTGAGTCACAATGACTACCGATTATTACGATATTAAAGATCATTCACTCTAAGGAAAGGTTAATAACACTTAAATCTATGAGAATTAATGCTTCATTATCTTATGAAAATTGTTTCAAGGAAACTCCAAACGGAGATTATGTCACGGATTACATTCATGTATTTGTTTGTTGGTGACTGTTTATGTATAACTGAATTATGATTGTTTATTATTTGTTATTCGATTGAGAACTTGCTCGTGGACTTGTTCGAGTAAGGGTGATAAGACTACGCGTCTATGGGCCCTAACCTTTTAGTCAATACAAAAAAAACTGACTAATATGACTATTTTTGCTAAATCTGGTATCAGAACTGGCTACCGTACATCCTAACTATTCTAAATGTGAAAATGAGTTTGTTTGTTTGCTACGCCTTCACGCCTCAACTACTCAACGGATCATCATGAAATTTGCCATGCATGTAGCCTATGGTATGGAGAAGGATATAGGTTACTTTTTACCCCGGGAACGCGGGTGAAATCGCGTAGGACAGCTAGTAATATTATAAATGTGAAAGTGAGTTTGTTTGTTACGACTTCACGCCTCAACTACTCAACGGATCATCATGAAATTTGGCATGCAGATAGTCATAGGTATGGAGAAGGATATTTTGTCCCGGGATAAATATAGAAATATAGGTAATGTTTTAGCGTTTTGATCCGCGATTGGAATAACGAATCATATAGGTAATTTATGTAGTTAAAATTACACTGACGAGCAATATAAAAAAGCCACTCACTTATCGTATAATATTTCGGAAACCACGCAAATAAGCTTCTTGAATTGAAAAGCAACATTTATATTTATTTAATATCGCATTAAATATAATACTGTTTTCAATTTTCTTTTTACTTCATGAAACTAACTTAGGAGATATTTAGATTTCTTTAGGCATGTGGCTTTTTTCTCTCGTCAGTGTATTGTCAAAACATAAGTACATACAATAACATTCTTATAAAATACTATTGTAGTAAAATAATGTTTACGTCGGAGTTTATCAACGTAAGAAACTTGTGCGATATATACTCGTAAGGGCGCAGTTTCTTAGCGGCGGATGCACGTGACTGCAACAAGTCGCATTCCTCGATGCACCCCACCCCCCTCCACCCACCACTATACATAGGCCTATGGTACGAACACGCGAACTTCCCAGTTAGCCCGTGACATGTCGGCTTTTTAAACGCCACTTAAAACCGCATTGCAACTTAGCTGAGTAGATAACTTATATGATATACTTCTTAGTTTTCTATTCAGATATAGAAACATGAAATGGCTTTTCTATGCAATTCGACTTATCCTTATCCTATTTTATAAATACGAATGTTTGTTTGTTACGCTATCACGCCTTAACTACTTAACCGATCATCATGAAATTAGGCACGCAGATAGCCTATGATATGGAGAAGGGCATAGGCTACTTTTTATCCCGGGAATGCGGATAAAACCACAGGGAACAGTTAGTATAAAATAAATAACGCTATTTGGAATTACCAAATAGTTTTTAAAACGTAACATTAGAAAATCTGGCAATACGTTTCAGAGGTTTGAAGTAATGTGTTTTAAAATAGCCTTTTTTTTCTACGCGCATAGTCGAACAGGTCGTTTGTATGAATAATGGATTTCGAAAGGATTGGTCCTTCGCGAGACAAACGTTGGTTTGAAATCGTCGCTCGTGAAGGTCACTCGTTGAAGTCTTTTTAGTGTCGTAGCATCTCGTAGAGGGACTGTATAGGGACCTACGAATTTCTAATTAGATTAGATTAGTAACGAGTAAATGTTAAAGCGTAAAGACATTTTTGTTCATAAACTATTACTTCGTGGTCAAATTGAAGTTGTTTTATAAAGTTATTTTTATAATTGGCTTCTTTTCTTTTGGTAATATTTCCTATATTATTATTAGCATTATTTTTTCAACCAGTAGGAAATATTTTTATTGAAAAAGATAATACAATTAATCTCGGATAGTGTTTTGCAAAACAAAAGGCCCGTGACCAGTTGGCAACGTTGAGTGGAGTCGCCATTGGCGATTCCAGTTGAGGAGTAAATCTCAATAAGTTGAGTGGAGGAGGCACGGGGCCCTGGGCGGGGCGCCCTAGCCGTCGCCATGGCAACGCGCCCCTCCGCGCAACGCGCTACCAGGAAAACCCAACCTCACATGCTAGCATACCAAACTGACTAATAACTACTCTGACAAAAGTTTCTTGAAGAACCATCCTTTGTATGAGAGGACAGAAGCATATCAAGTAAAATCTTATCTCCAATGCTTTACAAAAAAGTAACATATTCCCATTGAATTATTACGCTTAGAAGCGAAGTATCGAACAAAAATCCTCGCGACTCGTAGGCCACTTGATAACCAATGTGTGCGTGAGTACCATATAATTACACTCGCTGACACGCACAAAAGCGCACGAGTAATGTTGCAAGCTAAACGAAATTTTTCGGTAAAATTAACCTTCCGATACTAGTGAATGAAATTGGAAGTAAGTATTCATAAAATTAATTAAATAGTTTAAAATGTTCTGCGTCTTAGATAATTTATCATAGACACAGGTTATTTATTTATTACTAGTTTAATGGTTATGTTTCATAGTACTTATGTCGGGTATTTTAACATAGTAAACCAAGACAATGAGCAAAGCTATGAAGCTATGTAGTAGGTATTGTTGGTAATGATAAGTTTCATATAATAATAGGTTGTATAGAAAAAGAAGATTAAGAAGTATGGAGGTATTTAATTATCATTATCGTATAAAAGACGAATAGCTATACATTCTTATAATATCTAACTGAATCTATACTAATATAATATTAATATTTATAATACAATAAACTGGAAGAGATTTTTGTTTGTTTGTTTAAACGGGTCAATCTCTGTAAAAAAAACTACCTGTAAAACTACCAGTCTGATTCGAAATTATTTCACTAATATGAAGCTACATTATCCCGAGTATTATAGGCTACTTATCCCAAGAACGCGGGTGAAACCGCGGGGGACAGCTAGTCAGTTATAATAGCTATAAGTAAAAGAAACAACTTATCGGACTCAATTACTTACTCTACTTCCTACTCTAACAAAATCAGTATCAATTACGTAAAACAACACAAATTCGCACACAAACAGCTGGCAACACTTTGCTCGAAATCTGAGTGAAGTATTTTTATTTTTGAATTTTGTTATTTTAGATGAATTACGCAATAAAATTAGTGGCTTATCTGTGGAATATTACAACAGAATTCTAATCTTTCTTCCCTGATGAATTATGACACAATTTTACTGCACAAACCGTCATATTTATTATTTTTCTGAGAGCTCCACTCCCTAAAACGCCAGTCAGTACACTGACAGCGCGGCGGTCATTTGGAGCCATTATGGCTCCAATTGAATGGATTATGTTTCGCGCGTGTACTTTGTTTCTATGTGTAATAATTCAATGCATATTCCTATGATTTGCGTAAAACCATGTATCTATTTGTAAATTGGTAATATAGCAGCAAGCAATATAGAAAGTAAAGTGCGTTCGCGCTGGTTGGCGCTGGCGAGCCAACTCGACTCGGCGATAATTAATGTGGAGTCAGTGGAGTCGAGCGAACGGACGGGCGCCAGCCTCGCCGCGCCGCACACAAAAAACCCGCTCCGACACAAAAACACCCGTTGCTAGAGCGAGACCGACCCGCGAGAGCGAGCGGGACGCAGACAACTACGTATTTCTATGACGAGTTCTCGCTCGCCTCGAGCGTCGCGCAGTTATCGAGATTCGAGCCGAATACCGCGCTTTGATTTAAAACTCCGACGAATGCGCCCTTCTATCTATCACATGGTGTTTGACAGGTCGCCGGAAACGCGCCGAGCTGTCAGATACGAAAAAAGGCGCGCGTCTTCATAAGTTTTTGATAAGAGATATTAATAATTTGCAACTTTGGTACATACATAACGACTACAGGAGTCACGTAGACAATCTTGTTTGACATTGCGCAATATTCTATCTTATAACACTAAACATAAATACGAAAGTATAGTTAAATTGAAACTATGAACAAAAACCCGTGGGAATCTAAAAGTATGAGCTAACCTAACAAAAATGTGGGTAGCTTCATATGATACTTGTAGGTAAATGGAAATTATTACCGTAACCTAACTCATAGCTTTGTTCAAACATCAAACTAAATATCACTTTCAATAAAAGTTTACTAAGAGTTAAAAACTGTTCAAAACTTACTTCACATACAAACTACCAGTCCTAATGAAATCACAAAAAAACTAAGTTGTGAAATACCTAACGTAACCAAAATTCAAGAAGTGGCACAATATGAACATTTCAGGTTGTATTCAATACACGACAAGATTTCGAGTTCCAAGTTTAGACTTCACAATAAAATTGTAGATTTAACATTAAATTATATGAGAACTATGAACACAAGTCGAATTGAAAATAGCAAGGTAACTACAGGATCAGCTTGCAATTACAATGAAACCTTAAAGTATGAACACTCACCTGGAAATCACTCCACATTTTCATGGGGATACACCATAGTTCCGATACGAAAACATCACACGATCACGATAACAACTGTCAAAATATGTCACAGCACGGCGTCACTGTCACGAGCGGGCAGGGTGGAGGCCGAGCGCAGACTGAGGCGAACGGCGCTCCGACCGGCTGGCGGATACGACGTTCGGCCTCGGGCGCTGTGCGCTCGGCCCCGCTCGGCCCTCCTCGGCCCGGCGCGGCGCCCACCTGCGACTCGCTTCCACGAATAACAAAACCGAACCGACTTCACTGCCTTGCCTGCCCGGCACAATGCCTTCTATCTACCCGCTGCCGATGCCGCGCCATACTGTGATACTGCCTTCTGGTAATACTCATGTTTTTCAGCTCACTTTATGAAGCGACTTGCAGCGCAATTTCAAAGCTTCGGCTACGTAATTAATGCAGTTATATTACTGTCGTAGTCAACACTTGCGTTACATTTGAAGAGAATTATAGTATGATTATAATTAAAATAGTCTACTTTTATATCTCAAAAAATATTTAAGTATCTTTTTCTAAACTGTACTGTTCTAGCTGCAAGTATAGGGTGTCATTATGAAACGGGAAGATTTGATTAGGAAGAAACGAGGTATCTTGTTCACGCACTTGTTAACGAGCACATGAGTATTGAAATGTGAATCCTAGCGTCTCGCTCATAGAGAGCTTATGTTTTCAGCCGACTGATAACAGAAAGTGACAAATAAAAAAGCTTTCTGAACAAAGTTTTGAGTGCGGCGCGCTACGACCGGCGTAGCAGGAAGTTCGTAGCAGTAAAACTTCGTAGCGCTCTCGTAGCGTGAAAGTTTTGATTTCAACGATTTGCGTTGCGGCGAAGAGAGGGCCGCGAGGCCGCACCGCACTAGCTGCGCGACCCTGCGCCCCGCACCACCGCCCGCACACACCCACCGAACGAGCTGCGCCCATCGCGGTGCGCGGTGTACGTAGCGGCACCACTGGGTAGCCTACAGCGATCTCTCCATATGAACGCAGCAATGTATTCGAAATGATAAAACTGGCCGTAAAATGACTTGGCTCTCAGATTTATCTGTTCGTTCATCTCTCACGAGAGTGCGCCACTTGGTTTTCTACCGACTACGCCCTTACCGTGTTTAGATTCGTTTTGCAAATCAACTCAACAAGAAGAGCCTTTCGATTCTCGCTTTACATTCCGCGGGCAGTTCGTGTTGAGCGAGCCTCGTCGCATCGCACACCGGCAATGGGGCGTGCGCCGATCGATAATGTTGCCTAAGTGCGACCAGCGGACGTCGAGAAAATTCATACCGCGGCAATTTTTGAACATAGTGCGAAATATAGAAAATAAATAAATAAATGTAACATTATCCTCTGGGTTTATTGTAATGTTTATACAAAAGTTGTGATACTTTTATTTCATCGGACATAAGAGAATTTTGCATATCGTCATGACCAAGCATTTTTGATTGGAGCAAGTGAACAAGTCGCAAAAAAATAAATTTTGTTATTCGACTGCGAAGTGCCAACCTGGTCATTCTTACATTCTACTGTCATATATGGATAAGGTTTAAATCAACTTAGTCCATATTATATTTACATGTGTAGTATCATAATAACATTTCATAATTCCCTATAAGTGAATATAATGGTAAACATCGAGAAGAAACCATAGCACGGTGGTAGGGTACTTCATAGTACCCATCTGGCTGCCTACCACCCTCAAGTTAAAATCCTGTCGCCAAGCACCTATCGGTAGGTTCCGAAAACTGCATTTGAGAGTCAGTTCCTTCTAGGATTTGTGTGCTTACCACCTTCGGCCACATTATCACTTATCATGGTGAGATTGTGGTCAAACATAGGCCTAAGAATGTAAAAAAAATTACGAATAAATATTCTGGGATATTACAAGTCTAAACTAATATTTTTTCACCTAAAACAACCTACGTTTACTTCAAACGTGGAATACAAAAATAGTAAAATAAAATCTATATTAATGATTCCGTGACTATATTTAAGAAAGGCAGGCAAGAAATGTATATGTTTAAGCGCAAGGTGTGCAAAACAAGGCGCAGCGTCAAGCTGCACATACGAAATGGGCAGCGGGCGGTGCGCGAGCGCAGCGCAACGCAACTCCGAGTGCCACATTACGCGCAGCCTGCAGTTTTGCCACATCACACCACCATACGCCGCGCGTCGCCACAATCAAACGCTGACTCTTCATTTGGTTTCATTTTACTGCATCGCATACAAATATTCTTGTGTCTTATAGGTAGTTATGTATCGTAAATGTGATTGTTCTTTGATATATTTAGTTATCAAATTACAAGGTTCTTTTTCAAGTAGTTATGAATTTTCACTTTACTTTGAGGTTTCATAGAATGTCTCAGTAAACAACAAACTGATAAAGACGTAAAGAACTGTTCTCGATAAATAACATCTAGAATTTGCATTTTTTTAACTGGCTTTTTGTTGAAGAAAAACTTCGTGAGTAAAATAGCATTTCCTCCTTGTCCAAAGGATATTATTGACGTTTAAAAATACCAAAAAAAACTTTAGTTTACAATAAGGTTTATCTGTCCAGAATGGTTCATTCATATTATGACTATACATAAATGAACTTTATTTTAAACTTTTATGGTTTATTTTTCTTTGACATACCCAAGTGTCAAAAATGAAAAAATTTTAATGGACAAAGAGTACATTCATGGCAAAATAACGCTTGAACCCTTGAGAAAATTTAAGAGTATTCTTCTTTTTCTTATTTCTATCAGTTACGTATTGATAAACGATTTTAATTTCTATAGGTAATAACTTCCCTGTGTTACTATAACTGCATTGACTTAAAAACCTTTGCCCAGCAGTGGTATAAATAAGTTAATTACACACAAGTGTCTTTAATGTATTTTAATCATTACCCCACATAATAATAAGCGTTGTTTTCCTGTCTCCATCTGCTTAGAGTGCGTCATCACCATTGTTACAGAAATTTTATATTTTCAGTCGATGCAACAATCACGTCATTTGAACCTCAATAGTAAATGCAGAAAATATAATAATAAATATTTCCATAGAAATTGATTATGTTGATAATCTTTCTTTATCCGTTATCGAGATTTGACGAGGGATTTTAAAGTAGAGAAAACCGCATCAAAATAGTACAATATGGTAATAATCAATGCACACGCGTGTCATACGACGTTTTAAACACACTTGCAAGGAAAAAAACAGACTTGTATTTTCCAATGAGCGATTTATGAGCGAGTGTGTTGAAATTTTTATTATATCACTTTAATAAATAAAATATAATAAAAATATAATAAATAAAGCGGTGTAAATGAGGATGAGAAGGCATATTAGAAAAAAAGGATCCTTGGGATGTTTTTACTGTGTAAACACAAAGTAACGATATTATTAATGAACACTTGAATTCAGTTATTATACCCATGTATATAGGTTATATTATAATCCGATGATGATCTAATATATAACGTTGATACATTTCCTAAAGATAAAAGGAAAGTATGTACTTCCAGATATTTTTTGGTTCCTTTTTTTAAATGGATTAGAAGGTGCTATCCTCTGGTGGCTTTTACACTCTACTACGCGGATAAAATGCAGCCCAATTTTTTAATAAGGTACATTTTCCAAATCGATGAACTTGCATGAACCTAGAAAGTACATAGAATAATGTGTTTCCCTCCTGAATATGTTACTTGAAATCATTATGGTAAAATGCAAGGAATCGTGCGCTATAATGACGTCACCGCATGCTTGATATGTAAGGTATCAATGCATCACTGGCTATTTCCATATTATGTTCTTGTGCTAAAATTGTAGACAAATCCACAGTATAAATCTACCTTTTAGTTTGTTTAATATGAAATACAACAATTTCGAAATTTTAGAATTGATAATACAAACTATACTTCTACCTATTACTACTAACGCTGAGAATTCTTCTAGTCGTATGTAAATTGCATAACATTTGCCATGAGAAGTTAAAATTAAAACAAAAGGTAATCCCACAGATTTCATAACTGTTACCTCAAAATACATGACGTTGGTGGCTAAAGACTGGGGTGTTAAGAGTGAGAATTAACCAGGCAATGTATAACATTGGCCATAGTTATGAAGATTTTCCACGCAACCGGATCAGGATTATACGTCGTGGCAGTAAGTAATTGGGGAAGGTTTTTGTATGTCTATTATATTAAGTAGTAGACATGATGATAATAATATAATAACTTAGAAGATTAAAAGACACATAATAATGCCATTTAACTCTACATTGGAATCAGAAATAAATAATCCGCTTTTGCCCAGCGGATTAACCTGCTTGTCCCAGGGTTTTGTTTTTCCCAAAATAAACAGAATACTTTATTTTTTCCATGGTTTGAAAATCTATATATTCTCTATGAATATTTACACGATCACCGCCCTCTACCGGTCATATTATTACCCACGTGCAGCGTAATATAAAATACATGTGGCCACCGACAGAATGCATTTCTGATGTTCATGATGATCCGTTGAGTAGTTAAGGTGTGAAAGCGTAACAAACAAACAAACAAACTCACTTTCGCATTTATAATATTAGTTAGTATGGATTTTCCTGATTATACCCTCAACCTTTGCTCGTACTTTGTCATAAAAATTTATCGAGGCCTCCGGAGACCAGCGGGCTGTGAGCTTTTTCCGCCAACGCATCAGCTTGGCTATCCAAAGAGGAAACTCTACCATCCTGCTGGGAACCTTGCCATTAATTGATTGCAGCGCCAGACGAGAAAATTATCTATATTTAGTTTGTATTTTGTTTATATTTTCTATATTTAGTTTGTATTTGTTGTAAATCAAAAAATGTGTAATTAATATAATTTCTACCAATTTTCTGGTATAATTTTAATAAATCATCATCACTGAATGCATGTTCACACTGATGGATGACTCACAATTTGTTTTTGTGTATTGATTTCTTTGAGTTTACAAACACTATGTTCAAAGTCCAGCTTTGTCTTTTCAGGATGGGGCATGACGAATTCCGATTTTATAACTACTATGGTTTTAGATAACGTTATAAAGGAAAAGGATCCTGTAGTCTCAGTCGAAATATGGTGAGAGTATTGGAATTGATGTCAGATGGCAACCAGTTTTCGAGCGACAATTCTTTTGTCTGAGTACATATTCTAGATATCTGGAACAGCACTTGTTCCATCTTAATTAATTCACAGACGTTTTCCTAAAAGTTATTACCAACCCTAATTTCATTAATAAAGCTAGAGAAAAGGCTTACTCCATTGGCCAATTTTTAAAATATGTTTGTTTTTTGTAACACTTTTGTCCAGTTTACAGTTTGTAAATGTTGTGAAAGTTGAGCTGTGTGACAAACTAAGTTTTAAATAGCTTGTCATGTAGTGGCGCGGCTTATCTTAAAGTAGCTGCAAGTGGGAACATTTGTAGCAAATGTTCGCTTGATAAGAGTGCCATCCCTGGTTTTTCCTTATTTATCATGGCAGCAATCGTGTAAGTACTACAATTCCTAATTTATAGCTATTAATAGAGGGGGTAAAACCAAAACACCCATCATCCTTTTCTATCAATTACGTACTTTTGAATTGCAATAATGTACGATTATCAATTTAATCGTGATCATACACAAGTATCAAATAAAGCAATTTATGCAAATAAAGAATAATATGAACATCTATATTTACGTTAAAGCTGTCCCCGCGATTTCACCCGTGTTCCCGGGATAAAAAATATATCCTATAATACTCGGGGATAATGTAGCTTCATTAGTGATAGATTTTTGGAATCCAACTGGTTGTTCCAAAGATTAGCCCGTTTAAAGAAACAAAAAACTCTTCCGCTTTATTAAATTAGCATAGATACGTTTCTTCCGTTGCCGATACCGCAAATATTAAAAGATCCCGAGCTATATACCGAAATTGTTTCAATTGATTAATACCAATGTTTGATAGTGGTAAAGTGGGACATGTATAAGTTTCAACTGTTAATTCCCGAGTGCCGTCCGTCGTCACCATCAACGTTTATTAGTGTTGATTAGTCTCCACTCCTGCGCCGACTCTCTACAAATAGCCAGCTTTATTTCAATCTTCAGTCTTCACCACCTACCTTGTTGAATGTTCTAAATTCTGTGATGGTCTATTCCTAGCACATCATACAATCGTACTACCTACTTTGAGATTCATAATTACAGTTTATTAGGTACAATTCCCATCCAGTTTATAATTGGCCGTTTGGAGTAAATCTCAGATATCATTACGTTACTTCTTTAAGCATGGTTTTATATGTATAATAATTATGGAAACAGGCAAGAATAGAATTTAACTACTTTATTACTCGATAATTAATGTAAAATGTATATCTTCTGTTTATTTATTAATATCCTGTAATAATCTCTCTAGAAAATACTTAATGTATGATAATAAAGCTCCCAGATTTACGTTATGCTCGACGACATGTTTAACAATGGGTATTCTCATAGATGATGTGCGTTCAAGACCTAGTAAGTTTCTTCGCTTGCCATGCCAAGTCTTTGCCTGTCTTCACAAATAATTCAAACTATTCTCGTCTTTATCTGAAGGTTAAACAGTTTATAATGGCATACACGATTTTGACAGATTGTATGCTACACGTTGAAAAAAAACTGGTTTTGGAATGGAATCGTTTCTAACATGAACTGTTAAAAATGACTTTCCTATATTTTTCTGATATTATTCGAACACATTTCAGTGTTAATTAATTGATTGCAAATTGATTTTTGAGTCCAATGATGCGATTTTAAGAGTTGTACTGCATGTTAAGAAAACATGTTTTTTTTATATGACGAAGTTGCATGTTGAAGAAGCATACGGTCCGCCTGATGGGAAGCGGTTACGGTAGTCATATGGACGCTTGCAATAGATGAGGCATCATTCACGCGCTACCGACCCCTCCCGAATGGCGACCTGTATTCAGTAAGGTGGCGGTACTTCCCCAGTCGAGCTGAGCGAATAAACGCTACTCTATCTCTATTAAATATAACATAATGGTGCGTCCATGCTACGCAAAGAGAGCACGAGCGGAGCCACGAACGAACAGGATTCGTTCGTTGTTCGCGTAACGTGGACGGACTTGCGAGCCTCGAACGAGCATTCGTCTCGCGCTCGACTGTGCTCCGCCCAATTGTCAGTTTTTTCACGAACACAGGCATTCGCATTGCGCTTGTTGTAGGCTCGTTGTATGCTCGTTGTAACATCCACACTTGACATCGCGAGCAGCGTTCGTTCGTGGCTCGGCTCATGCTTGATTCGCGTAGCATGGACGCACCATAACATGATGTTGGTGATGTGATGAATGATCAGGTAACAAAACTTACATTATTTTATAACGTAAATTATTACTTTTAAGATGTACCTACTTATCATTTCTAATTTGGTAATTTTTATTCAAAATACAAATTTCTATATTGACAGAAGTTTTCACGCGCTGAAACCATAGAAACATTAGCGTGTGGAAAAATCAAAGTTCAATTCTAAAAAATATATTTTTCACCGCAAAATAGTGAAACAATTTGTTGTTGTTTGCTCCCTAATTTTAGATATAAAACTGATTATTTTAACCCTAAAATAAGGCACGTAAGCAAAGCCTGACAACACTAGTTGAAAACACAGAAATGTTTTTTAAGGGCTTTAAACGCGGGTAGATGTCCCTTCATTAAATCTTCTACGCGTAATTAGGGTTTTACTTACTAATATTGCTTGCGTAGTTTTCCCAAGGGAGTATAGCATGGGGTTCTTCAAAACGGGTGTAAAGAGATTTTTGCAGTTTCAGCAACGCGCGAGTGATACCCCTGGTGTTCCATATGTCTACGGCAACCACTTACCATCAGCCGTGTCGTACACCTGTTTACCGACTTCTTCGCATAAAAATACTTCCACGCTGATCTGGATCTAGAAAATAGTTTAATTAACCGTAAGGGAATCACTTGACATTGACAACCTACTGTTGTGATCCAACAGCAGCACTTCAAGGCCAGTTCTTTTCTAAGTTTTGTGTGCTTAGCATTTTCACATAAATCTAACCTAACAAATCTGATGATAACCGGGACCAACGGGTAAATACGTGCCTTCCGGAATTACTTATATTATATTTTAAGGCAATGATAGCTGTGAGCTCCGTTTTCGTAGATAGACCATCGTGAGGAAACCATAGCAAGGTGGTAGAGTACTGTGTAATTCTCGCCTGCCTGAAGACCACCCTGTTTTCAACCAGGGGCCCAATTCTCACCCAATCGAAACTGATCGCTCGATCGAAAAAAGCATGAATTCTAACTTTTACGAACGTTACGTTATTCTGGCAATTTCAAGGCCGGCATATTTAGAAGGGAAACCAGTCAGCTAGAGCGTTGATTGGTCGGGACCGTTCGAATTGACTCCGCCCCTCGAAATTTTACAGTCGAATAGGACTCGAACCGTAAGTTCGATTCGAAGGCTAGTTCGAGGGAAGTGAGAATTGGGCCCCAGGTGAGTACTATACTGTAACAAACTATTCTCAGTAGCACCGGTATGTTCCGAAAGCAATCCTCGAGAGCCAGTTTCCTTCTTAACTTTATTACCACCTTTGGCCACATCATCACTTATGGTGTAATGTATGTGATTGTAGTAACACAAGCCAAAGCATAGTAAAAAAAATATCACCTAATTTATTTATTTTACGCTTTTATAGCGTTGCGGTTTTCCTTGTTTTCTGAGAGAACTAGAATATTTTGACCTACGTTGCGTACGTTCGTACGCAACTTTCAAAAACAGAATTTAGTATTTATAATATTCAGAGATCAGAAAATTGTGTATCTGGACTTCCATGGAATCTACCTCTCGATCAACGCATCGTTGTTAACGCTATCACTTTATAATAGTGTAACTCTATGGTTAATACCAACCACAAATTAATGATAGCATTCGTGGTCCATGTAAAGTGTAACAAGTAGTCGCGGAGCGGTCAGCGGGGCGCCTCTTGACATAGAGACATCGCTTACACTGTGCACGCTGCTTGTACTGGCTCCTGAACTATTTACCGTAACAGACCTCAAGGACTGCTCTTTGACTAAATTACAAGCAACGAAAGAGATGAGTTGTGGTATGGAATAATATTCAACGGTGTATTAAGCACATATTAATACTATAACAATAATATGCTTAAAGTAACCTAAAAGAGAGAGAAATGAGAGGTAGAGCATAGCGTTTATTCACTCAAAGAGCAGCTCGACTGGGAAAGACCTTCCAGCTGACAGAATACCGCAGCCAAATAATGTTATGTTGTGTTCCTGCGCGTGAGTAAGGTCGCCAGAGCTTATTGGGGAGGCGGAAGGGTCGGCAACGTGTGAGTGATGACTTATGTGTTGCTAGCGTTCATATGACTACGGTAACCGCTTACCATCAGGCAGGCTGTACGCCTGTTTACAGAACTATTTGTTGTATGGAAAACTTAACTAATTACTTAGTTATAAATTCATGTAGAGTCATTTCAAACTGTACTTTCAGATTTCCTCGTCATTCTTATAGATATGTCTCCAAATTTTTGATAGAGACTAGTCTAGTATTGGAGAAATTAGAGATACGCTGGGCTTTGTGAGAGTTCAATGTCATTTTATATTTACGAAAAAATCTGAATGAATCGTACTAACTTTTGCTCCACGGTTTTCCTCGTTGCCAAAGGATGGAGGATAAAATTATCAATAATTATGATTTTTAAGTGCCTACTACTGAAATGTCTATCATAATTTCTAAGGAAAAGAAGGATAATCATATACTCGCTAATGGCGAGAAACTCTGTTTTATCAATGAATAACAAACGCCTAATTTATAACTCCATTTTAAAACCTATCTGAACATTATGGCTTCCATGGCTAGTAAAAGGAGTGCAGAATTGTATATTAAAAAATCCATTTTCAATGCGCCTTGGTTCACTAAGAATGAAGATATTCATGAATATTTGATAATTGCAACAGTCATCCCTCCCAAACCTACTCGTTGCTGTGCTGCTGATTAAGCAAATAACAATAGGCTAAAAACAGACGAAGTTCTTTAAAGTAAGACTTGTTGGCACTGGCCTTTCTCGTCATGTCTAAAACCACTCAACGCATTTGCTTAAAGTCTGGCGACAAATTGCGAACATAATAAAAAAAATGTTCCCTTATTTTACCCCCTTTCTGTGCCCCTTATTAAAGAAATTTCATAAAAAATATTGGGCACTCCTGCATTACAAATACCCTTGAAATTTCATGTTTCTTTAATCAGCGATTACATTGATCTCAGTCAATGAAACAATCAGTTACCTACCATACATATATTTAAAAGGAAATAAATGCACTGGAAATGTGTCAAAATAAGTTTATTTACCCAGTTTTTTTTGACATTTCTAGCTGTCAGTGAAGAAACGGAGTTGCGCGCGCAAGAGTCGTGTTATAACTGCTTTTGCACTTTGCAGCATAATGGATCGGCTCGCGTCGAGCGTGAGATCCAATGGTAAAGCGGGACACCGATGTATGACGCATGGAGCGATCATTGTTTAGTTAGTACCCATTCTTCGTATGAATTGTCATAGAACTCGGTTCTTAGTAATTTAATAAACGCGCGTCTTGCCGCTGTTATTTCTATGATCGCTCCGCCTATCTCAGTGTACAGGCTTTAGTCCATCGTTATAATATATAATTGATTTCTTAAAGATTTTCAACTATGGATAAGTGTTTAATGCCTCTACATTTTCAGATTTCTTGATCTTATAAAATCGATAGATTTATCGATTTGACTTCATAGGAAATTAAACTTAGGAATTAAATCACTATTATTTATACTTGCTATATGTAAAAGAACCAATTAGAAAAATGAAAATAACACATTATTAACAGATGACCCAGTAGTAAATTGGAGTACAATTAAATGCCAATAGTATACGCTAACATTCGCAGGATAACACTAAGTAAAAGAAAAAAACTGCATCATATCAACAGAAAAACAAAACGAGAATACTTCATAAGTACACCTAATAATGTATTAGATTCGTTGCTTCGTTTGTCGAACACGCTCTACTTGTGTTTGAAACAAGCCAGCAACGTACACCGTCATTGAAAATAGCCCCCTACGATGAAGCAAACGACGCCGTTTTCATCTCGTTATAATTTCACGAGTTTTTATCGAATCGAGTCGAGACAAGCGGTGGGTGCCTCGCCTCTCGGTATCGTAGCGCTCGGTGGCGGCGCAGCGCTCCCATCCCAACCCAATGTTTTCCTCTGACGACGCTTTATCTCTCTTTGCCTCTCTGCTCTTTGACTTCCACTGACGTATACGACCTCCCGCTCTGTTCGACATCGACCTTATTCCAACTAATAAAAGAACCAAATTCCCGCTACCGCTTTCATTAGAATTTTTGGACTCATTAAGCGACATTCGGAAATTTTGGTTTTAGTCAACATCATTTTTGAAAACGGATGGAATGAAATAAATGAGAAAACAAAATTGAGCTCAATAAATTATGTTTTTATCTACTTATATAGATATTTGTGGTTAATTTTACTTGTTAGTATCCAAAAATAGTTTTTGTTATTAATCTGATTTTGTAAATAAGAAAAATATTTTTGTGGATTTCGTAGCAATGGGTTGGTGGAATATTTGCTAAATGACGCTACGAAACTATCTACTGAATACGGAAACATGCCTAGAAATAGTCGACAATGGTAGTCAAGGCTAGCCGTATATTTCGGCAGTGTATGTGAAATGCGGGCGCGCGAGTGTCGGTGGCCGGGCGGGCGAGACGGTGGCGACGCGGACGACGCTGTCGCAGCGTCGCCGTCGGCCGCGATTTTCAAACGGCGCTGGTGGTGGTGCGAGACTTGAGCGCCGACCGCGGCCGGCCCGCGCCCGCGCCCGCTGACGCAATGCGCGACCTCTTTGTCCGGCCCCACGGACTCCAGCGGAATGTCCGCGGAGCCGGCCTCGCCTGCGTCGCACCACCACCGTCCGCGCTCGAGTAATTACGAATGTCAAATGTTATCGCACGCAACCGTCCTCCGCGCCGTCGTCCGCACTCCGCTGCGCCGCTCTTCATAATAATAAAACCTGATATTTAAAACGGAACGTCCTTCTAACGCCGTGTAGTTGCGCCGACGCCAATCTACGATAATAATAAGCCGGGTACCTAGATAGCTTTGCGCTGCAGCGCTTTATTCGTTACTAAGGTTAGACAGTCAATTGCTACGAAGCGCTACAACGCTGTCGGCGCACACCGCGCAGCGCTCACATAAGTACGGCCAGTTCTATGCGCGCCTGTATAGCTATTAAATGTATATAGAATATATAGTAGTAATCGCTCGACGCAGCGGTATTATGTCGGAAATATACCGGCCGCGGCGCGCCTCAAGCCGGTTCACCGTTTCGCTATTTAGTTTGTATGGGAAGTTTAATCTTGATTTTTTTATGTTGTCGAAAGAGTTATGGAATTATTTCTTTTGCTAAAATATAAAGTATAAGGTAAGCTTTCCTTGAAGCTATATGGGGTTTGTTAAGGGCCTGGATTTTTAAAAAAATTATTACGTACATTATTTGAAGATCTATATTTTGTCCCTTATATTGCACTCAAGAAGCCTCAGCCTCCAGTAAAAATTATAATAAAAGAATATAAAATCTTTTAATCTTGTTAAATCATAATTACAAAATTGATTAATAAAAATTAAGTTAGGTTATGCTTTTAAACATCACAGGGAAAGCTACGATAAATAATTAGTCAATTTAGAAATAGAATTCTTAATGGCCAGAAAAATATTAAAATATTTATTTACCTGTTTAATTGTAAACAGTAATTACAAGGGTCTCGGTAGTAAAATAACTAAAATAAGACGGTTATGTCTTTTGGAAAAGAAGCTAATTTACTCAATATCAAATCAAAGCATTTTCCAATTTCATTTTTACTTCTCTAAATAAACTTTTCTCAAACCAAAGTACAATTTTATTTACTATATTATATTTTTTCAATAGCCATATATTAAATTAAAGTAATCTTAATGTCAACCGCTCAACAAATGAACTGCTTAATGAAAATGTATTGAGTAAATTAGTTTGTTGTATTTAAAAATGAACGCACAAACAAAAAGCACTGACTGGCATTAGTTTAAAAGTATGTAGCATCGTGGCATACTATTTAACTTAATGTGTTAAGTAACTTAAGTCACAAAGATAAACAGTCACGTGACAGTTGAATATTGAAATACGTTATTTCGTTAATTACTATCACAGTGGCTATGAACATTTAAAAAAATATTAAAACTTATAGTATTTATGAAATGGCAACTTGTTGACGCTATAATTATATGTATGTATATATATCATCGAATAATCTACTTTGTTTTGTTAGATCAGTTATTAGAAATCATAAATAATATGTTGTTTCCGCGTAAGTCTAACTAGTGTTTGATAATATATCTTGATTACAAGTATATACATATACTGCCATAGGATAGGCAATGAACCACAAAATATTCAAGTAATATGCAGATATTCGGTTACTTAATTACTTAAATCCATACTTTACATGTTTGAAGTTAACTATTTACTGTGAATGAGAACTTGAATATGTATGAAAGAATAAAAAGATGGAATGATAGAATCATTAGAAATATTTAATAACAAAAAAGTATTCGAAGACGATCAAACTGATGTGCAATAATTACTTATCTGATGTTAATGTGAAATATATTTTCTGTTGAAAAAGAATATCTACTTACTAATTAAGTTGACTCTTTACTTGTTAGACAAAAAAAATACTAGAAACAGATCTCTTCAATTTCTTAAGTACTGAATTTTCAAAGAATTGAAAATATTCAACACCTGTTATCTAGTTTACCTTATTTATTGTTATTTTTACCCTACTGACCTGGAAGGAGGGTTATATAAGTATTATGTTAATATTCATTATAAACTAAAATGATTGACCAATGGGAAAGTAGCATTTCAAACAAAGAAAAATACAAATATGCAACCGGCCTGTGGCGCGTCGCGTCCCTCCGTCAGCTATAGCGTGGCCTTATAGATGGTTGTTTGCGCTCACAGAGTGCGGTGAACAGCGCTCACCGGCGTCGTCACTGTGTGGGTGCACACGTACACGCGCACACAGCCGCGCGGCGCGCACACCAATCTCGTTTCGTGTACGGGTGCGTTCCGAAACCGCTCTCTATTCTATCTATGCGAAGGCGTCGTATCGCCACGTATAGCGGGCACGCTCGGGGCGAGGAATTTAGAGGCGGGGGTCGTATCGTTAATTGTTATGAAGTTGATTTCGGTCCTGAAATTCCGAAATAGGTATTTTGAAATAACGCCTCTTTTTAGTCAACGTGATGGCGACATTTTGTCACACCGAGTATTTTCCAGTCGGTTGACGGACTCGATTGTCAGGGACCTATTTACGCGAATCGGTGTACCGTCTAGAAAAGTCATCGGCGCCGCGCCGCGCGACTCACAGCGACTGATAGATAGAGCGTTCTTAGGTCGTGCGATTGTAAACATGAATGTTTTCATTTATGGCTCGTCGATGTCGGAGCACTCGCGTGTTATCATTGCGGCTCGTGATAAAGGCGGAGATTGTACCCTCGGCCGTAAGATTTAGGTTTAAAATTGTACGATAGCTGTTAACGAAGCGTCGCTCGCTGAGCTAATCGCGAAACAAGTCCATGGTTAGCGAATTGAGCGACCACGCGGGGGTCTTAGGGTCATGGCAATGGTGGTTGCCGATCATTTCATTCAATATTCTATTGAATTTGGAAGTTACACATTCATTCCTTTACGCTAATAAGACAGCGAGTTGGAGTCTATCGGACGTATTTTATGTTCTCTTTATGAATCCACAATTTTATAATTCCTTATTAAAACAATTAACAATCTACTTCGAAAATGAGTAATAGAGATAAACATTATCAGTCCGAATTTAATGCATTCTTAAAGATTAAAAAAGATACAAAACACCAAAAATAAAATGTCGACTTTGGATCAGCTGTAGCAGAAACGCAATACATTGCGGGTTTACACGTCAACTGTCATAAACAAAACGCAACACTGCGGTCGGTGTAGAGCGTACACTCGAATAGTTTTTTAGCCAGCCATCTGGCAACAACATGCGGAGTAGTCCGAAAAAGGTGTCATTCCCCTTCGTACGCTTCGACTTGGACTATCATTCAAAGTCGACACTCCACGGACTGTTCGGTCGAAAAACAAAGGCATACTACGAGAGATAAACTCACAATGATTTCACGCAAATATACTTCACCTTATCGTACTCGTAGAATGTGATAGAGATAGAATATTATAAAAGTGAAAATGTTATCGACTATTATTATTATGGTACTTGTTTGCAATTTTTAGTAAAGGTCGTTCGAGTTCTCATGTTAACGACACTCGCAGCGTTCAGTTAGACTGAAAACCTGAACTAACCTGAAGTTGACAAAAGCACATAAGCTGATTATGCGCTAATTACGGTATTTGCTAGGTACCTATATGAATTGGATGTTTGTTTTTTAAAAGAGCTTGAGAATACCTTTGAATGAGTAACTCGAAGACTGAATATTTCAACAAAATGTTTTTAGTAATGTATCGTTATATACTTACTACATTTTGTTAATGCGGTATTCGGAAATATATAGTAATAGGTCATTGTACACTAACTTATACAGAATTCAATGTATGCTGATTCAAGAATTAGGAAAGACTAAACAATAGATCTACAATCAGGCACTTCTTATTGAAATAATCGACTGAATTGTTACTCTATATTTTTGGTGAATCATTACTTTAAGTATTATTGGACAAGCTTGCACTACCACTAATTGGGTATTGTCGAACCTTTGGCAAATGTCACACCGCTAGGTACCAGCGATAAATTTTAAACCTGAGGGTAGCCAGTCTAACAAATATTACTAACTACCCTACTACGGTGCAAGCATTTTTGGTGACATTTGTCATCAATAGTTGTTTGTAATAGTTTACTATCAATGAGATACAAGTTATATCGCTATTCCACGTTTAATAACAGTGTTTTAAATTCAAAAAGGATTCAAAGATGGCGGGCGAATTAACGTTACGTTCAAAAATGAGTGGCGCGCCATTCCAGCGACACATCAGTGGCGGGCGATGCGGCGCGCGGCGCGCCCGGCGGGTAGGTCGCTGCCTGCGTCGTCACGGACGGCTGCTTGTGAAATTTTCCCGTTCGTACACTGAATGTCAATCTTTTTAACTCACCTGAAATACGCCTTGAATTCTAGTGAAGAATCTTATAGATTGTTCTCGCTCTGTCTCTTATAATTCTCTCGCTCAAATGGAAGCAATGCTGAATTCTTGTTGCGAGCATTGCAATATAGCGTCGGATGCCGAGACGAAGGTCCTGGCCTCGAATTCTACAATGAGCTTAAGCTTTCGGTACAGGAAAACATCGTGAGGAAACTATATCACGGTATAGGGTACTTTGTAGTACCCACCTGGCTGGCTACCACCCTCAAGTTGAAAATCTGTCTCAAAGCACCTATATTGGTGTTTTCCGACAATTGCACTTGCGAGCCTGTTTATTCTAAGCTTACTACCTTCGGTCACATCATCACTTACCATGGTGAGATTTCAGTCAAACACAGGTCTTAAAATTGAAGAGGTGTAGAGCAAAGTTGATGCGTTTTAAGGACGAATTCACGGCCAATAAACCGCGACAAGCAACAAGCAAAAAGATTGACAAGCACTGGATGTAGAGCCGGGGCTCGCGTGCCAGCTCGAAAGCTTGAGCCAGTAGGAGCCAGGCTCGAGCCGAGCCATAATCGCAGAGAAAGAATACCCGCTTCGTTCGCTGCCAGCGAGCGCCTGTCGGTCCGTCGCGCTGGTAGCTTCCACAGAGCAATTATACGAATGTCTCTGGTTACATTTTGTTTTATTAACACTGATAGTGATACCTGCTGGTACTGATATATCACGATGGTGATTAGGGCAGATTCCTCAAAACACTACATCACTAATTTAGGTATAGTTTCTGTCTAATGAAATTGGTATAAAATAAATATTCATTGAAAACACCAGTTTTCCTTTAAGCATA
>OX596262.1:7058692-7219270 GCA_951394255.1 Polyploca ridens
CTGAAAAACAACGCAGCATACTCTGTATTCGAGTGGAGCCGAACCGCCCCGCTAGGTGGCAGCACATAGCTCGCTATTCACAGCGTATATTATTTACCGCGTTTATATGTATGTTGTTATATAAGTGAACAGAAAGCTACGTTGGCCGCGCGGCTGCGGGCGCCGGCGGGGCGGGGCGCGGGGTGCGGGGGGAGGCGGAGGGGGGGCCCCACCCACACAGGCGCACGCTCGCCCACGCACACAGCCGCGCCGCGCCACGTCCGTGTGTATCGAACGAGCGAGCGCGCCAGCCGACCGACTCGACGTATTCTTATTATTATGAAAGGAGAAACGCTTTTTGTAGGGCAAGAACTAAATTTGTAGTATTACGGCTGCCGATAATAAAGATCGTAAACGCATTTCAGTTCGCTGAAGTTTGTCGCATCGCTCATAGATGTCGTGCTTCCGATTGCGTTTCGTGGTTCGGTGGGAATGAAGTTTTCCGCGTTCGACTTCACATTACGTGATTATAATGTTGACACAATGAAGCTTTAATGAGTTGAGTATACGGACCGACCGCGTACCGTACTCCACTCCGGCGAGCATGCCAGCCAACCAACCAACCTGCTCGCTTCACATTCAAACAGAAGGAGGTCATGAGCTTTTCTATTGGCATCAGTACAGTAACAATTAATTCCGAAGCATTTTAGGTAGATATCTATTTACATAGGTTCACTAAAATGTATATTTTATTCACCATTATTAATTCTTCTCATAGAATTTGAGTTTGTTCCTTGAGTCCTACTACAGTTATGAAAAGACTTAAAATTTACTATAAGGTATCTATATATCTATTGTAAATTCCAGTGAGCATTCTGTTTAAAATTCATAGTTTTTCCGCGAACGCAACACGCCGGAAGATAAGTTTCGTATTCACAGAGTTCTACAAATTGTTTTCTTTTCAAAGTTTAATCTAGCAAGTTAACCATCGAGAATAGGTTTTACGTCATAGATATACTAAACTCTTTGGAACAAAGAACGATTTGTCAGTTTGGCGCCATGACGGGATAGGTGGCGCCACGATCGTGGTGGGATCGGCGGGCGAAGGGAAGCTACAAGATAGGGTTATTCCCGTATTTTGGTAAAGCGCGGGAAAGGCGCGTGCTGCGTTAACTTTCACACGTAGAAGTGACACTGACCGCTTTGGTTGCGCCACGCCATGCGCCATGCCAGTCGCCTCACACTGCCACTAGCTTCATGCGAGGTGTTTTCATAAACTAGGACTCAAAACAGTTACGTCCGTAGGTGTTGTTTCAGAATCAAACAAGTATTTACGTATACAGTTCCTTTAACAATTGATTTATCCATATAATATACGTGTTGTTATAAGTTGAGACTAGGGAATAAATTATAAAAACTCAAGGAAATTTACATCTTTATTAAGTGTTAAATAGTTGTAGCAGTGATTTAAAATAAGCATAAATATAAACACAGATATACATCTAAATAGATGCCGCGAGTGTATGTATATATGCGTGTCAAAATCTGTGCAATAATGGGGCACAATGTTCTTCTTCTGAAACTGTTTCGCGCGGACAGGGAACTTGCATAAGGCTGCATGTCCACCAGAGATGTGTAGCGAGGGATGTGTTTAGTTGATAAATAGGATAGCTTCATTTTCACGTTAAAAATAAAATGCCAACCTAACTAAATCAATCTTGTGATATTATGGTAGGTACAAAAAAAGTTACATGCTTGGTTTTCATACGGATGGAGGGACTTGCGGTATCTATTTAGATTTATGTCTGTGGGTATAAATATTATATCGAATAAATAAGTGTCTTTTGTAGTATTTAGCCGAATACATCGAACTTAAAATGGTTTTGTGACAGAGAATGATACAGGTGTGTTAAAAAATATAATACACCCGCTGTAAATAATGGACTAGTCAGGTTTTTGAAGCCTTGTCTGAACCTAAGCTGTGTAAATGGCTTTGACTTTGCAAATCCCTCTGCTAAATGAAAACAAAGTTATTCAGAACCCATTGGGCAGTGCACAACCGGACGCCCTTATTTGATAATAAGCGCACAAAACTTCAAAGAAAACTGGCTCTCAAGTGCCGATACTGGAGCTCACAGGAAGGAGATTCCAACTTGGTTTAGTTGGTCAGTCAGACAGGTACCACCAACCACACCACCTTTCAAGTTCATCATAGGATTCGAACGCACGACCTTCGAAGTCACCGCCACTGAACTATAATCGCCTTGAAACAACCAGTGGTATTACTCTCATAAACAGGAAAAGATTTATTTGTGTCCCTATTTGGTTTTGTACTCAAACTGATGCGGTTTCGATTTAATTTCTGTAATTATGAAAAAGTCTGTGATTGAGTGAGGCATATCTCCTTGTGGTTGACACCAGCTAGAATATTAATAGAGCGACTGTACTAGAGCCCATGCCGTGAGCACAGGTACGTGCAAAATGCCATGAAACGAAGAACGTGTACATAGTTTGAACGACTAAATACATATAATTAATTACAATTTTTCGTTTTATAGCGATACTTTAACCGAGAACAAATGACAAGGAATCAATTTTGACATTTTGTCTGACTGTAAATCCACTAGTGTACGATATATCTGTGAATGGATCTATATGAAAACTGCTCACGCTTTGCACAAGGTAACCGATGTTAGTGCTATTACTCTATAATATTCTTACTCTATGGGTGAAATCATTAGCACTCAAAGAGACTTTGTCCAAACACAGCGGCAGATTGGACATATCCAGAATTTTTATGCGCGAGCTCGCGACGAACGTTCGCGGTAGTCGTCCAAACATAGCGCAGTATTCGCTATAATCTGGACACATCATTATAGCAAACATTATGAATTTGTTTTTTGTTTTATATTAGACTAGTTGTCCCGCGCGGTTTCACCCGCATTCCCGAGGGATCGTATATTTTCCCGGGATACTAAAAGCATCCTATGTGATAGAACATATACTATTTGTGTGCCAAATTTCATCTAAATCCGTTCTGTAGTTTTTGAGTGAAAGAGTAACAAACATCCATTCATACAAAAATTCGCGTTTATAATATGGAATTATATTACTGGTAAAATATTATACGTTTATATATTGTATATTCGCGTAAGGAAGTAAGAATGGAGAATAAAAGTAAGGCATCCAGCATCTACGTACCAGCAATGCTATGGGGATTGGTTACAAGGCCTAAAACAGTACAGCATGGGGTTCTTCCAAAAGGGTGTGAAGAGATTTCAGGGTCGGCAACGCGCGAGTGATACCCCTGGTGTTGCAAGCGTCCATAGGCTACAGTAACTGCTAACCATCAGGCGGGCCGCATGCATGTTTGCCACCATAGCGGTATAAAAAAATAAAAGCAAAATCCTAAAGACAGGATTCACTGCATAGTAGAGTACCATACGAACTTGCTATACTCACACGATGTTTTCCATCACCAACACTTCCACTTTTTTAATACCACTAAATTGGCAAATAAGTATGCGGCCTGTCTGTAAGGCCAGGTGGTAAGAAGTTACTGTAGCCCTATTGAAGCTTGTGAAGCCACGGGTGCTGCATCACAAGTTGCAACACCTAGGGCATTCGCGTTACCAACCCTTCCCTCCTCCCAATGAGCTCTAGCGACTGCGGTATTCTGTAAGGTGGAGTAACTTCCCCAGTCAAGCTGCGCTTCGATAATTGGACTGTTTTACAAAAAACTTAAACCGACTTCAAAGTACACTATAAGGTAATCAAATCCTAATCTGATGACAATGGGACCAAACGGGAAGTGTACCCTTTCAAATAAAAAAAGAATTTTCCAAATTTAAATGACGGAGATATGAGGTAACAAACATAAAAAAAAAAAACATTCGAATTGAAAACCTCCTCCTTTTTTTGAAGTCGGTTAAAAATACGCTATGCTCTGACAATGAATTTCTGTGCAACGAATTAAATCAAGCGGTGTTGGAGCGCTACCGACCGTCATACACCACTCAAAGCCCATTGTTATAACTAGTACTTGAATCAGCAGACTACATTTCTTTGAGGTAAATAAGTTCATCACTTTTTTATCATCAACAATCAGTCGTAAGAGTATGATGAAAGAGATAAGTTGATTGTTGAGTGATGTGTATGTAGTACAGGCCATTGCCGTACCTTCCCGAACCGTCGCTGGTTTTGAACACTTCAGTGAACAGCCAAACGTTCAGAATAACGTTTTTCCACTCTTCTCTATCACTTCTGGGTTAGTCGGTATATTACGTTATTGTATACAGTATTACCCAACTGATAAGGCGCGTCGTGAATCTTCGTTCGCACAGAAAAGAAATTATGGCCCCGAAGATTAACGAAAGAATGCTTAAAACTTACAATCAACCATAGATCACTACTATAAGGTTCATAATACACTACAGCTGTTAGTTCCGTCTCACTCGCAAGTCATGCCCCTCCACACGGCGCGCGCTAACATGGCGGCAGCTGCCGATCAATAGCGGTTTCCCGCGCTTTGAAAATGTACAAAAAGTATCTTCTGCGCAGGTACATCGGTAAGCCATATTAGTTGGGTACGCCTGTATAAAACAATAATCTATTGGCATTAACTAATCAAGCTAGAAATGTTATCATTTCTGATACTCCCTTTGAAATTTTGGAGTGATCAAAACTCAAACCCATAGCGTTTTTCGGATTTAGAAGTCTTAGATCTCGCAATCTGTCCAAGCGAGGTAACCTGAGGATCATGTCTATATCAAATTCGTCATAGTAAGAGTTGTTAGGTTTTAAATCATTTGTCAGATGGTAGGCGAAGACTTCAGTCTTTTGTGTATTTCGTAACTCAGATTGACTGTGATCGTATTGGAGGAAAGGAATGTTGTGGTCAATGGTCAATATTATTGGTTTTCCGAGAGTATTAGACATATTTTCAAGTTTTATATGATTATCCAGAGCTATCAGAATATTTGAGGCTATTCTTCAGCTCCCTTACTAATGGCGGTAATGGGATTACTACTATACTCTTTCTTGCCGTACTGATGGCGTTTCTCCTAAGAATTTTCGATTATTTCAAGAGGTAGGTTAGTTTTTCTAGGTTTGGTTTCTAAATACGGTACTTCATGGCCAACGCAACTTCAACTTGTAGCCTAAAAGCTTGTACTTTCATCTAACGTAATGTTTGACTGCGAAAAAAGAGAGACAGGATCAGAACCGTCGGTTATCAGTCGGTAAATTCCGTTGATTGATTGACATGATTTCACATATCCTAAAACTAGTTCCAGGAGTATACTTCTCGTGAAAAAATCACAAGTTTGTGAAGAAAAAGTTTGTTATTTTGAATCTCCATTAAATTTGCAATGTCGCATCAAGATGATTTATTTAGTTTTGACAATTTATAGGTACATTAGATATGGCCGAGGTGTATGGGTGTTTTTCGGAGGCTTTTACTGAATTTGTTTCAAACAATTTTTTATTTTTGCCTATATACAGACCTAGATGTAGTGCACAAGATACAAATTTGCTTAAAACATCTAACGAAAAATGTTTAACAACGCCATAAGAAGTACAGAGTTTTTGTATGAAAAGTATGGCGGGATGCCTGCTCTTAATTTATGTATTTGCTAGCCTCACAGAGTATTTTTGAGTGGAGTCTAAATTAAAATCTTTTTTGATATTCTATAAGGACTCCATTCATTCCCAAGTATCTACTGCTGTGTTCACGCCATTGACAGAATAACTGGCGGAGAATCAGTTGCAGCTGGACTCAGGACTGTGTACAGGTGACCTAAGCCTTTGAATATATATAAAGAAGTCAAGTCGGTCGAGCAGCTTCTTGAAGTCAGGAGGCCAGTTAGTCGGTTCCCCAGCTCCTTGAGCCCCATGAGGTGCGAAGGATCAAATTCATAGTCGAAAATCGTCACCGAAAAACGAAACTAACCTACACTTAGCCTGTGTCAGGTCTCCCACGACATGTCACTGGCTTATAAGCATGGTGCTTTTTATCAATGCCTTTATTGTAAACCTAAATCATCAACTAAGAATAAAGAGCACGTGTTTCCACGAATAGAGGTATTCAAACGAACATCAGACATCGTATCTGCAATGGGAAAACGTAAGTTTTTAACTATTCTAGTTTCTGACTCTGTCCTATATATTATTCAGGCTATCTATAAACGAAATTTCATCCAAATCCTTCCAGCCATTACGGTGTGAATGAGTAACAAAATCCACACAACTATTTATAAGTTAAAGTTTTTATTCTTTATCTGTTTTCTATTTTAGTTTTGGCAGTTCCAGTTCGTTAAAAGATCATCATAATGTAAATAAGATTTTAACATGGTTACTCTGAGAAGCAAAACTGGGCGGAAACTCAAGCTACTCCATCTCTGTATAAAATGCATCAGTGTGCATACATCTACTATCTTGATATCCCATATCCTTTACATCTAGCCTCCTCGTCTGCAATGAGCATAAATTGTTGTTATTGTCACGACAAGCATCCAGGGAACTCGAACGAAACAGGGAAATGTCAAAGTAGGTGCAAGGCCGCTAGTTAGCACGTACATAACACTATGACGTCATAAAATAACATACACGCCTGAGCCTGCAGGTAATATAAAGTTTATTTATAACACACAAGCGTTTTGCCACCATTTAAGATAAAATTCTTCAAATTTCTAAAGTAATAAATATGAATAAATAACAATAGGTGCTGATTACTTAGAGCATGAAGAATTTAAAATGATTCTATAAACGTACGCTGTCATCGCATTCGTTAGGAGGAAAATTGATTCTGTACCTACAATGATTCGTTGATGACGTTTTGCTGAGGCTGAAAAATGCTCAATCATGAGTCATCACTCATGTATGAGGAAGTATGATGATGTGGCCAAAGGTGGTAAGCACACAAAGCCTAGATAGAACTGGCTCTCAAATGCAGCTATCAGAAAATACCGATAGGTGTTGGCGACAGATTTTCAACTTGAATGCGGTAGCCAGGCATACGGGTACTACAAAGTACCCTACCACCGTGCTATGGTTTCCTCACGATATTTTTCTTCATCGAATGCTCAAGCTCATTGTAGGATTCGAACCCACTGAGCTATAATCGACTAGTTTTATCACTATAACAGGTGGAGATTTCGAGATGGCATATTATCGAAGCCTATGTTGGGTTAGTCATGCTGAACAACTTTTACTATGAAAAAATTTTTTTTTTACTTTCTTTATAAAATGTTAACCTTACTCGGTCATAATGTATGAAAAGTATTTTTTTTTGAGACTTAATTTTTGTTCCCATAGTAAAAATTGTTCAGCATGACTAATCTAACAGGTTTCAAAAATATGCCATCTCGAAATCTCCACCTCCACTTATAATATGTATGTATTCATAGATTGATTGATTTAAATGTAATGTAACAGCAGTGGGTGTATCACGAGGCGCCATGTCATGTGGCACCGCGTAACTGACTCCTGAAAATGCCCGAGGCATTAATAGCGCTTACCATCGATTCCCGGGAATAAATACGGGATTGAGTGAGTTTAGAAATGATTACAAGATTTTTTATTCCAACACGATTGATCGTTTTAATCGTTTTTCTTTTTACTAGCAAACAAGCATACGACCCGCCTGATGGTAAACGGTTACCGCAACCTATAGTTCCAACACCAGGGGAATCACTTACGCGTTGCCGATCAGGGTCGGCCTTCTTGAGGGTTGAAGAGGAGTTGAGAGAAAGGGACAACATTTTGTGCTAATCCGCTTATCCTCGCATACCGCCAGCACAACGCCTCCATGGTGCTCTGGCGACCTTATTCGCCGTAGGAACACAACACCACATTCAAATAACGTTATTTTGCTGTAAAATTACTTGGCTGTTAACGTCTTTGTAAGGGAGGTACTTCCCCAGACAGACTGTTCCAAATTTTGAATGAGAAAAACTGTTATCTCTCAAAATAAACATTTTTTGAACTTCTTTCTTCATCATCATCATTATTCACTATTTTTAACGTAACGATAGAACAAAAAAACAGCGAACATAAACGATAGTGTCTATCTGGACACTATCGTTTATGTTTATGCGTTATTTTGCAGCCATCTAGAGTCTATTCTTCGAGGCTGCAAGAAGTTTCATAAATCTGAAATGTAAGTAAATTAGTATCACACACTATCTATAGAATCCAATAAAGAGTATGCAAGGAGCACATCAAGATGCACTGACATTCTTTACAAGGCACTAATAGCTTCAAGTGATAATCGCTTGGAACTAGTTAGTCTCAAAATACTTCATACTGGTATCGTGCAGCAGTGATATCTGTGCGAGCTGGTTTTGTACCTGTCTACCAGCAATATTATGAGCTCTCTCAATTGCCTGTGCTACTGACATGGAAATTTAGAAAAGCTTTTGTTCAGCGATTTGTGTTTTAGCTATAATATGATTACTCCTGAATTTAATTTATCTTTTTCTGGTATTTTGGAGTATTAATGGGTCCAAAGCTATTTGATTAATCTATATATAATTTAATTACTTGTCCTGCCTGATTGACTGACTTTTTCATCAACGCAGAGCCTAAGCTACAACCTTGGAATTTTACACACAGGTATCCACTAAGAAAGGATTTTTGGAAATTCACCTGATTGAGGGGGTTTAGGGAGTGTTAAAGATTGTATGGAAGAAACCTACCGCACGTTCAGATTAACTTGAAACTCGGAATTAATACTTTGGATAAAAAATAGAGAAACATGTTTTTGGGATTTTTTACTGCGTGTCTTAAAAATTGGTATACTTACATTAGTTCTATGAAAAGATTTTCGGAAATTCCATTCCTAAGGGGGAAGGGGGTGCGGGTTTCACTTAAGATTCACTCGTAAGATCTTTCAGTGAAATTCATCTTTGACCCAATTTAATATGATCATTTATGAGATGTGTATTATTGTGTAGTATCTTTCAGGTACAGCCTATAATCACTCGGTGCTTACGTAGATGACAATTTTGACTAATATTAAAAAAAAACAATAATAATTGGCCGCGTGTCAGGAACTGGATAAATATTGCATGGATCTTAAAAATAATGCATACAATATTTTTCAGAAAATCTATCTAACGATACAAATACTTTGTAACGAAATTGTGTGTGAGTTTGAATTATGGGTTTTTAATGTAAGCCTAAAATACAGAACCAATTTTGATGAGAATTGGCAGATAGGTACTTGAATCCAAAATTCATATAATATAAAAAGAAGACGCGTGGAGGTCCGTAGCTCGCCGTATTGTACACTTTATCATCAAAATTGATCGAGGCCTCCGGAGACCAGCGGGCGGAGAGCTTTTTCCGCCAACGCGTCAGCTTGGCTATCCAAAGAGGAAACGCTGCCAGCCTTCTGGGAACCTTACCGTTAATCGGAAGCAGCGGCAGACTTGAGGAAATTTTCTATATACCTATAGATTGTAATTTGTATATATTCGTTGTAAATAAAAATTTATAATGAGTTTATATAAAAATAATATATATCCAAAATATAAGATTTAACACTCCACTTAATTTTTTTTAATAAAAAAACGCCTTAAATATCTTTGCTATTTTCACATTTGAGCTCAAGTTCAGCCTGTCCCATAACCTCAAAAACGGGTCTATGAAATATTCAATGTTATGTTCTAGAAAAGTTTACTTTCCATAATGAATATAATGATAGAGTACCAGAGCAGACAAGTAATGATATTAATAACACTACCCCAGGCAAATTAAAACATCAAAACGTAATGTCATATTAGAAGTGAAACAAAGGAATATCACAAAATTACTTGATTACAAATATCGCGTGTACAATTGGGCACGACCCAGACACTAGTGACATGCAGATAGCATGCATATAAAAATATTAAATGCAATACTGAACAAGTGGGTAACCAATATGGTTCTTACGGCTATACCCTAGCGCGAGCGTGATGTTTTACCTGAAGTAGTTCTGAAACCCTATACATGTTGTGAACCATCCAACCAACCAACGTGATTACATCAACCCCATTCTTACACCGAACTACAAGACGCCGGGAAAATTTTCACCATTACGTTGTTGATATACCGAATATACGACGTTTTGTATCCTCATTTATATGTATATATTTCGGAGAGCAAATTAATGAGTGGAATTTGCTTCCGGCGTCTATGTTTTCTGACTCTTACAATATAGGGACTTTCAAGGCCAGAGTTCGAGGGAGAGACGCTTCGTCATCGTCCTTTATGGGCAGGTCATTGGCCAAACTCAAGCTCATTCCGCCATTGGAAAGTCAATATTAGCGAATTGTGATAATTTTTTCGGTGGCAAAATAAAACAAATAAAATAGAATACACAAAAGGGGAAAAAAACTGTGAAAATAATTACCTACATCTTTAAATCTTACAAAATTTTCTGAAAAACAAGTTATGATGTTATAAAATAAAACCCATTGGGATCGAGGTAACAATAATTGTATATAGTAAACACTACTTTTGATTATCATTTTATTTGGGCAGAACTAGAATACGACCTAAATACTAGGCACTTACTTTCCGCCTAAATTGTAATAAAAAAAGTTTAGTTCCTTTCAAACTCCTATTTTATGGTGCTCCCAAGCATTGAAAATTCACAGAAACTTGTTTTGGACTGAGAAAAGAACAGATTTGTAGAGCTACCCAATAATTACTCTGAAAAAGGATAACGTAGACAAAAGCAAATAATTTCACTTTGCAGATTTTTTGCTGGTACACTTAATTAATTTTCAGTTGTTTTAATCAAAAATCAAAAAGTCATTTATTCAGTTTAGGCCCTAGTAAGGCACTTATGAACGTTACATTGGTACATACAGTTGAATTTACCACCGGTTCGGAATACAATTAAACTGAGAAGACTCCGGCAAGAAACTCAGCAAGGTTTTTTTTTGTGGAAGATCTTTTATTATTACAGCTTCAAATACTTATACAATATATATATTATTATTTTATGCTTATTCGTACAATTGTCACTTAGCCAGGGGAATTCAAGTGCAGAGAGAAGCTAGTACAACCATATATTCTTGTCTTCCACGTAATGAGCCACCTTATCGTAGGCTTTGTCAATTAACCTCTGCTTTATGAAATCTTTGAATTTATTATAAGGCATTTTCATACCTTAGTTCCGTGATATCACCGCAAACAAATGTTTGTTGTTTGCAGCATTGAGTTGGCCAGAAAAAGTCGAACGAAGGTCGGTACGGTGGCGGTGGCGATGGATGGCGGTGTGGCGGTGGCGCGGGCGGCCTACCGAGTACGCTTTTGTCACATCGAATAACTTCAGCGATAATACCTATTGTCCTCGGAGTTTATTTAATTTATATTACAATATATTTTATAGCACCGATCTTGTTACAGTCAAATACATAACAATATAGAGTTTCAGTTAATCCATTATTAATGCCGTGTTAGGAGTAACAAGTCTTTGGATTGTCGTATGAATTAATTAAAAGGAAATGGTTGTGCTACAGATATAGCATGTTTCCTTCTCTCAATTTGAAGTTTAAGAATATAATCATCATTTTATCTATCTATATATATAAAATGCTTTGTCCTGAAAGACTGACTGAGAATCAACGCACAGCCTAAACCGCTGATCGGAGAGACCTGAAACTTGGAAGGTATGTTCTTTGTATGACGTAGGCATCCAATAAGAAAGGATTTTCCGAAATTCTACCCTTAAGGGGGTGAAAAATGGGGGCAAAGCTTGTATGGGATAACGTGATTCCTTCGTCCAATCTACTTCAAATTTTGCATAAACATTCTTTAACAGAATTGGTAGAAGTCGTGTTTCGTATTTTATTGAAACTCATCGCCTAACTGGGTTAAAAAGGGGTAGAAAGTTATTTTAGGGGTGAATTGTATCGAAGTTGATATCAATACTCCTTAGTGCTTTTGATTTAAATATTCTTTTATATTTGACAATCCAATTTTAAAATGTATTGCATTGCAACAAGCTTTTATGTGAGTTCATAATTTTTTTGAATAAAATCGGATTGAGTGTTTAAAAATGTTTATCTGTTTGTTCCGGTTCATAGCTGATGTTTAACTAAGCTACTTATATTTTTGATTAATTTGTGTTCCGCGCAAAAAAAAACAAACGGTACGCGGGTGAAACCGCGGGGGTCTGCTAGCTGAATATAAAGGTTTTTGAACATCAAAAAAACAGCTACTACTAATAATAATATGATACTTATCACACAGATTATCAAGGTCTTAGCTTCAGTCAAGCAGGGAGTAGAACAGGCCGATCAATAAAATTACAGCCTTACCAGCTGACCAAATGTTAAATAAATCGGGTACTGACAAAGGTTAAAACTCTGCCTAAATCTAAAGGAATAATATCATCCATTCCATTAATCGAACATCGTTAAAATCATCCCTATGTACTAATCCTATAAAAGAGCTATCTAATTATAGCAAAAATGTCTCGGATCCCTTGACTATTTGAAAAACTTGGCCGGCACTGCCTTTTGTCTTTTTTCAGTCGCAGTCCACCTGTCCCGTAGGGGTATTTTGCTTGCAATCGTAGAATGTGCGAGAAATACTTAACGCTAGTTAAAGGTTTTAGAGTCTAGGGCAAGCATATGTTATTTGAAGGTATTTAACAGCCCATATAACTAATATGTAAGCTTGGAACTGGAGGTAGTAAACAGGATGTACCTACAGTACTACGCCCGAAATTTACCATTAAGTAGTCGAGGAAAATATGTTGTTTTTAGGGTAGTTGGCATATTTGAAGCTTTACGAACATTTTGTTCGTGTAGTAATTATAATAAAGGGCGTGAAGAGATTTCTTCAGGGTCGGCAACGCGCAAGTGATGCCCCTGGTGTTACAAGCGTCCATAGGCTACGGTAACTGCTTACCATCAGGCGGGCCGTATGCTTGTTTGCCACCTTAGTGGTATAAAAAAAAAAAAATTCACTGAATTACGAACCGGTGATAGAGTCAACTGTATCTATGGTTAATAAGTCCCTTTAAGAAGGAGCTTAAACCTTGAGTTTAAAAATGATCAGAAAATCTTAGAACAAAAATTATTGTTCAATTTGTTGGGTTGCGTGACCATACTTATCTATTCTAATATAATAAAGATGAAGAGTTTTTTGTTTGATTATTTGGTTAAACGCGCTAATCTCTGGAACTACCAGTCGGCTACATTATCCCCGAGTGTTATAGGCTACTTTTTTTGCCCGGGAACGCGCGGCGGATGAAAATAGTTAGTTTGATTTTCAAATCGAGCTGCATTTTGGTTTCGCTAATTCTTATCCTTACATACTCGTAGTATAAACGCTCTATATCTATTTGCTAGTGGGTTTATATGGTAAATCAAGAGTTAGTAGTTTTCACACTTGTAACAATTTTGATAGTCGTCTTAAGGAATTTTTGAAAGCCTCTGTTTTAGACGAGTATTATATCGCTGTAACTAACGGGAGCTGCGCAGTGACATAATTGTGTAAAAAAGGAAAATTAGCATGCGGGTAATCTACAGGCAAATAAATAAAATTGGAGTGCGATTGCTATGTCATCTTTTTACTGAAAGTAGGAAAATAATTATACTAATAAAACATTTTTTATCTGTCTGTCTGTTTGTTCCAGCTAATCTTCGAAACGGCTGGACCGATTTTGACGGGACTTTCACTGGCAGATTACTGATGTTATAAAGAGTAACTTAAACATATTTTATTTCAAAAAAATAATAAAATTTCCGCGCTAAACAAATTAAAACCGTACGCGGGTGATACCGCGGAGGTCAGCTAGGTAGCAGAATAGGTAGGTAGAGGTCTCACTTCTAGGTACAGAACGTCCACCCTTTCTACTCTTTTGTAAAGATAGTTTGCAATACTAAATACCTAGTACCGAAAAGAAATGACTACGAAAGAGGTTATTTAGTAGGTATGTATGTCATACAGCTAACTAACTCTCATTCGTTACGGATATTGAAGTTTCCTAGAATATGGCAGACAGCTTTGAATGCCTAAAGAAACTTAGAAACATTGCAGATAATACAATCCTCGGGGCCACGACAGGAGACCTTCAGGCACCGTCCAATAAAAGAAAACAGTTCGTTTCAAAAGTAAACAAGTATGTACAAATTAGTTCAGTTATGGCCGGTGCTGCTCACACCCAGCAAGAATGCATGAAGCGCCGCAAATATGCATCCATAGGCAAAGGATGCATTTTTGTGGTCTTGATGTAGAAACACTGGGGCCGTGAGGCCCGGATGCCCTTATTTTGTTTAAAGAGGTCTCACGGCGCCTTATTGAGACCTCACGTGACAGGAAGGCTGTTGTCTATCTAGGATAACGGATCATCATTGCCATTCAACGTGGCAATGCCGCCAAGCTTCTAGGCACGTTCACACATGGCAGATATCTAAGAGCACGACTATTTTACCTGTAAATATTATTATTTTACATTTCGTAAAAAAGGGGAAAAAGATTAGTAGTAATTATTATTATTTAAGTGTTATAAATATTTATACTATCGCTATCCGTGAAATAACTAATATTTTTCAAAATACGTTGCTTCGTTCAGTAAATCACCTCACATTTTATTTTTCGTCACATTTTCTTAACATTACAATCCAATAAGTTTTAACCTCAGACTTTACCCTTCGAAAAAGTTAAGTCGCCTGAATCGTATTTAAAAATACAGAACTTTGTTTTGTTCAGAGTTTTCAAGACAAAAATACCTGAGCTAAAAATACGAATTTTACTTAATTTTAGCTCTTATTTGTTGGAATGTTTAACAGTTCCTTATATCACCTTATCTCCACAATTATAATGATATCAAGTGCGCCGAAATAGCCAAAGATAAGGGAAAAACAGAGGTTATCTCAAGATATTCCACATACGCCGTCATTAAATCGCAAATGTTTCCACCTATGCATTAATGTACGTCATCCACTGCTTTGTTAGCACCGCACGATAAGAAGATAATTTAATTCACGGGTCAGTGTAAAGTGCTACATTAAGTGTGTTCATATAAATTTGCTGAAATCCTGAAAGCGTGGTAAGGTAATGCAGCCAAGGAATTTTGCAGTTTTCATGAACGAGTTTTCTATTGACAGGGAAAATCACAGACATGTTGTTTTTTTTATCAAAACATGAAATGTATTGACGTATTGACTTATAATATAAATGCTGTATTGATTTTGCTTTATTTCATCAAACTCGATAAATTTCTTTGTGATTGATACAAAACTAAAACTATTTTTTTATTAAGTATCATCTTTCCGAATCTCCTCAGAATATGGTAATCGTCAGCAGTGGACATCCTTGGGCTGAATATGACATTGTTAGAGCATGAAAAAGGTGTGAAGAGATTTCTGCAGGGTTGGCAACGCGCGAGTAACACCCCTGGTGATGCAAGCGTCCATAGGCTGGGGTAACCGCTTACCATCAGGCGGGCTGTATGATTGTTTGCTACCTAAGTAGTATAAAAAAATAAAAAAAAATGTCATTCCCATATTCCTTCCTCATTTCCTACTTATTTACCTCGGCTCATCAAACAGCGCCATCTACAGCGGAGTCCGATGTAAGACATCTTCTCTATATCCTCCCTCACATGCTAGAGCTAAATTCTATTTCAATCTTCTTCATTGAAGTTTCTTTGGAGAATACCTAACAACCAAAATCTTACAAATTTGAGGGGCCAGTTGGCGCAGTTCCCGCACAGAACATACATTTGTGTGTATGAACTGAGTCTGGTATGTATTTACAAACATAAAGTAGTATATGTATTATATTAGTTATCTGGTTTCCATAGTACAAGCTCTGCTTAGCTTGGGATCAGATTATGACCGTGTGTGAGGAATGTCCCAGGATATTTTATTTATTATTTATTTATAAAAAGTAAATAAAATATCTCAAAACAAATCTATCTATCCATGAGTCTTGATCAACAATTAAAACATCTGCAACAGCGTAGCATTTCTAGACAGTTTTGTTAACAAAATATTTAAAAAACACTTTTGCGTTTCCTGTGTGAATATACCTACTTAAATCCAAGCTTAAAATCTAACCACTATGGTTTTCCAAACAATATTTTATTCAAATTTTGTAGCGTTACAATAATAGCATCGCTTTTTGGCGTGCTGAAAATTTAACTATGTCTAGGTTCGACACGCTAATGGGTTTCAATTTGTTTTTCATAATATAGTCGCTGAAATTAGTATCAGCATTAATGTAGGTAGGTACGGTGTGGTCGATCGATGGCGCCAACGTCGCCGCCGCCTCTGCCACTCTCTAAGATAAAACATCACTGCTTTCCCACTTTCCTTTTTCTATTTCCATTTATTTTCTCCACGTTATAACAGTTCTTTGGAAAATGGTTGCGTTGTAACACATAAACATTAGATTTGGATGTGAAAAAAATAATTTCAAGAAATAAAAAAAATGTAATGGTAGAGTCAACTGAATAGAAGAGTTTTTGATTTGATTTTAACAGAAAATTCCTCATCAAGGTGTTTCATGTGTAAATTAATAAAAGTAATATTAAATGAGATGCATTTTTGTTTCTGGCGTTTGTTCCCTATTTTCGTGATTAGGTAAAGAGTCGTCTGAATATCCGAAAATATTGTCAAAAGAGATACTGGGATTTTTTTTACTCATCATTTTATTTACTAGTCATTATGCATGGATGGGACGCGCGTCATAACATAGAAAAAAAAATATTTTAAGAATTGTTGATCAAGTCATAGAAATATTCTCTAGGAGTTTTAAAATCAGTCGACATTATTCCCTAGAAATAAAAAATAATTATCCATTAAAAAAACAATTCAAACCAATTTGAAGTCATTCGAAGTTTGCATCAGGCAGCAGGTCATACAGTCGTGTTGTATAAAAAGGTTTCGCTTCGTATCTTTCATTACTCTAATTCTTGTCGTTCCACTGGCAGAGCTTCCGAATCTCTACTAAACAGAAAATAAAGTATACGGACAGAAAAGCTTTCATCTATTTTAAGTTAACATCCAGCGCCATTTTGCGTGTCCTAGTTTATCGACGGATTAATACAATTTTCCAACTCGTGAACGTGGGAATAGTGACATTAAAATTGAGTAGGTATTGGTTAATTTTATACTCGCAGGTATTTATAATTCAAACATTTTAGGTAGGTACAATTTATATTCTTTGGAATTATTTTTCTTTTGTCCTGTGTAGCTAACGTAACTTAGTAACTACAAAAATACATTTAAAAACTTGAAGAAGTTATAGGGTTATATAACTGTTTTGTTGTTCGATTGACCTATTAGATGTTTTTTTACCATGGTAAGTGATAATGTGGCCGAAAGGGGTAAGCGCAGTCTAGAAAGAACTGGCTCTTAAGTGCAGCTGTCGGAACACACATATAGGTGCTTGGTGACAGATTTTCAACTTGAGGGTGGTAGCCAGCCAGGTGGGTACTACAAAGTACCCTATGGTTTCATGCCTCTAACATAACATACGTTTGAGGAAAACCAAAGAATATGAAATTGGTCATTATTATTATTCCCTATGTATTAAATTCAATCGAATATAAATGAATCATTAACACGAGAAAGGTTTATTTATAGAAAATAAGGATAATAATGTTATTTCTTTTATTATTTTTCACACTTCACAGTATTCTAAAAGATAAAAAGCAAAGTGGGCGAGTCTAGGATACAATTTCTATTTCTGGAAACATTGCGACGTAGGTCCAATTAACCGTTACTTAAATAAATGATAAAATCTAACATATATTAGGTATATTTTTTATTTTTATTTTCTTTATTATGAGTTTATTAGTTAGTGCGAATAGTGTCAAGTCTGTAAAAGTTTACAAAATAATAATTAATTAAAATATGAAGATACACTTCTATTTTTAAGGGCTTTTTAACAATTTTTAAAATTGAGATTATTCTATCAGACAAAGGGTCTGACAAGTCGATGTCGACACCATTTTGAATTCAAGAATTATTTGATATTCTAAATAATCTTTGCCTATATAGGTACCTACGCAATCCTATTATAAAATTTACGCTGCTTTATTTATATTAGGTACATAGGAAATTAAACTCGTATTTCCTTGTATCTTGCTTCCCACATTAAGAACGCACTTCACTGACAAAATAAAAAATATATATTGGCGATTCGATTGGGAATGATTTTTGTTAGAAAATATGGTATTATAGGATAGTAGATACGCATATTAAGAATATACTAAAATAAAGTTCAATTAACTCAAGGAGAATTTAAGTTATCTTATTTGTCTATGATTAATTTCACCTATAAGGCGCCGGTCACACAGAGAGAGTTCTTGAGTTCTGCGTTTCGCGTTCACTGTAATCTATGCGGCGCCTTTAAAAGTAAAAAACCGGCCAAGTGCGAGTCGGGCTCGCAAACGGAGGGTTCCGTACAATAATAATTAACCCATTGTGCTATGAAAACAAAATACCAAATAAAGACGTTTGTTGTATGGGCGCCCCCTTTAATTTAAATATTATTCATTTTTATTATTTATTGTTATAGCGGCAATAGAAATACATATTCTCTGAAAATTTCAGCTGTCTACCTATTACCGTTCATGAGATATAGCCTGGTGACAGACGGACAGACAGACAGACCGACGGCCAGCGGAGTCTTAGTAATATGGTCCCGTTTACCCTTTGGGTACGAAACCCTAAAAAAGTGTATCACGTGTGATCGGTAGCAGAACTCAAGAACTCTAGATTGCTTGCTGTGTATACAACAGTGAATGCGGAATGCAGAACGCTGAACGCAGAACTCTAGAACTCTCTCTATGGGATCGGTGCCTAATAACCACATAATTTCAATGTTTTTGCTTTGAAGGAGGTTTTATCCTATAGTTACCAAGCGTTGTCAACAATGACTACAATGTATAATTACCGCCAATGATGACGTAGCCTCGAAAGTAGGTACAGTATTACCCAACTAATATGGCTTACCGATGTACCTGCGCAGAAGATACATTTTCAAAGCGCGGGAAACGCTATTGGTCGGTAGCTGCCGCCATGTTAGCGCGCGCCGTGCGGAGAGGCGTGACTTGCGAGTGAGACGGAACTAACGGCTGCAGTGTATTATGAACCTTATAGTAGTGATCTAAGGTTGATTGTAAGTTTTAAGCATTCTTTCGTTAATCTTCGGGGTCATACTTTCTTTTCTGTGCGAACGAAGATTCACGAGGCGCCATATCAGTTGGGTACTACTGTACGGTGTACTCAAGATCAGCAAATGCTATAGTCTTGATCGTTGCCCTTGCAACTCACCTCCGAATCCCTACAATAAACTGTAATATCTATAACCAAGATATACAGCGAAAACTATAAATTTCATGTGAGCAATGAAGTAAAGCTTCAGAGCAACAATATATTAATCTATGAACATATTCGTTCAAATCTATTACGGTGCATGATCTGTAGTGGTTCCGCCAGCTTGGGTGTTCTAATTTAGCTTCTTCATTCATTGTGTTCAACACAGGAAATGTTAAACAAATTGGGTGGATATTTCGGCATGCAAACATATTCCGGGTCTGCAAAGATCAAATTGTGTCAGGTGTCTACTTAATCAACTTCTAATACCTAAACCTATGTTTTTGATTTCGATTTCATACATATATTTTTATTCTTTCATATTCCTCAATATCGAGCATAGAGTTCATTAGAATTTGGAATTGATCACTCTGAAAGCGATTATACTTACGACATTTAAAGATACTTAATTAATCTGACACTGATTTGAAGTCAGCGAAATATTTTCTATAGAATACGTCGCGCTCTTTCGCTGACTTTAAAGCCCATCACAGACTTAGCTATAATATTTATTAATATGCCCAGCTATAATATAAATTACAGTATAGGTTGGTGAAGAAACAGAAATATATATTATAGCTGCGTGTCACTCGAAGATTAGTATTGATAATATATCGTAATATGCCTTGAGTTTTCAAGATATGGACAAATAAGTTTGACGGCCTGGCTTATTGGTACGAGCTACGGGTGTGGTGTCAAAGGACAAACATCTCAAAACCTTGGTCAAGTTCTAGTGCATTTAAGAAAAACTAAAAATAACGAAATAAAAAAGTAATTTAAGAAAATTAAATCGACTTCAGAATACACTAAAAAGTATGAAATAACGCCAATCTTACACTGATTTGAAGTCAGCGAAAGAGTTAGTCTCACTAACTCAAAAACGGCTTGACCGACTTGTTTTTTTTTGTTTATTTAATGTTCGCTTTAATACAGGAGTATCTTAATTCGTTGGAATCAGGTATCTTATATAGCTACCAGCATCAGTATGAATAAGTGATATTAGCTCAGAAAGATCTGAGTATTTTCCTTCTACATGTTGAGTCATGGCGAGCGAGGGGCAGCCCGACTCATTCAAGTCGTTTTATATAATAAGGATATAGACCACGTGGCTTTTACATCAACTCATGAGGATATGAGGTGACATCTTCTACAATAGTATTCTTATAAATATGTTTTAAAAATATTTTTTTTCAAATATAAGTTTAGTCAAAATATTTCGTACCTATTTAAAAAAATCTCTTTGATACTTTGACGTTTCGACCAAGTTGCATTGGTCACGAGTAGACTCTATAAAACTGAATTTAGTTGGCGAAATCTTAAAAAGTATTAAAATTGTATATCGAATCTAAAGGCTTAGTTTTAAGGCGATGATAGCTCAGTGGTAGTGACGTCGGATGCAGAGACGAAGGTCCCGGGTTCGAATCCTACATTGAGCTTGATCTTTCGGTGAAGGAAAACATTGCGAGGAAACCACAGCACAGAGGTACACAGCACAGCCAGGTGGGTACTTCGTAGTATCCACCTAGCTAGTTACCACCCTCAAGTTGAAAATCTGTCAATATATGTGTTCTGACAGCTGCACTTGAGAGCCAGGTATTTTGCCCTCATCACCTTCAGTTACATCATCACCTACCATGGCCCGACTGAAGTCAAACAAAAAGTAAAATAAATTTGCACCCATTAAGATATATTTAGTGCGCAAGTCGTGGGTACGATTCCCACCCAGGTCATGCATTTGCGTGCAGGAACATGTCTGCATGTCCTGAGTCTGGTTGTTATTATGTAGGTATATTAAGTATGTACTTACAAACAAAAAGTCTTATATGTAGTATATAAGTTATCTGGTTTCCATATAGTACAAGCTCTGCTTAGTTTGGGATCAGATAGTCGTGTGTGAAGAATGTGCCAGGATATGTATTAGTTATTTAATTATATATTTTCTTACATTCTTTTTTAATTATGTGCCGAAAAAATGCCTATTCACTCTGGCCTAGAAGACATCTAGGTTATAGGTGTCAAGAAACACAGACCCCGGAAGAGAGATCCACTTCTATGAAAAATGCAAGTTAATTAACGTCTTTATATAATCACTATTATACTCATAACAGGTTTTCGTAGCTATTAAGTATGTCTTATTGCTATTAAAAAATGTATACCTAAAGTAAGGCCAACGAGACGAGATAAAGCATGTAAACAAATTTCAGGGAATCATAACATTTTTGTTTAAAAAATTATATACATCCTATTCTAATCCTTGTCGTCTGTATTAGAAGAAACAACAAGAATAAAAACCGGCCATGAGTCTGAATCTACTTGCGCACCGAGGGTTCCGTCCGACCTTCCTTAATTGGACATATATTTTTGGTTTGGGCGATAACTGTAGAAAAAAACTGAACCACATAACTAAATAAATTTTGATGATTTCGAAAAAACTGCTCGGAGATAAAGGGGGAATAATATTTTTTTGAAATTTTTCATACAGACTGACGGAGAAGTACCATTATGGTTCCTTTTTACTTTTTGGTTTGGAACCCTAAAAACGAATACATGTAAAATACAATAACGGATAAATAACAACAAAAATCTAAATTCTAACGCAATCCAACTTGTTCACAATAAGGGTCATCGCTCACTTTGTCAGCACCGCTCCATCGCAGCAATGCCTCGGCATCTACATTGACATGCAAGTGAGGCCTTTACATCGTATGCGTTAAAGTAAATTTTACAATTACTAGATAACATAGTGGACGCCTCGCGGCAAGCGCGTTTGCCGCTACAAGCCACTAGTCCTGCTGACCACTCGTTTCCAGCGAGCGGTCCGCTCCCTTGCTGCGTGACGCCAGCAAGCCGTATCTTGCCATAGCCGCACTACCAATTTCACCGGCGCCGCGCCGCCCGCGAGCTGCCACCTCGCAGGCGGCGCGCTGGCAGCTAGTGGTTGGATTGAGTTGAGGCGGTGCAGGGTCGCTGCTGCGATGGAGCGGTGCTGACAAAGTGAGTGATGAGCTTAAGTGCGGGCCAAATGTTGATAACTGCCACCGCTTTCCTGTACCACGAATCACACAAAGACATCTGTCGTCGACCAAATGACGTCATTATTGTATGCGAGAGATAATATTCGCTCGCTATCGTAATGTAACTCAGTAAAGGTTGTTTACATATTTATCTCGTCTCGTTGGCCTGACTCTAGTGTATTTTAGTACCAAGCTTATTATTTGAAAATAACCCTAATATCCTATAGGGCAATGTTTTTGTATACAATATGCTTTGAGATCTCGAAAACGGCTCTACTGGTTTCGATGAAATTTGCTATAGGTCCAATGGGGGTTTTTGGGGCGAAAAATCGATCTAGCTAGGTCTCATCTATTAACGCAATTACAAGGGGAAATAATAATAATAAGAAATTGAAATAATATTTACACATAAAATAACACTGAGTTTAGGTCGCTCTCTATGGATAGGGTGCACAAATACTTTTCTAATTTTATCTATTTCAGTAAAAAGCAGCCCAGGATCGATAGGGGGGCAAACTGGGGCACCAATCTCTCATTGTGGAGGGGGGAAGTGTCGGTAACACGTGAGAGATGCCTCGTGTGTTGCAAACGTCCGTATGGCTACGGTAACCGCTTACCAGCAGGTGGGCCTTATGCTAGTTTACCCACTTCGTCGTATAAAAAAACGTCATGTTTCCCAAACTACCTAGCATCCAGTTTTTTAACAATTTATCTCAAACGCTGGAGAGAGGGGGCGCCACTATCAAGCCCCATCGTTTTTCAAATCTCTTTGTTCTAGATATAGTATTAAAATAACCTTCCTTAAATGTATGTCCGGCTACTAAAAAGAAATACACAATATTTTAGTACCAAATTTTATTATTAGTAAAATTTTAATCGGTTCCTTTTCCCAATATCTTTGTTCGTAGATACACGGTATCAACAATCCCTCCTTAATACTTAAATGTATTACTGAATGTATTAACACCTGAAATACTGAAATTGTTTTGTCATCAACAAGTCATGACCACAAAAAGTTTGAGAACGAGTTGTTTTGTCACCTTTTATAATAACAGCGAGTGGAATAACCCGACCATGCTCAAGATGCTATATTTAGACCAATTGTTGCGTGTATCATTTGTCAGTCATCTTCAGTAAAATGACCTTTACCTCTCAGTTTTGGCGGGTTTATGCCTCCCCGGACCGGTCGCTTCCGGCACCCGACCGGGCGCCCCGGCCACTTCCGGCCGACTCTGCTCACGTTCCCAATTATTACTGATCAGACAGAACAGAATACATCAAGTATCTTGTTTATTGGATTTTTTTAATTGGGAATAGTTATAAATAATATACAAGTTATATTAGGGAACCATAAGGTTAAGTTGTATTTAAAGATAAAAATCTTTTGCCGAGAATCTAACATGTTTTTAGATCCACTTTAGATGCCTCTTTTAGACTTAGAACACCTTTTGCCACATATTGGCAGTGGTAATAACTATATCTTTATTTACAACAAATATGTACAAAATACAATCTATATATAGAAAATTTCCTCAAGCCTGCCGCTGCTTCCGATTAACGGCAGGGTTCCCAGAAGGCTGGCAGCGTTTCCTCTTTGGATAGCCAAATGTATATTTCTAAGATCATCTAAATACTAGATGTATGTTACGTTAATTAAAAAAAAACATTAGTTATTAAAAAACATCTGATAATTTGTAGCCATCCGCATTTCCCGCCAATAGTATTTTCCCGTCTCGATATTGTCATATTTTATCGCGGGCATCCCATGAACGTTCAGAATCTAATAACTTTGTCTATGACAATATTCCGGAGTGAGACCAAAATAGATAGGCCGGAGTTGTTCTTTGTAGCAGCCCCTAAATAGAGTGCGTAATAGGAAGGGGAGGCCGGAGGGCGACCCTCTCCCCGCGCATGCGCCCCGCAACCCGCATTAATATCGGTTTTATTATGTTTTTGCTGTATTTCTCATGTTAATTTTATTGTATTTATTTTTTCATTAACAAATCGGTATTACTCTTAAAGCACGTTCATTTAAGAAAAATAGCATGATTGTATATTTTTATGGTTAAGTATCCGTTATCCAATCTAATCGGCTTTACCTGAGAGAAATGAGATATAAAGTAAAATGTCACCAAATTCAGCCATTTTTCTAGCTTCAACTAGTCAAATTGGAATAATTTTGACAGATATATATGTATAGGTTAGAATATACCTATACATATATATCTGTCTTGGAGTACATGGTCGAGTGAGCTGTGGTCGTGAGATGTCTGATGTCGGAGGGTGCCCGTGGCAGCGCCACCCGCTCGGCAGATGTGCGCCGCACGTGGCGGGATTGTCGAGCGAATGCTGCGCACAATGGAACGCAATTCCAATCCAACATGGCCGCCACTGGGGAACTTTCCCGCTCTCTTTCGCACTCTTTACTGTTGTTTATGGTTAACAAAATAAGAACTGGACTTTTTTGATTTTGTATTGCATTGACAACACAATTGTGTTGAAAATATCAGAACTAAGACTTAACTAATGTCTAACTATACATAATTCCTATTATTTGATGGGCTAGTTGACGTGGTTGGTTTAGATTCCACCTATCACGCAGCAGATCGTGGGTTCGATTCCCATCCGGGACATGTATTTGTGTGCATGAACATGTCTGTATGTCCTGCCTGAGTGTGGGTGGAATTATGTATATTCAGTATACAATGTATTTACAAACTTAAAGTAGTATATTAAGATGTAATATATCATTTATATTTTTAAGAGAGGTAGAGCATAGCGTTTATTCCCTCAAAGAGCAGCTCGACTGGGAAAGTACCTCCACATTACAGAATACCGTAGCCAAATATCTTTATGTTTTGTAAAGTTGTGTTCCTGCGCTACTAAGGTTGCCAGAGCTCATAGGGGAGGGGGAAAGGTCAGCAACGCGTGAGCGATGCTTCGTGTGTTGCAAGCGTCCATATGGCTACGGTAACCGCTTACCATCAGGCTCTGCTTAGTTTGGGATCAGATTTCCGTGTGTGAAGAATTTTCCAGGATTTATTTATAGTGTACGATACGATAGTTACCTTTATTCAATTCAATTCAAAATTCAATTCAAAATCATTTATTCAAATAGACCTTCGCAGGCACTTATGAAAAGTCTGACTCTAATACTCTAATACCGGTTCGGAAGGTTGCATTTGCTGAGAAGAGCCGGCAATAAACTCAGCAATACTCTTTTCAAAACAAGCTTAGATTCATTACATAATATTTACATTCTAATCGCACTGACAACAATTGCGTGCCCCGGCGCGGCCGCAAAACTACAAAGTAGACTGAATCTATATTTAATAAGTAAATAAATAAATGGCAAACTTAAGCAGACCAACCCCCACAAGCAGCACCTGTTCACAAGTATGACGCGTGTGGCAGCCATCGCCCTCCTCGCCATATTGGAGGGAAGTGAGCGACCCGTCACACGACGCCGCCGCAAGCAAAGGCCTTAAAGTGAGCATGACTTACTTAAGTCTGGCTTAGAAATAAAAAATAAACTAAAGGGAAACTACTAAACACGCAATTTGTTATCACTGTGACTATTGACAAGTTTATACTAAATATCATTTAGGTATATGTATAGAAAATATAACAATTAAGGAGACAGACATAATCTATTGAAGAATTTAAATGAAACACATTAAATTGAATTAATTACTATAAGTAATAATCTGTAAATTAAACAAAAAATAAAAAATAAATAAATAAATAAAATATATTCTAGGTGGTGCTAAGCTAGGACTGCCATACGTCCCGCGATTCACCAGGATCATTATTGGCGTAACTAGAGATGCTATCCAGGAGGGGTCTGCCCCTTAAAAGCAATGTGTTGCTCTAATACTCATGGAAACCTAAGGTAGGCTATATGACCAAAACGCTAATGACCAGTACCCCTAGTGTAAAGAATTGTTAGTCAACGCTTACTAATGAGTTTGCATTTACGACACTTCTCTTTCTCAATTGGCACAGCGCCTCTAGCGGAATACTCATGGTACTAATTTCTCCCATACAAATTTATAGTTAACGCAAACGCAGTAGTAAGCGTTTATTAACGTCAATTCTTTACACTCGGGGTACAAGATATGTCTTAGTTTGAAGTGCAATGCCCCCGTACCCCGGTCTGTAAATTTATCAGTTTTGCGATACCCATTTCCCAAAACTAGGTATGAACCGTTGATTGCTATCAGGTTATAAGCTTATGCCTAGGCGCATTCCCCGTCGCTACCTCTATTGGTGTACTTTTCTTCAAGGTCGATGCGGCGACATATCGGCCTCCCCTCTGGGTATTCCAAATGTCCATAAGCGGCAGTGATCACCTACCTCAGTGGACCGTCTTCCTTGGTTTTCAATCATTTGACTTTAAAAAAAGAAAATGTATCCTATAATTCAAATTTTGAATGACTTGTGTTTGTGTACCAATACTAACCAACTAAAGAAACGAAAATAATAATCAATGTTATTACCACAGATTATAAAGATGGACACGGTAAAATAAAAATATTCTGGAATATAACAAAAGAAATTATTTTTATCATAAAATGTTAATTGTCTTAATTTTAAATCAAGTGAAATTTTGTAATTGTAAACTTAAAATATTATTTGTACTTAGATTCGCCACTGTTTCCGAATTCTCGAGTTGCCGGCATATTCCGGAGTTTGCTCTAGTTCCCGGGGTAGGTAGGTACCAACTGGAAAACGCGGCCCGGGAACCAAACCGACACGTGTCAAAAAGGATTTGTTTTTCGAAAATAATTCTACAATTCAGATATCGATTGATTTGAAATTAATTTCCAAAAAGTATATACTTATTATAGTACATATTGTATACTTTTACGTTCACAAAGAATAAATAAAATAGCATAACAATCACAATTAGAATTAATAAAAATTCAATACATGAGTCAACTTAGAAAATTAAAATATTCCCATGTTCACAATCTCAGTAACAAATAAAATAATATTGTAAAGCTATCAAAGCGTGCACTAACGTAAAATTCAGGCACTAAGATCCTAATCTTCGTCTCAATTTATTTTCATGTCCGGAATTATATTCCTGTTCAATTTGAATATCTTTCGCCTACCTCATTACAATCGTAATAACTATTTCTACTAATGCAAAGTAGGTAGTCATTCGACATTTACCTATACCGATTCTGTGAGTCGCTCGACCACGGCCGCGGCCCGCGCGCTCGTCATTACGCCGATGGTCAACCGGTTTGTGATCGCATCAGAAAAACAGCTACCCCCCTACCAATATACTCGTCGATCGGTACCAGCGATAGAAGTGATGAATATTTCCAATAACGAGAGAGATACGAACATTTACCATACCGTCTGGTGGTAGAGAGTGGCCGATATGCGCGTTCGTGGAGAGCACCACAAATTCGGTGTCAAAAATTTATATAACGCTGCGAATTTAAAACCGCTAGCTCACTATAAAATATTATCATATAATGCCAAATATACATCGTTATATGATCAATTTATAACTCGTACGATGCTTGTAGAATAACTACGATGGTGCAGCAACCAGCACTTGTACGCTACAGCGCAGTTGCGGACAATTAACCATATCGTTTTATTTTTCCTTAATCAAGCAAGCGAGCGTGAGAAGTTGCGATGTTGTATGATTGGACTGCCGATATGTTTATAAGATCGAGATATTTTCAATTGATATCTTGGTAGAGTTTTCTTAATTCATGTGTCTTGACTTAAGCACCTTTAAATATTTTCAGAAGTAAATGTGTAAAAAGGTGTAGACTTTTGTTTAAATTAAAAGCTTACACAAATATATCATTCATCTTGTTATGTTTACCTTCAAAACAGCTCAATTTACTAATCGAATGCAAATTATATATGACATGAACCATTCAAGATGGAGGCTTTTAGGACATGACTTACTGAAATTCTATCAGTTGCTGAACTATTATGTTTATTTTTTTATTATAAATATGTCTTTCATACTTCCATGCTAATTCCCCAGATATAAGAGATAAGTAACAGAAAATAGAAAAAAAAATGTTTATTTTACAGGTATTAAAATATGCAATAAACATAGAAAATAAAAACAAAGAAAAATATTACTTGTGTTACTAAAATAAAATTAATAGTGCAAATTGTTTCCCCACACCACCACCATATCCTGCAAGGAACTTACTACTTATAACAGACACTTGACTGTATCAGCATATGATTCATAGCATAGTGGACAGGAATCAGGTCAAATAGATGAAAAAATATTAGAAAGCTTGCGTGGGAATAAGCGGAACCCGTAGCTACCAAATTATGAGGAGAAAGGTGGGCAGCTGTGTGGCTGACTGAACTGAAATATGCGATACTGTGTAGAGACCAATCGACAAAAATGTGACACTACGCCATTTTGCGGCGAAACCAGGAACTATTTTATGTACCTTTAGGCGCTGTCTCACAGAGAGAGTTCTAGAGTTCTGCGTTCAGAGTTCTGAGGTCCGAATTCACCATTGTGCACACAGCAACCAGTCTAGAGTTTTAGATTTCTGCAATATTCGCTGCCGATCACACGTCATACACTTTTTCGCGTAGATTACAGTTAACGCGAAATACAGAACTCTAAACGCAGAACTCTAGAAATCTCTCTCTGTGGGATAGACGCCTCATAGTCTTGCCCAGTTTTGTCTCGTGATTTTTTTATAAAAACTATTCGATTGACTATCTTATCAAAAATTAAGTTTTTGTGTGTAAATAGAGCAGAATAACAAACATACGCATCAATTTGCATCTGAAAAATATATATGCCTATTCAGATATACTTTAATATTTCTATGAACTTTTCGCGTCAAGCGCATATACAATAATCTGTAAGTTACACCCTCAATTCAAGTACTAAACTTATTTTTCAGTGCGTAATTAATCACAAAATGTTGAAATGTCGAGTGATTCATGGATATTTTTTGGAGATAAAATATTATTAGGCTACCAATAATAAGTAACAACACTAGGATAAAAGTTATGTGATTCGACGTACTCTGTCTATCACGCTCGCTCTCGTTTCCAAACATATTTGTTTTTTGAAATACGAAAATTGCCGAGGCGTTCATCTTTGACCAATTACCATTACCTACTTACACATAGAGGAAAAATCCCTTTAGATTAGTAATACTGAACAATCAAATACCGCAACTAGTCAGTGACTTGTCACTGATTTTGAACAGTAAGGACAAATCATTGCATCGTGTGTTTTTGACTGGGCCAATCAGAGTGCATGTGTCCTTGACTTAGCCAATAAGAGCGCATTGTCGACGATGGGAAATTGGCGGAATATATTTCAACCAAAATGAACGTCATTGCGGTTGTTTGGGTTAATTGTTCGATGCCATTATATTATCCGGCTACTTTACCCCAGGAACACGGGTGAAACCGCGGGGGATAGCTATAGTTGTTGGTTAATAATAGTGAGGGTATATTATTATCAAAAACGCTAATCCACAGTTTTAAAAAAAGTTGATGAATTTGTTCATTTTCTTAAAGCAAGTTGGTTTTACATGTCACAAACTACCTTTTCATCCAGATAAGTTTAAGGGATCCGTTGCTCAAAGATAGACATAAAAGGTATGGCTTAATGAAGGCTTCGTAGTCTGTATGCACTGTGGCTTCTCTGTAGGTCACCGATGATTATCATGGACTGGCCTTAGCTGCTATTTAAATAATTAAAAGCATTGCTTACCCGCACTTATCTAACAGAAATAAATGTTGAGGTGTATCATTGTCATTGCTCAGTGCAGTGGGTTCGAATCTGAAGGGCCTGCACTAAGGCACTTATGAAAGTTACAGTTGACTCTATCACTTTTGGTGAAGGAAACTACAGCTACTTTGTAGTACCCGCCTGGTTGGCTACCACCCACAAGGAGAAGATAAGTGCCAAGCTCCTATCAGTGTATTCAGCTCCTCTGACAGTCACTCTAGGTTCCCTCTAGGCTTTTTATGCTTATAAACTTATGCAGCATGTTAACTTACTATTGTAAGACTGTTGTCAAACGCTTTATTTTCATAATCGGGTACAGTATTACCCAACTAATATGGCTTACCGATGTACCTGCGCAGAAGATACATTTTCAAAGCGCGGGAAACGCTATTGGTCGGTAGCTGCCGCCATGTTAGCGCGCGCCGTGCGGAGAGGCGTGACTTGCGAGTGAGACGGAACTAACGGCTGCAGTGTATTATGAACCTTATAGTAGTGATCTAAGGTTGATTGTAAGTTTTAAGCATTCTTTCGTTAATCTTCGGGGTCATACTTTCTTTTCTGTGCGATCGAAGATTCACGAGGCGCCATATCAGTTGGGTACTACTGTAATAACAAGTGCAACTTAGTACAGACTAATGCGCAGTTTCACCCAACTAATGCCTAACGTCAAATTGATAAATTTGTATGAAAAGCTGTCATTTTGGCGTTAGGAGTCTCCTGTGCTAAGGATTGGCCATCTCTTAACTGGTTGGTGAATTACTCACGCTATTTGGATTCTGGTCAAGAATCATCGAAAGTATTTTTTTATCCAACCTATTCGGTAAATAAGCATACGGCCCGCCTGATGGTAAGCGGTTTCCGTAGCCATATGTACGCTTGTAACACACGATGTATCACTCACGCGTTACCGACCCTTCCCCCCTCCCCAATGCTCTCTAGCGGCCTTAATCACGCGCAGGAACACAACTTAAAGTTAGGTATTTGGCTGCGGTAATACTATAAGGTTGAGGTACTTCCCCAGTCGATTGAGCGAAATAACGCTTTGCTCTACATCACTAAGTATAAATATTTTTTGGTTTAAAATTTGAAATAAGGACTTTGAATTGAATTAAAATAACTAATCAACTTAACCCGTTGTTTATCGCGAGGGACGCGCGTCCTATTATAACAATTTATGTTATTGTTATACATATTTTTAACCGCGAGCCAAGGTATTATTAAAACTCTAAGACCTTTTTATCAACTTGGGTTGGTTATGTAACTTCTGGTTAAATTGGCAACTCATTACCTACACTAGGGTTGCTACGAATGGGTTTCCTGAAATTCAACCCCTAAGGCTATACAGGGTATAAGCTAAATACGAAGGATGGTGGTTGAATCCACAGAGCGGAAACATAGTATATAAATCAATCAATGAAATATATTAAAACCTAAGCAAATAATTCCCGAAACATCGTTAGGTTATAATTTGACCACATCAGAGCTTATATCCTAAGTAGGACATTCGGTCGATATGCATAATAGTGATCGTTGAATGAATTCACAGCCCAGTATGATTTCAAAACACATACTCTGTCAACAATATCTGTAAATAATGTGATCTGTAAACAATATCATGAATATAAACCAAATAACCGATTATTTTTATGAACATAAATAAAACATCAAAAACTTTACGAGCAATCTATGATACACCAAGAGCTTTAAGTGCAACTGTTTACAATAACACAAAACAATGTCACGTACCTAAGTTTCTATTTAAAACCGTAGATACCTAAACCAGCGCGTTTACGTTTTTGATACAGCTTGGTTTACAAAATGTTAAAGAGTAATTGCTATAAGCGATAGTAGCGTTGCTGTAGAGTTAGAAAGCGCAGAGGGTGTGCAAGGACGGCAGGGCATCAGAGGGCGCTGGGGTCGCCCCGCCGAGGGCGCCAGGGCACTCTCGGCCAAGGGTACTAGGGACGCACCACGGCCTACGACGCATCGGCCCCTAAGCCGTTAACATCCACTGCATTTGTACTGCCTATTTTCGCTACACTTGTTTTGAGTTTCAAAACTAGAAAATAGAAATAGAAAATATTTATTTTCGGTAACTTATCATCTACAATAATAATATAGTTCATTGGGGTCTCCTTTTAAGTATAATAAATACCTGTGCTAGGAGGCCCCGCTCTTCCATATCTAGTACAATTTAATATAGTAGTATAAGGTTAACAATTTTAAATTAAGTTCCGAGTTTAATAACGAAATTATGAAAAGAAAAAAAATATAAAACTTATATGAATAAAAACATGACATATATTTTGTGTTTGTGTATATGTCTGTGTGTATGTTTTGTTTCTCTATGCGTGTCTCTTAATGTGTGGGGGTGTATGTGTGCGTGTGTGTTTGTGTGGGTGTGTGTGTGTGTGTGTGTGTTTGCTACCCTGTAGCCCTACGTTATAAAACTTATGATAATCATTGATTATGGGGGTACATTATTAAGATGGCACGATATGTAGGTATATTTTAATCATGTAACTCATCATCAAAATACTGGCCCTAATCCTTATAATGATAGAAGTATAATTATCATTTCGAAAACATACACAAACTCAAAACAAAGGCCGGTTTACAATCCTTTGCGGTTTCTATTGAAAACTCGCAGTTTTCACGTAACGTGGCGACTAAATACGGATTTAAAGGTTACGCGAGATGTATTGCTAGTTTCACGCAACGCACTCGGCGTTACATTATTCAGTAACCAGCAAAACGTGTGCATTTCGTTCTATCGTTGCGTAAAATCAGCAACGCAGACAAACTTAGTTTTCATGAATGCAGAAAATAAAATAACATTTGTGATCACTGAAAAAATAATCACATCGTGCTGGCGATATCTTTTCCCATTGTTTTTATATTTATAATGATGGCTTTCGATTATTGTTTTAACTAGAAAGTAAATGAATAAAAATGTAATATAAAATAACGTCGTATATGGACCTAACCTAGCCCGATTAGCTACAAACTATCATTTTCCTACCTAATTCAAAGACCTAAGATAATCCTTTTATGCTTCCGAATGTAAGCAGTTGTTAGCTCACCAGAAACAGTTAATGGTGATCTATATTCTGTAGTATTCCAGGCGGAAATAATGATAAGTATAGGTACTTACTCCACCCTTACGTTTTCATTAAATTTCCAAGAAACCGGAGGAACTAACTAAATACTAACGAGGCCTTGAAATTGTTTCGTGAGGTTTTTTCTTTGTCAGTATCGAAGATAGAATCATTAGTGTTAAATATTGTACCAATATAATACCTTCGTTTAACACTTTCATTTGCCCAATGTAGATAGATATCATCGCGCCCCTGATCATCATCATCATCATCAGCCTATAATGTCCCACTGCTGAGCACAGGCCTCCTTTCACAAATGAAGGTGATTGGGAATGGGCAATACTCCACCACGCGTGCCCACTGCGGATCGGTGGAGGTAGGCTAGTGGTCAACCTACTGTTGGAATTTTTCAAGCCGCCTAGGAGGCATCCAACTAGCTTAACGACTATCACAATTAAGTGATAACCGGGACCAACGGCTTTACGTGCCTTCCGAAGCACGGAAACGCTCGATTTGAAATACCACTAAGCGGTCACCCATCCAGGTACCGACCACGACAGGCGTAGCTTAACTTTGCCGATCGATTAAGAACGGCTAATCATGCTACAACACGAGCGCTTCCCTGATATGCATAGGATATTTTCTAATGTTTCGGTCGGTAGGTATTGCATTCAAAATCATTTTTAAATTGAGGGTGGTAGCCAGCCAGGCAAAATAAGGAAAAAGGACAGTTCAAGGAAGGTATTTCACCTAAATCTGAAGAGTTTGAACTCTAAGTAAAACCCACCTTTTAGCAGGGCATTCCAACCACTGCGCTATCCTTCTTATGGACGATATCAAGCATTTACTTGATACCTGAAAATAATATCGCACATAAATTAAATCTGCGCCATCAGTATAAAAACAATCCAGTTTTCCTTATATTCGTTCGGTAGAGTCGGCAACAGCGACGCAGATTCGATCCGAGTGGCGAGCGGCAAGCGTGGCGCAACTGCCGTCGCCGCCAGTACCTAACAAGTTACATAAAAATACAAGTCAGCCGACCGCATAGAACATTTATACTCACGAGGCCGACCGGCCGACCACGACAACGGGCGTACCGGTTGCTACACACTGCCTGCCACACTACTTGCTGATGTCCACTCGTTTTTATTCACCATGCAGGATAGCTTGATAATCAGCACTTTCGAAAATAATTACTAGCTTTGTGATCGCTCTGAAATTATAAGAACGGCAGGGACCTACCAAAATTAATCTAAAGCTGATTTGTTGTTGGCTATTTAATTACCTTCCGAAATTGCACAGATTCTTGCTATTTCAAAATGAAAAAGTCCCAGGATCTGAGTTTTTTGTCGTAGTTCTTCATTGGATTGATGTCATATATAAAACTCTTTGATTTATCATCAAAAACATGAGTTAATATAACGCACGCATTAAACCCATTTAAGTATCTACTTAATTAGTGACAGTAATTGAGTATTTACCTAATTTTGTTTACAAAAGTGTTCAATACCTACCCGCATCTTTCGCTGGCTTGATAAGCGTTCCAAGTCCTCGAAACAAAACAGTATGTTCCAAGAACTTCGCATTATCTCTCGTTGAGTTGATCGTAAACAGCGCGGCCGCGGCGCAGGCGCAGGCGTCGGCGTCGGTCGGTGGTGACACATCGGCCGCGTGATTCACAGCCATCGGACTGCGCGTACACAAGAATCCCTGACGTCAGCCTACGTCCGGCGGCGGCTATTATCAAAACTATACGAGATCTTGGCAACGGTAATCGTGCGATATGCATAGTACCTACCATCGAAATGCAACGCGTATAAGCACGAGTAAAATTTTAAAGTAAACTTTTTATTGTCATCTTAAACTTACCAGAACGAGTGTGTAGGTATCCTATATACCTACACAAAAAACGCCTGTATTTAACCCCAATCTCACCATGATAAGTGATGATATGGCGGAAGGTGGTAAGGGTAACACACAAAGCCTAGAAGGAACTGTCTCTCAAATACAACCGTCGGGACACACCGATAGGTGCTTGATGGCGACAGATTTTAAACTTGAGTGTGATAGCCAACCAGGTGTGTACTACAAAGTACTCTGTGACCGTGCTATGGTTTTCTCACTATGTTTTCCTTCACCGAAAGCTCATTATCGCAGTCGAACCCGGGACCGTCGTCTCGGCATACGACGTCACTATGACTGAGCAATCATCGCCATAAAAAAGGTCAGGGGTATGAATGTTTTTTTACACATTTGTGGCATAATATTTAAAAACAACGGGTTTCTGCCGAATACCCGAAAGATATATTACTTTCCCGGGATAAAAAGTACCATATGTGTTAATCCAGAACATATTCTATCAGCATGCCTTTTATCCAAATCCTTTCAGATGTTGAAGCGTGATTGAGGTACAAAATGACAGTCAATCATCACAAAGATCAGTAAAACAATAGGCTTGAAAACCTTTACACGTGTAGTGATGATAGTCATCAAAGAAATTGTTTATATGAATGGCGTTTTCAGAATAGGTCCCCAAACTGCGCGCGCCGCCAGTTCATGTCCGTTGCGTTCCGTTCCCCGACCGCAATGCTGCGCGTTTCTATGCCTTTTGTATTCATAACCTCCACATCACCTCGCTCGGTACTACCCGCCTGTCCTGAATTTGCTTCACCGACTTTGCACACTCTGCGACCTTCTACCCATGAAGAAATAGAAGCGTATTTTTCGAAGTTAGACGAACAATATAAATGTCAACCTAAGCTTGATCATTTATTTGGATTTGAATAGGTAGTAGGTAGGTAGTGACCATTCCTGGCAGAGCCACCACCACAATTTAAATTCTGAGTGAATAAAAACATTGCCCTCGTTTTTCGAAATGTGTAGCCAAATAGATCTCATCGCATCGGTCCCTGGTTCAGTTTAAGGTTTTTAGGTGTCCCTGCCGGAACTAGAAGGTAACCAATTATCTCAAGAACTAGAGCAACTACCGTAGACCTGTTTATTCCCATAAATAGTCGCAAACTCATCGAAATTTAACAAAATTTGTTAAACCTTATTTTTTGTTTATAAATTGAATGGGCTTGCGTTTGGCCACTGACCCGCCCATAAGGGACGAAGACGAAGCCTAGGATGGAACACGCTTACCCAGAAAGAACCAATTTACTTTGGCCTTGAGTTTGGCCAAGTTCCACTCCCTTGCTGTCCACATTATAAATGAGCATGCAAAACGCTGTCCGTATTTTCGGTATATCAACAACGTACGGATGAAACTTTTCCCAGCGTCTTGTGGTTCGGTGTAAGAATGGGGATGGTGGAATTAGGTTGATTTATTATATTAAGTGGATTAGGTCCAATGCCTGCGCACTTTTATAATATGAAGTAGTCCAAGAAGTGAGTAGCTTATTCTGAAGCCCTGCCAAATTAAAATACAAACTATAATTTAAAAAAAAACTGCTTTCTGGATTTGAATTTAGTGTCTGTCTGTCGCAAATTCATCAAGTCACCAAATATAGATTGTAGGGGTCCAAGCGCCACGGGTTCGTCCTAACTCGGCCGCCTCTGTAATCCCAACTAGAATCACAAAGTACCTATTCGGTTTCGTCGGTATTCTAATATAGTCTGGCGTACGAAAGTAGAACCTGAAAAAGCGCGGCAAATATAAAAAAACTAGATGTGGTATCACTAAGTATAGTAGGAATAAATTGTTTTGATACTTTACAACAAATTTATATAAATATTAGTGCAAGTTTTACATAACAATAAAACTTGTATTATTGAGCAGAGACGATGCACAGCATCTGTGAGAGTGCGTTGTATACTTCCCTTTGTATTTCCTCCAATTGAATTAACTTCCGGTGCCGACAGCGCCATCTATGTTGCGATATCAGCGCCCTCTACTTTGAGTTGTCACCAGGGGGCATTGCCGCCATTTTGCCCTCATAGAAGTCTATCACCAGGAGCCCTTATTGGGATGCTGTGCATCGTCTCTGCTCAATAATACAAGTTTTATTGTTATGTAAAACTTGCACTATTATCGGCATGTGACGATGCACAGCATCTGTGAGAGACGTGTTTATATCTCCTGGTGACTGTCAACGACGCTATGTGAGATGTGTGAGATAATTGAAACACCAAATTATAACCGAGATCAAATCATAGTTAACACAGTTAAACAATTTATGGCCACTCACATTGTGCCCATATGGAGCGAAAAATAATTACACTATCATAAACATTTGAAACATAAAAATAATTCTAAATAATAATTATTTGAAACTACATTGCAATCACTTGACGTAAGTTATATAGGTTCAAAATTCACGGATATGTTACTTTGTGACTGAGTTCTACCCATAATTTGTTTACAATAGTATCTGGCAAAGGTATTCTCTCTACGCCAATTACCTCGACTAAGAATATCCTCTATAGGAAAGTTTTCATACCAGTTCAAGGAGGCAACGGCAGAGCGCATAGAGCCCGGGGTGGCAGATATGTCTGCGTCTTTAAGAATTGTTTTAATCCAGTTACCGATAACTGTTCGCGAGGCTGCTTGCGCGGGACCTCTGATAGTAACAAAAAGGGCACTGTTACATTCGGCCGTACGCCTCCGAGTTCCTAGCTCTACGACTTTTCTCAACCAAAATACAGGGCAGATATTGAGATTATTATGTTGCAATAACTTCCAACCAGATTGCCTATATGAGGCCGTATCCGTCTTGGATCCGAAGACAGGGTGTAAAATGACGTGATCACCGGCATCGGAATAATATGATGCAGAAACCCTAAGCAAGGTAAGGTCATGCACGCGGCGGCCTGACGATAAGAGTAAGATGCAGGCTAACCTGCGTGAAGCTTCGAATAATGTTTCAGTGGTCGGTGGGTTAGTCTGTAGCCAGGTGACCAAATCACTGGGGTCCCAAACGGGCGGCTTCTCTGCTCTTGGGTTTTGAAGAGAGATCGCTTTTAAAATATGTTTCACTAAAAAATGAGAATTTAAATTATCGTTATTCAACGTCTTACCGAAAGTTAAAACAACGGATTTATGTAACATAATAGTTGGGTAAGCCAGTCTCTCATCAAGGCACAAGTATGCTAAGAATCTAGATAAACTTATTGCATCGGGATGTTTATAGTCGAAGTTATTAATTCCACACCACCTTGTCCACCTTGCCCAAGCAGGCTTGTAAGTTTTTAGGGTGGACTCTCTCCAACTGGATATAAGCAAGGCTCTCTCCGTTTCAGTCCAGGTGCTAGTGATGTCACTCCACCCCCAATCTTCCAAACGTATAGCTCCATGTCCTGGACATGAGGTGGCGGGAGACCGGTGCTTTGATCGATCAGTACCGATCGCAGATTCTCTATCTTCATTGGTCTGCACAGTGCTCGCCGGCGGAGGTCGGGTAGCCAAAACGCTTTCTCCCACATCGGTGCTACCACTAGGTACACTCCTTGTGCTGTGTTCAAGTGGTGTAGTACTCGCGGTAGCAGGCTCGGCGGCGGAAACACCCACGCTAGTAGAAACTGCCACTGACGACTGAAGGCGTTGCAGAATTGCGCTGAGCTGTCGCGACAATCGTTTGTGACATACTTCTGTACAACCCTCGTATAAATTGTGGCAAATAGATCTATCTGAGGGGTCCCAAATTTGCGAAATACTTCCTTCAAGGCTGGCTGGAGTAAATGCCACTCGGCTGCTTGCCTTCCCCGGGATAGCCTGTCCGCAATGTCGTTGTACTTTCCAGGTAGGTATTCCGCTGTTATTGTTATATTCCATCTGTCGAGAAAATTGAACAGCTGATATGTCAAATTGAGTAGACCCATCGATCGTGTACCGCCTTCTTTGCGGATGTAAGATACGACAGTGCGGTTGTCGGACTGAAGAATGAGATGGCGTCCCTGGATATGCCGTTTGAAGTGTCTTACAGCTGCAATAGTGGCAAACATCTCTTTGCGGTTGCAGTGCCACTGGCTCTGTTGGGAAGTCCACTTGCCCGATACCTTGTCGTCGTCCAGTTGCGCTCCCCACCCGTAGTCCGCAGCATCCGTTGTCATAAAGTGGTGTATTAATGTCGGGTGTAGGCTGCTCACCACACGGTTGTTCTCCAAGGCGCCTATCCACCACTCCAGGTCCTCTATCACTGGTGCTGGGATTTCGAATTGCGTGCGAGGATATTGAGTGGCTAGAGCTCGAATATGCCGTTGAAGCTGGCGGCAGTGAAGTCTTCCTCTTGGCGTTACAAAATTGGCGAAATTGAGTGTGCCTAGGATTACCTGAGTCTCTCTGAGCGACATCGTTCCTTTGGATATGGCTTTCCGCGAAATGGACATTACTGTATGCACTTTTTTCTGAGGTAAGCTCTTGAGACCGTGGGTAGTGTCCCATAACAGACCCAGGAATTCTAATTTCTGAACAGGGTCTACTATCGATTTCTCGAAGTTGATAGTCCATCCTAGTCTCTCCATAGTCTCTATTGTCATCTTTATTTGGTCTAGGAGAAGCGTGCGCGACTGATTTACAAGTAAAAAATCGTCTAAGTAGACTACAATTCGCAAACCTTTGTCCCGAAGGTACTGAGTGACCCAGTTGGTTAGAGCTGCGAAGTTCTTGGGTGCACATGACAGCCCGAACGGCAGGCAAGTCATCTGGAGGACCTGGCGATCGTAAAACAGTCGTAGAAACCTCCGATGAGACTGAGCGATGGGTACGTGAAAGTACGCAGATGAGAGGTCGAGTTTTACCATCCAGTCGTTCTTCTGAAGGAATCGAGGGATGTGGAACTGTGAGATCAGTTTGAACGGCTTTGGTACAATATATTGGTTCAGCCGCTTTAAGTTGAAAATTGGTCTGAACGACCCGTCGCTTTTCCTCGTTAAGAACATTGTAGAGAAGTAACTGGCTCCGAGCCGCTGTTGATCTGGTATCTCCAGTACACCTTGTTCTAAAAGTTTGTGGATTTGCTGAGACATGTTCGAGGATTGAGGAGTCTCGAAGCGACGAAGAACCCGCATCGATGGACGGATGAGTACAGGTTTGGAGGTGAATGGCAGGCGCATTCCCGTAATCATATCGAGAAGGGCCTGCGGAGCCCGCAGCGCCTGCCACTGCCTCCGATACGCTCGGAGACAGCCCCCGTAAAACTTCGGCTGGAGTATTTGATAGTCATTTGTTGTATTGCTTCTTATTGGGCTGGCCTTCCTTTCTGTATCCTTTTTTCTGTCTCTTCTGATCCGACAGCTTTGTGAATCCTTGGAATGGTTTGCTTCGCTTCGTATCGTTGTCTTGTGAACGAAAGGACTGATTTGCGCTATCACGAGAGGGGCCCGCTTTACTTGGTTTGATAGTAGTTTTCGCACTTGACTTGTGACCCTCTTTTTCTGCATAAAACCACGGCCGCACCCACTTGTCCATTCCACCAGTATTTTGAATAAAAACACGTAACTGATTCTCATCGAAGAGATGTTTAGAACTCGGAGGAATTTTACGCAAACCCTCGCGCAGGTTCTTGTTAGGCAGCTCGCTTAGGATACGCTCCCTGCGATTCTCAATATACTCGGCTCGTTTACCACACACCATCTGCATAATTTCGTCACTAATTTTGTGGAACTTGGAGGTAGGTTGAAATAATTCAGTCACCTTATCAAAAATTGTATCTGCAGACAAAACCGTATCAATAGAAGCCGTCCAGTTGACAAATTGTTGTAGGTTTTGATTCAAGACTTCACGCTGAGTAATCAAGCCGTTACAAATTGCTGCAATAATTTTTTCAGAATTCGCAGTATAATCTTTGCCTTTTAAAAATTGTCGAAGTTCGTCATTCACCTCCAGGTCTACAAACCCTGGGGAGGCGTTATGGATTTTTAGCGCATCCGTATACCGAACATCTTTCCAAGATGGATCACCGAACTTCTGCAGCAGCTCAAGTTGTTTTAAATGATCAGGGTCAGCTCGAGGCACCTTAGGATCTTTTAGTGCCGTCCCAACGTGGCCAAGATTTAGAAGCCGCGGCTCCACCGGGCGGGGAGCAACGGGGGCCGCGGGGCGTTGTAAGCAAAATTCAGCAGTCGCGGAGCTGCTGGGCCCCGGTGTCGGTTCGGGTGCCGACCCGGGTGCCCTGGATGTAGCAGTATGCGTAGCGTTATGCCCGCTATTAAAATTTGAAAAGCTATCAACTGCTTGATGTGAGGGTACACCCACATTATGTAGCAAGATATTTGTTAAATATCCAACTTTATTGAACAGTTCACGGTAATCAAAATCGGACTCACCGCGTCTTCTCCTTTTTACCTCCGTGTCCGAGGAATCTGTTGAGGATGATCCCGAATTGCCACTGGAGGGGTGAGCGCGCTTGGAGGTGCCTGAGCGGCCCCCACATGGCGGCACGCCGGCGCCGGCGCCGCGGGTAGACGGCACTCCGTCGCCGCTATCCACGGCCCGCTCCGCCAAATCGGAACGCACGATTTCCGCTTCACTATCACTCATAGCACTTTTCACTTAAAATTACGCGGTACAAATGATAATATGCACAATTATTAAATGCACTTACTTAATTACTGCACTTAAAAGAGTTAACGAATGAATTTGCACGTGAAAACACACAAAAAAAATTGTAGGTGTGTTGCACGTTCGAGAAGTAACGACGCTATGAGGGCAAAATGGCGGCAATGCCCCCTGGTGACAACTCAAAGTAGAGGGCGCTGATATCGCAACATAGATGGCGCTGTCGGCACCGGAAGTTAATTCAATTGGAGGAAATACAAAGGGAAGTATACAACGCACTCTCACAGATGCTGTGCATCGTCACATGCCGATAATAAGGTAATTTTGATTTTCCTAAGTAATTATTTCCATGTAAATGTGTTAAAATTTTACATAAACTCGTTATATTCTATTTTTATATAGAATACTTTTAAATAAATAAATATCCTGGGATATTCCTCACAAACGGTTATCTGATCCCAAACTAAGCTTACTTTATATATTCAAATTCCAAAATAGTGGAAATTTTATTTTTTTCTAGTTTTTTTTTTTTTTTACCTTCGTAGAACAATATGGATAGATGTTTCAGTGATTAGCGACCGTAGAAGTTCATTTAGCATATTGTAGAATATTAAGGTGATCGAACGAATGAGAAGGTGGATACTATAACACTGATTTAGCTATAAAGCCATTATGAATAAAGGGTTAGTATCAAAACTGGTTCAGTAAACTAGTTGACACTTTTTATGCCGAGTGACGAGAGTGACATTAATAGAATGTTGCCATGTAAAGAATTTCAATGACAGCCAGGCTCAACTTTCGTTTGCCAGACTCCAGCCAGTACTTATTTTTCGGTTTCTATTACAAAGTTAGGTATAAGCACAGGGTATAAGGGTACGTAGATAGCCCTGCCAGAACGGGCCCGTCCTGGCAGAGCCACCACTACATCTTAAGTAGAGTACCTAGCAAAAATCTGTTTACTCCCAGTAATTCTCTAACGAAAGTGGTCGCCAAATTAGGGTGGAGCTTCCTGGCAGGGCCACCACCAGCACGGGTACGAATTCCGAGACTGTCGCTATTTTGTCGCCAAATCACACCATGTATGTTTATCATTAAATTGGAAGTTGGCTTTATCAAAGATGGCGGAAGGCTTATGTGGTGTTGCCACCTGTAATTCTCGTGGTAGCTAAAATAGTAGCCAATAACTTCTGTGTTGTTTGTGATTATAGACTATAAATAGTATAAATATTAATACTTATCTGTGTCTAGTTAGTTTTATTTGCGTCGAATGGCGCGCAAGAATAAATATTTTTCATTTCATTTCATTTATATCAGATTTTGTCTATCCGTTGTATAAGTTAAGGTTTTTAGGTGGCACGTAACAGGACCTTTATAACAGTCATCCATGCACGATGCCCTTTGAATGAAATTAATTAAGTATGTATTTACAAACAAAAAGTAGTATATGTATTATATCAGTTATCTATAGTACAAGCTCTGCTTAGTTTGGGATCAGATGACAGTGTGTGAGAAATGTCCCAGGATATTTATGAAAATCTTTGCAGTCATCGCAAGGCATCGTTGATAATTGATTCAGTTAAATAAAAATACCAATGAAAAATTCTACATCCATTATATTTCAACGCCGTTAGTGCGACAATTAAAAATAATACATTTCAATTGCGTTCGAGATTTCATGTCATTTTCATTAGAATAAAAAGTATGAACTTAAACGTTTGTAGGATTTTCTTAATTGTAAGAGCACCTCACGCCCGCTCATTATCTAAAATAGAAACTTACGCTATCGTTACCTTATATTACTTTCAATTTCTAGATAATGTTAGGGCCGGGAACATATCTGAATAGTAAAAAATCAGTCTAAACGAAGATGCTCACACTGCCACTTGACGTTGATCTACTAAATCGTATCCACACTGCCCTTATTCGGTTTTGGCTTACAGCTAAGTAATACAGGAACAAATATTAAAAACTTATCATAAAATAGATCAAAACGGCGTCACGTATCAGCCGACCACACCGTTTGTAAACCATGAGAGATTCTGATTACATTTTGACTAGTTTAATCGAAACATGGGTCCGGCTATCAGGCTGGCCATCCTTGCAACCTTCCATCTTTCAAACCATCACTATTTAGTTACGCACATTAAACTCCCGCCCCATTTACCTTACCTAATAAGTTTTACAATGTCAATTATTCCGTCGAAATATAATTAAATGACACAGGCAAGATTCAATCGAAATTAAACTCTAGAAACCTTGAAATTAAATTTTAAATAAATATTAAATTAAAGCCCAAATGTACATGCACCCCACGTCACACCTAGCCGAATAAATACCTAACACAGCCCGCAGGTCAATCACTTCAGTCTTCCATTCGTATCAATATCACAATAACACCAGTGCTTCTAGACCAACGTCATATTAACAGTGCGAGTTTGTTTGGCAGTGGATTTAAGAAAATCGAGTTATACATATACGATAATTAAGAATCACAATACAGTTAATACTTATTAATAAAACTTATCTAGGTCAAATACGAGAAGCGGCGACAGATAGTGTACACTGCCAGCCCAGTCGCACGCGCGATTTCATATAATTTTATAGCAAACTCAATGTGCGTGGCTCTTTATCCCTGCGTCGGCTTATAAAGGGAACAAGGGTAGCAATATTCACGCGCGTGTACCGCAGGCCAGCGTGTATGAAGCACCATAACTTGGCCTTATACAAAAAGAAATATAATTTAAGAAAGTAGCCCAAAAATAATAGCTACAACCACTGTTTATGCTTACAGGAATGTCTAATTATAAATGATGCAACCTTAAATCTAAACGCACTTACGTTCCATAAATTTACTTACGTCGATAGTTAAAATTACTTAGGTATCAAATTATTACATCTGACATCAACGGAATGGTACTAATGCAGTTGCTATATAAACATCGCAGCGCAGGGCAGATACTATGACGCAGGCACGATGAGAAGTAAAAATGTGACTGCTTAAACGATGGAAAAACTGCCCATAACACTTTCTTAGCACGGAATATTTGCCTGATGATTTGAAATGTTCCAACAATATTTATAATACTATTCCAATTTATTTGCAGACAACAATCCCGTTAACGTCAATTGTGATAAGTATCCTTACAGGATTTACATACGATAAAATTTGTCAGTTCCGATCTCCTGAATAGGAAAATGAAATACTTTTTTTTAACTAAGTAGTAACACTTGCAGTGTAACTAAAAGCCGTTACGATAATTCAAGCCGATACAAACACGTTTAGAGAACTCGGCAGATCGGGACTAACAAACAATGTCATTATAGCTTATTCATAGTAAATTTACAGTGGTCATGTGCTATAAAATTTGTGTAAAATATTGCCTCGCATTGGCAGTGTACACAGATCGCCACCACATGGTACACAGTTAAATTTTCAATACACGTATAAACTAGGAAGTGATGTCAATTAGCGTGGAAGCAACCTCAGTCTTGTCATTCGTCTGATGTGAACCAACAACGCTACGACGCCCTGCAGTTCCGCTCGACCGACACTGGAAAGCAAAATTATTTTTTGTTTTATATCAAGAATAACACAGTATCAGTAGGAAATTTAATTTTTTTTAATGTAAGGATCTACCAAATCACAGATATTATTTTATTTCTTCAAATGCCTAGGAAATGGACCTAACACACATAAAACATTTAATATTACATTATAATAATAATCCTGGGTCGATCTTCACATACATTCATTTTATCCAGAGCTTGTGTGATAACCAGACAACCAATATTCTATAACTATAGGGTGACTGGTAATTAGTAAACGATACTTAGACACATGATTGTACTCATGATAACAAACAACGTTCCCAAAGATTTTTTTTTAATTTCCTTAGCACATGTGCCCATAATATTTAGTACCTAACAAGAATAAGAATACACCATTAGCTTTTATTTAATTTAGTTAGTTATCCCTATTTGTTTCTTTGGGAAAGTTGTTTGTTATCATGAGTACAATCATGTGTCTAAGTATCGTAAATATCCTACTAATATTATAATTGCGAATGAGTGTTTGTTCGTTCAAAAAATGAAACCCCGCCCGGACTCTCTCTGGACGCCCTCTAAACTAGGACAAATCCGGGGAAACCCGGACAGATGGCAACCCTACATAGGTAAATAGTTACACACAGACAATATTATTCCATGCGCACAATATTTGGTGATATTTGTCTTGGGTGGGAATCAAACCCACAAACTTCAATTAGCAGAAGCTTAACCTAATCCAACTGGTTTGACCAATACAATTAAACGACAATGGGCGTTTTTGTCTACCCCACCTCAAAGTAACGAATCATGTGTCAATAGAAAGGTTATTTTAGGTTTTAAGGCGACGATAGCTAAGTGTTAGTGACGTCAGATACCGAGACGAAGGTCCCGGGTGCGAATCCTACAATGAGCTTGAGCTTTCGGTGAAGGAAGATATCGTGAGGAAACCATAGTACGGTGGTAAGGTACTTTGTAGGACCCATCTGGCTGGCTACCACCCTAAAGTTGTCTGTCACCAAGCACCTATCGGTGTGTCCCACAGTTGCACTTGAGAGCCAGTTCCTTCTAGGCTTTGTGGGCTTACCACCTTCGGCATCTGTTACCATGTTGAGGTTGTGGTAAAACAGGCCTATACACAGTAAAAAAAAAAACCATTTTCTCTTATGGTGACTAATGTCAAGTATTAGTATTTGCGAAGTTATAGATCCATAACTAATGTGGATTATTAATATGAACTGAGTTGTTGTAACCATTTAAAAAGTTGTCAATTCCAATTCAAACTTGGTACTCCGCGCGGATAAAGTCGTAGGGCCAGCTAGGTAATAATAAAATAGGTAGTTAATATAGTTATAAATGGTTACAACAACTCGGTACATATAAGTAATCCACATTATACTAATAGTTGACAATATTTATAATCAGAGAAATGTTCTACCTAAAATAACCTTTCTATTGATATATCATTCATTGCTACAGGCGGGGTAGACCAACATCCATACATTTTTGCCCATCCTCCTTTAACTTGGGCATCAGAGGAAATTATTGTTTGACTTCCTCAGATGATCGACTTTTTTCTTTTACCATCTTTAATTAAATAATTAATTTCCGTGAAATTTGTTAAATCTGGGGCTAAAATATAAAAGCATGTCTTTTTTGTAACTCATAGTGGACCACGCAACTATATAGATGTTGGGTACCGTGTTAGTGGTGTTGCTAGGTCACTCCCAGAGTTTCGTCCCATCTGAGATCGTAAAGGTTCAATAAAATCCCATTTAGCCATTGGTAACAAACAAGACACTTCCTCCTGTTTTATTTATCTGTATTATGAGATTAAAAAAAAAATTGAAGTATTCTAATTCCAGAAAATATATTAGTTGGTACGGTATTACTCACCAAATCATCTTATGCTTCCGTAGGTTGCTCTATTGGATCATTGCGCTTCTCGTCCGTGGAGACTGTCTTTACTTTAATGTCCGATACCTCTGTCTCCACTTTACTATCACCTTGTCCCTGCTCTGCTTCATTTGAACTACCGTTAGAACCATTCACTACCTCTTTTCCATTCTCAACAGAAAGTCGGGAGCTTAATTCCTCATCTTTGCTAGAATCTCCATTTAAATTCGATGTTTCAGCGTCACCGTTTGTCGTTTTGCCGTTCAACTGTGTCTCTTTTACTTCATTCTCGTTTTTCTCAACCTCGCTTTCCTTTGTCTCCTCAGAAACACTTGAACTCTCTTTTGACTCCTTCAGTGTTTCGGTGTCAAGCTTACTCTGTTCAGCAGGTGTTACAGTTTCTGACATTTCCACTGATTCTTTTTCTACTTTAGTTTCCTCTGCCAATTTCTCCACAGGACTGCTTTCTTTAACTTTCTCTTCTGTTTTTTCATCTACAATACTCTCTGAGGGTTTCTCTTCAATCGTAAGTTTTTGTTCTGAAGGACTTACTTCGTCTTTCCCGCTTTTGCATTCTTCTGCTTCAAGTTTCACTTCAGATATTTCCTGTACAGTATTTAGATCGATTTCCCCACATTTTTTCATTTCAAGTTCGAGTTCAGTATCTAAAATTCTGTCCACAATATCATTTGAATCTATATTTTCCGTTTCCATATTTTCTTCAGCAATCGTATTGAGTAAAGGTTTGAGCGGAATGTTGTCTAAATTGGTAACATCATGTACCTTTGACAGAATTTCATCGCACTCCTTTTCTAGTACCTCTCCAACATTTTGCAACTCTTCCATATCCTCAACAGCCGTAGGCTCCTCAACCACCGGCTCGAGATTCTCAATTATTTCAGCCACTTCACTTAGAGACTGTTTGTCGTTAGACAATTCATCTATTTCAGTGATAATTGGAGGAGGTGTTTCTTCAACAACTGGCGCGCTTTCTTCGCTTTTCTTATCCTCAGCCTGTACCTTTGAATCAGAAGCAGCTTGAACATTTTCATCCGAATCTGTTCCCATTTTGTCAGTCTCTTTCGGTTCAGTATTTCGTTCATCCTCTTCTACAACAGGTTCAATATCACAAACAGGTATATCTGCGATTTCGGCTAAATCAGTTACCTCTTCAATAACTGTTTCGACCTGCATAGGGATATCATCTTTTTTTGGTACGTCTATTTTTGTTTCTTCAGATTTTGTTTCAACTTTTTTATTTTCTTCTTTTTTAGTTTCTTCTGTAGTAATTTCCTCTTTCTTTGATTCTCCCTGTTTTGTTTCATCTTTAATTGTTTCCATATTCTGTCCAGCATCTTCTTTTGTTTCTACTAACTTAATTTCTTCCTTCTTTGTATCTTCTTTCTTAGTTTCTTCTGCCTTGGTGACTTCTTTTGTTTCCTCCTTAGCAACAACAGTTTCTTCTTCAACCTCCATTTTTTCCGGCTCTTTAATATCAACATCTTTCTTGTTAGTAGTATCAGAAACATTTTCGGTAGCAGTTTTCACATCATCTTCTGTATCAGTCTTAGGTACTTTGGCGGGTATCTCTTCCTGAAAAATGGAAATAAGGTTTTACTATTATATTCACGAATATTTGAATCAAAATTATTAATAACTAGCGACACGCCTCGGCTTCGCACGGGTGCAATGTCGTAATGTGGTGTCAGTGGAGCGATTTGAGCAACGCCCGCGCCCCGCCCGGTCACAGTATTGCGAATACTGTTTCTTGCTAATTTTAATCTTGCTATGTTTTAAAATGATAATGATTTACTGTAAAGACATTTATCTACATTATATGGCCGTCGTAACTAACTTATTTAATTAGATAAGGATTAATATTATATGGGTCAAAATAACTTCGAAAGTATAACCCAAACATAAACGTAAATCTCAATCGCATAAAAATGGTTACTGTGGTTTATCCGTAGGATAGATATATGCTATCGCGGACTTTTATTGTAAATTTTTTCTCGTAAAGTTTAGTCAGCATTAGCATTGAAAGCGCAAAAATTCTATACATATAAACCATCCGGAAGAAATTATGTTAATGATAGTGAAAACCGAATTAAAATCCGTTGCGTGGTTTGCGGATAAACAGACAGACAGACAGATTCGGAAAACGACTTCAATGTATAGTATGTAAAATAAAAATGGCTACTTGACTTATCACAAGCAACAAATGATAATGTTATGCTCGAGCCTATTTTAAATAGTAAGTTGTACTGAGTTTACTATTGCCGATTCCTATCAACATATTTTTTGTTTTTACAGTGTATATTTCATAGGTCAGTGTTTGACCACCATCTCACCGTAACTGAAACTATCGGATATCCGAACCCGTAACCGAAACTGATTTAAAAGTTTCGAATATTTTCGGATAGGATCGGAGTCTTCTAACTGAGACACTTTATGACAATATATCGCCCGGTCGAGCCGACATACTAGCTGGGCGCTTTCTTAAAAAACTTAAAATCCGTAACTGAAACTATCCGAAACTATCGGATATCAGAAACAATTTCATATCCGTAACCGTATCTGAAACCGGTATAATACTACTCATATATCCGTATCCATCTCCAGATCCGAAATTTTATATCCAGTACATCCCTACTACAAAGTAACCTACCACCGAGCTATGGTTTTCTCACGTTTCCTTCAGCGAAAGCTCAAGCATCAGTAAGAATCGAACTCACAACCTTTGTGTCGGCATTTGACGTCACTACCACTGAGTTATCATCGCCATGAATAATTACATTGTTAGGTATATTTCTATTATTTAATTCATCAACAAGGCTAAATTCCTCACAGCCAGAGTGCTGTCTCGAGGGGAGAGATCAAGGTGCAGGCATAGTACGGATTGGTGGACTTCACATGCCTTTGACTTCGGTCATGCCTGTTTCCTTACGATGCTTTTCTTCCCCAAAATCAGTGTTAAAAGATATTACACGAAAACAATTAATTTTTGGAGAAAGTTAATTATAATCAACTAAGTAAAATGTAATTCATTAGAAACTTTTTTCAAACAATCACATTTTACTGATTAAAAACATCAGCACACCTATGAAAAAACTATCATCCAGCATCATCTAAGTATATAAATGCACTTTCACAGATTTTGTCTACCCTGAGATCCAAGCTTAAGTGACTGTGGGCATACAACAACCAAAATTTGTAGACTAGTTCTCAACTATCACATAGATTAGCATTACTTTTATACAGTTGTTTTAAATTAAAACGATCGTAGGCCATTTTCCACACATGGCCATGTGACACTAAACTAAGCAGTTTGTTGTATACTTAATGATAAATAAAATATGCGAAGAGGACAAGATTATTTATTCATTGTAAATTATGTAATACACTGTTACTTTTCATTTCCATACCTATTATATTTATTTTTTATATTCGAAATAACATAATTATATGAGAATCCATATGCATATTTTGGATATGATCTTCAACATTCAATACCACCACCGTTCAACACCACAAAACTACACCACAACCAAACATTTATATAAAACATTTTAAAAGAATCTGGAATCCACATGTACGTTAATTTTATCACTTGTTTCTGAGGGTCATATCACAGCGAGACGTGACTCGACGTGGCAAGCTTAGATAGCAATAGAATATAGAAGTTTATTTAGGAAACAAAAGGTACACATTTCAGGGAGAGAATTCGTCTCGCGGCGGCGCAAGTCGCTTGTCACGAGTTCTCTCACTGAAATGTGCACCTTTTTGTGTAGTAAATAAAGTACTATATTCTATTGCTAAGCTTGTCGCGTCCCGTCGCGTCACGGTACGAACTGACCCTAATACTCAAGTTAATATTACTAAGTAGATAACAGACTTACAGATAAGAATTATTGACACAAATGAGAAAATATCTCGAACTCTGGTCAATTATTTTAAATGATATTCATCAAATATATAGAAACCTCACTATTGTAATAAAATTGGCTAATAAATTAACAATATTCCATAACTATTCAATATATTAAAAAATCAACTACAGCATCAGCACATACAAAGCGAGACAATTAGACCCATATCACAACAACATAAAAATTAATGTCAAGGTTGAACTATAAGAACTGAGCTAAAATAACCATTAACCAACAACAAATATATACTCACCCGTATAAATGTAGATTATATACATAATATAATATAGTGCATGCATGAAGCGTTGCGTGCTACTAGGCTAGCTAGGCTACGTGGGTATATTGTCATCATCGGAGTAGCACCTGCACCTGGGGGTCGGGCTTTCGTTTGTTGGAAGGAGTGAGCTGGGCCAGTGAGTGCAGCACGGGGAAGGCGGCTGACGCCTCCGCCGAGAGCGGCGCGTTGCCGGACCGGCTCACTAGCGCCACCTGCAGCCCTGACGACCGAGCTGCTTCACCCTCTGTCAACGTAAAATAAGTGTCAGCGTTGAATCGTTGACCTATGTAAACTTCTATTGTAAGTTTGAAAGAAACTATATATAAGGCGATGATAGCTCAGTGGTAGTGACGTCGGATACCGAGACGAAGGTCCCGGGTTCGAATCCTACAATGAGCTTGAGCTTTCGGTGAAGGAAAACATCGTGAGGAAACCATAGCACGGTGGTAGGATACTTTGTAGTACCCGCCTGGCTGGCTACAACCCTCAAGGTGAAAATCTGTCGCCAAGCACCTTTCGGTGTGTTCCGACAGCTGCACTTGAGAGCCAGTTCCTTCTCGGCTTTGTGTGCTTACCACCTTCGGCCGCATCATCACTTACCATGGTGAGATTGCGGTCAAACGCATTACCTATAAAAAGTAAAAAAAAAAAAACATGTTGAGATTGCGGTCAAACACATGGCCTATAAAAAGTAAAAAACCCTTCAGCATTGGCGTACCTAGGATTTTTTCTAAATGCCGATGCAATGTACGCGAAAGCCATTTCAATAAGAGGTGTTCACTGTTCAGCAATAATTCGACCATTGATTTTTGGAATGTAGAATTTTGGGTTGGTAACCCAACATCCTGGGGACCAGACCATTCTAGAGTGGGCCATTCAGCTGTTAAGAGGTTTTGATTTTTAAATAATTTCTTCCTAATTTTAAGGCGTTAATTGATGATGCAGATTTTCAACTTTAAAGTGGTAGTGAAAGTAGTAGAATTCTGTCAATGAGTTTGATCTTTCGGTGGAGGAGAACATAGTGAGGAAACTAGAGCATGGTGATAGGGTACTTTGTATCACCCGCCTGGCTGGCTACCACCCTAAAGTCTGAGATCACCACCCGAAAAATCTAAGAACCATGCCTTCTAGGATTTGTATGCCCACCCATTGTACATCTGACCAAATACAAATAATAGGTCTTTACCTATGAAATTGCCGTTCTGCAGTACTGGCCATTTCAAATCAAAATAATTTTTGTTTGGCTAAGAATTCTAATTTCAAATTAATTTTATTTTAAAAACATGGAATTCTTTTTCCAAAAGTAGTCATTTGTTTATTGATTAGTTTTACATTATCATCGCATTTCAATCTTTTTCGTCACCATGGATACGTTAAAAATTCGAGTAATTATGGAATATGAGTACCGTCGTGGCAGCAACGCGGCACAAGCGGAACGCAACATCAACGACGTTTACGGAGCTAACACTACAAATCAACGCACCACCTGTTATTGGTTTGCTCGCTTCCGTTCTGGGAATTTCGACCTGAAAAATGAACCTCGCGGTCGTCCGAAAACTTTGGTCGACAATGACGAATTAAAGGCGATTGTGGAAGCTGATGATACACAATCGACGGCTGAATTAGCAGCAGCTTTCGACGTTAGCGTCAAAACAATATTGGTCCATTTGCGTCAAATTGGCAAGGAAAAAAAGCTTGACAAATGGGTGCCCCACGAACTCAATGATCGCCAGCGCGAAGTACGCGTCGAAACCTTATACTGCTCAACAGACACACAAATGAAGGAATTGAACCGCATTGTTAACTGAGATGAAAAATGGATTCTGTTTGATAACCGCAAGCTCTCAGCAAGTTGGTTGGATCCTGGTTCAGCACCTAAACAATGCCCTAAACGAAAACTTACCCCTAGAAAAGTAATGGTCACTGTTTGGTGGTCTAGCGCCGGTGTGATTCATCACAGCTTCTTACCATACGGGGTGAGCATTACTGCAGATGTGTACTGTGAAGAACTGAACACAATAATGGAGAAGCTGGCACCTCTCCAACCAGCATTGGTCAATCGCTCGTCTCCGCTGCTCCTGCACGATAACGCGCCACCTCATACTGCACAGCAGACGGTCTCCAAGTTGCAAGAACTGGGGTTGGAAGTTCTCCGTCATCCGCCCTACTCACCAGACCTTGCGCCTACAGACTACTACTTTTTCCAGAGTTTGGATAACTTCTTGGCGGGAAAAAAATTCAATACCCGAGAGGCAGTACAAAATGCCTTTGAAGAATTTGTTGCCTCCCGTCCAGCTGATTTCTTTAAGAAGGGCATCAATAAACTGCCACTGCGTTGGCAAAGATGCATTGATTGCATGGGTGATTACTTCGATTAATACAAATAAAAAACACATGACAAAAATTTTACGGCAATTTCATAGGTAAAGACCTAATATCATTTGTGCATACTAAACCATAAGATAATAGAGAAAATCACAAATGATAATAAGTGGTATAATGTGTGTTCAAATCCTAAATCAAGCTTTCTGAACAATAACAGACATTAGAAATGTATTGTATAACTCATCCGTGAATTATTTCAAAACATTAAAGTTTATTAGTACTTCAAAATGATTCATCAGAAATTTTTAGTAAGATAATTCACCCCTCTCTTTCACCAAATTTCATGGCTGATGTAATGATGATATTACCTCTTGATCAAATCATAAACATACCTTTAACAATGTCAGTAAGGAAGAGGATCTCATCAGACTTGCAGCCTATTTTATCGACAATGGCAGTATAGCTGGCGGCCTCCTGCTTAGCTCCGACAGCGGTATCGAAGTGTCCATCAATGAAGCGCAGTAGATCGCCCGCGAGGGATTGTCCGAACAGCAGCTTCTGAGCTTGGACTGATCCCGATGAGTATATGTAAACTTTCTGACCGTCCACTGAGCGCCATTGCTCCAGAGCCGCGGCGACGTCATCGTACACACTGAAATGCGTTGTGATCAAAGTTTAGATTTTTGTTGATCTCCGATATAGTTACAATAGAAATATTGTCGGTATTAATGTGTTAAATTAGTGCCTATTGAATAAATTGTAACATAAAATTCCCACGAACACCTCGTTGTTGCAACTTTTAAGTGTGCAACACTTGTTCAGAATGGCATAGGTGATGATCTCATTGGCAATCTCCTAGTATTGCCATAACATTTGCTTCCTAAAGGATAGTAAGTAACTAAGTAGATCAATATGAAGGCTAATTTGTGTATAAATGGACATATCCAATTGACCACAAAAATATTCACAGAACATGTGACATAATACAGAAAAAGTAAGAGACAACACTTACTGTCCCTTGATGTCCCCTTTGTCATATCCTTGCTTCCAGACGAGTCCCTGAAGCTGTTTGAGCGGCGCAGCCTTACGGTCGGCGGACATTTGCCACTTGACGCTCTTCACCAGACCCTCAATCTGGTCGTCCTTGGACGCATCCTGAATCAAGCCCAATCATTTATGAGACTAGATCCATAATCTGTGTATTAATAATCTTGAAGCTTAGATTATTAATAGACGAAGATTACAGACTGTGCTTGACCTAATAATATTTTATTTATATTTCTACTGATCGTAGACAGAAGAATTCTTAGAATTTTCTTTTCAAACAAAATTCTTTGTCTTTTATTTTTCGTAATTACGTAGAATAGGGACTCCCGAACTTGTTTTTAACTTGGAGCAATAAAAAATTAAGTGAATCGGTTTTAAATTAAAAATATTTTTTGACAGCTGCGAGCCGTCCTAAAATAGATTTTTGGCGCCATCTAATGGCAAGATGTTGAATTTAAATAATTTACTACAAGAAAGAAAAAACATAAAAAATCAAAGTAAAAATTGATTGAATAACGTGCGCTGGATGCTAGGCGCTTTGTTTAACAAGTTTTTGGCGCCCCCTGAAACTGCTGCCCGGGGTATGTGCCGTGGTTTGCCGCCCCCGTAAAATATTTCTTGCTATCAATTTTGCCAAGCGTTGGCAATTGGTCTGAATGATAATTGGACATCGACATCAAACGGACAAGCACAAAACATGAAGTCATAACAGTTCGTCAATTAGCCTCGAAGCCAAGCTCAAGTAATTCCGTCGATCCCCTACCCAACTAGATGATCGTATTATTGCGGTAAAAATTAAAATAATGCTAAGAAATCATACAAACTTCTTAATTATTGAGGAAACGTAGACTCATTGAAGTCTTATTTGCCGTAAAGTTTACCTTCCGATTACTTATCTATCTTGATTGTCAACAATTCAGCAATTAACTCTAGTTGCCCACCGAAGTTAGTTCAAAATACTACCTGAGATAGGCAAAGAATAGTTTCTTCCCAAGAACACGAGTGAAACCCCGTAGCTTATCTATCATATTTTTAACCGCGAGCCAAGCGATTATTGGCAGAGCGTTATAATATCGTGTTTTCCTGTCAGTTCTTTCGTCATGGTAAAGGTATCTGTAGTTTCCAGTGTCCAATTATAACTCAGACAAGATAAACAACTCTGTCGGTAATAAAAACAATATTTCGATGGAAATGCAAATGCAAGTCTGTGTGCCCTTTGGAGAGTTGATACGCTTTTATGTATCAAGCCTTATCGGCTATGGTGCGGCTAGTGGGTGCAGCAACATATTTTTAAACATTTTAGTTTAGTTCGAGATGGGATGGGCCTACAAATTGAGACAACTGTCGTTCAGTGGTAATGACTTACATCCCCGGGAATGGTAACGACTCCATCGACGCTGTTCTCCTTGTCCTCAAGTGCAAGCTTTTTGAGAGCGCTGACAGCCTCCTTCACGTCTTCGTTCTCCCACTGACTGTCCAAGAAATCCTTGACATTTTCCTCGGCATAAGGAAATAGCTTATCCTGTAAAAATAAAAATTACGATAACACACGATTTTTTAATTTTTTATACCGATACTACAGAGTCAGCAAACACTATACGGCCCACCATCAGGTGTATATTAGGTGGCTATATTAACCGCTTACCATCAGGTAAGCGGTTAATATAGCCTATGGAAGCTTGCCATACCAGGGGTATCACTCGCGCGTTGCCGGGCTTTAGATATCTCTTCACATCCTTTTTGAAGATGCTGCTGTACTCCCATGGGAAAACCAATTGATGATAATGAAGCTATACTTTTAACTAAGACTAAACTTAAACTTATAAGCAGTAGATAGGTATATATTTGTCAGCCAAATAATTATCATTGGTTTGTAGTGTCTCCGACCGAACCTTCGGCTTTGGCTCCGGATTCTCCGGCCAAAGCTTCGGCCCCTTATGTCCGAAATGGGCCGAAGTCAGCCAGAAATCGACCTTCGGTCTGATCGGACCCCATTTATTATGCAATTTTTTTCATATAGGTAAAGGTTTACTTTCTATAACTTCTTTGTAAACGTTTTTTAAGGAATATTCAAAGATTATTTCACAAGGCTATCAGCGAAATCAAAGTCTGGAGTTTATCAGAGCGGTGAAACAGACTCCAGCCAGACGTTATCGTACATGCGATATACATTTAACTTTGCATCAAGTAGGTCCATGAAATCGGTCGTAATATAGTTCAGGGTAAAAGAGCTTATGTGGGTATCTAATGATGAGTATCTACGTATTTTACAAGTATTCAAATGACTGTCTTGTTTTACAAGAAAGAAACGTTTGTGTTTCAACTATTATTTGAAAATGTTAAATTAGGTACCTACCTAACAGGTTCTAAATATTTAAATGTCTTACATATTTTCATAAAACGAGTGAATGAGTTGGCATTTTTATAAGATGAGATTATCAAAATTGTAAATAAAGCTCCATCGTAACTACAATACCTAATAGTAAACTTCTGACCTATTTCTTAGGAACCTACCGAATCGATTCTCTGTTTGTGGCTCCGTTTCGGCAGCTCGGAAAGATTTTACACCTAACTAGATTATTTTTTGCAATCTGTTAGGTTTCAGATAGTTTTTCATCCTACTAAAATATTGCTATACGCGAAGTTTGTGCGTTTGTGTTTACGCTGTAATGCTTAACGCATGTGGATGAAATTTGGCACATACAATGTATCCCAGCAAAATATTAGATACCGAGTTCGGGAACGAGGATAAAAACCGTGATGCATAAACTAGTTTCATATAAATCTGGGAAGTAATAATCTTAACAAATACTCATTCGTAAGTTGATAGGACTCGAGAGCGGATGCAAAAAATATCTTTGATGAGACCAGTTAACAAATGTCTATGTTACTATTATCTATCTCCACCTGTTATATAGACTGCTTATTTCAATATCCACAAACAAAACATGCAGATAGTGCCACAAACAACTGGGCCTTAAAATTTAGCATAACGTGATACCCTGGTGAAACTGCATCGTCTACGATGCGGCAAGCCATTGGGTGAACGAACTGTGAGACTTGTTGTCCAACCAAACCGGATAGCGAGCCTACCTAGCCGAACGACCCAGCCCGTGGGTATGGGGATGGATATAGCCACTTGATCGCAAAAAAACAAATATGCTCCAATTTTAATTAAATCTTCCCACTGAAAACGAATAGTATTGTCTCTATTTATCTGCAGTTTCATCCAAATCCATTAAGCAGTTTATGCGCGACGTGGTCACAAAGTTTCATTTTATTAATATTATTTATTAGGTATTATTTATTGGTAGATGCGCTCGTGGTGTAGCATGATTAGCCGTTCTTAATCGATCGGGAAAGTTAACCTACCACCGTCGTGATCGGTGCCTGGATGGGTGACCGCCTAGTAGTATTTCAAATCGAGCGTTTCCGTGCTTCGGAAGGCACGTAAAGCTGTTGGTCCCCGGTTATCACTTAATTGTGATAGTCGTTAAGCTAGTTGAATACCTACCTCCTAGGCGGCTTAATAAATTCCAACAGTAGGTTGACCACTAGCCTACCTCCACCAATCTGCAGTGGGCACGCGTGGTGGAGTATGGCCCATTCCCTTTCACCCTCATTTGTGAAAGGAGGCATGTGCTCAGCATTGGGACATTATAGGCTGACGATGAAGATGATGAATATTATTTATTGAGATATTATTTTGATTGATACATAATACCAATTTGATTGCAATCTTTCTTGTGTGATACTTACAAGGAAGGAACACCAGTAGGCACTAGACACCTAACTACTAACGTTCCGTCCTAACTTTCGCTTTCGCCGTTACCTGCAGAGGTAAGGTAGACGTTCTAACTAAATCCGTATAATAAATACCTTTGGGAGTTAATAATATTCGGACATTAAAAATAGGTTGGTACAAAAATACGTTCAGCAGAATAATGCAGATTTGACATTTTTAAATAATAATTCAATTAAGGCCCCATTTTTTTTGTTCAATAGCAATTCAGAATTTAGATATTGAAACCGATTGTGATGAATATCAGAGAAATACATTTCTGACATTAATCCATCGATTAAATCAACACTTAACCTTAGAACCCTATCCTGGGTGCTCAGGCACCCTGTACACCCTTTGACACGTAACTTGGCCACGTTTTGGTTTTAAATTTTAAGGTTTTTCTTTATTTGCTGGCTTTCAGTCGTTCTTTTCACTCTAATTGTTTGTAATTTTTCTATGGTTATTGAAACAATTTATTTTTAACTTAGCTGTTTAGAACTTACTGAAGAAAAAGGAAAAATAGTCTTATGAGTCTGGCCAAGTTACGCGCTGGAAACTATACCAAACTTTGAGTAAGAATATTTTTTAATAGATTGCCCATTGAATTAATAATAATACTAATTACTTTATTTTACAGTTTACAGTAATAGTCATTTCAATGAGATTGCCGCGCGATCCTGTTTTATTTCTTTTCTGCTGTCTGTTTGTGTCCTTTATTTTGTGCTATTTGTCAATAGGGATGTTTTCTGAGCTAAAAATAATAATTCTAAGTAGCCGGTCAGTCGATTATTAAAAATATTGGACTCGTATTTTTTGCTTTACCAAATCATAAAAAAAAATACAAAGATAAAGCGCATCGCAGTTCGGGAGTAGGGGGCTCGTAAAGTCACTTTTGAGTAAAAAGAGGACGTGTATACCTAGGGCATCGGAAATTCCCGGTTCATAAAGAACCGGGAATTTCCGGTTCTGAGGGTTGCAATAAGAACCGGTTCTTAAATATAAAGAACCGGGGTGAATGCTGTTATAACGGATAATAAGGCAGAATGGAAGAAGCTAACATATTGCATCGATCGCAAATAGTTGGGAACAGGTTATGTAGATGATGAACAATTAATTACTTATAGGTATTATCTCAGAGTATATAAATACTACGTACAACAGAGAGAGCGCCCATACTTCAAAAGTTACCACCATAACTCGCGCAAGTACAGCGCCGGTGGCGAGATTGGGGTACTAATTCCTATTCTGGGTTTCTAAGTGACTACAGCAATGTTTGTTTTTCAGTAAATGACAACAGATGACACTGTTGAAAGAATTTAATTTTAAAGAATAATGGCACATTTGTAATTTTTTTTGTTTTTGTGTAAGAGAGGTAGAGCGTAGCATTTACTCGCACAAAGGCTTTTTCCCAAACTACTCCATACTTTTGTTCAAAAAAGATAAGAATTCCATACATTAAGTCCTAAACTAATCCAAAGAATTATTATTATGTTATTCAATTCTAAAAATACTGATTTTAAGGCCCAGAATACTCTCGAGCAGATTTCAGTTTTCACCCTTGCGCCACATTTTCACATAATATTAGCGGAAATTACAGGAACTAAGCAAACAAAAAATAGTAGCTCCCTCTATTTAGAAGTGCGTCATTGCAAACAAACAATTAAACATGATACACCGCCATCTAAACATTTCCGCGAGAACGACACTGTTTGAATTGGACACGGTAAAAATGTAAACAGTAGACAAACTGCAGACAAACATTACAAATATAATTTTTCAAATACTTTAAAAAACTTTAAACGGGCCAGTTGGCGTAGTTGGTTAAGATTCCACGCCGCCGATCTTATGTTCGATTCCCACCAAGGATATGCATATGTGTGCATGAACATGTTTGCATGTCCCGAGTCTGAGTGTAAATATGTATAGTAAGTACTAGCAACCTGCCCCGGCTTCGCACGGGTACAATGTCATAATGTGGTGTCAGTGGAGCGATTTGCGCGACCGCCCACGCCACCCGATCACGGTATCGCGACTGTTTCTTGCTAATTTTAAATCTGTGATATCATTTAAAATATTAATGATAATTATTGGCTGTATAAAGCATTGAGCTATTATTACCACGTATAGAGATGCTATCTTAAGCAAAGCTTATGTCCCATTTCTTTAGAGTCGACTAAAGGTTTCTTTAGCACTGAAACAATAATTAGTCGTCTAAGCAGACAGTAGAAACACGTAGCGCTATTAGAAAGCTTTTAGGAGTATTTTTCTCGCAAACACCGTTATTTTCACGGCGCTTACGCGGTTCGTTCATCGTTTTAAAACAACAAGTGTGGCCGGATGGCCTCACTTGAACGGAACATAGTTGTGATGTGTGGCATCTTCTCTTTACGTAGTACTAATGAGGATCTATCTGATGGTTAAAACTGCAAAACCCGTTGCGTGGTTTAGAGTTGATAAACAGAGAGACAAACAGACGCGGAAAACGACTTCTTTTTATACTATTTAGAGATGTATTTACAAGTTCTGCTAGTTTGGGATCAGGTAGCCGTGTGTGAAAAATGTCTCAAGATATTTATTTTTAAAAGTTGATACTTACGATAATATTTCTCAGGTTAGGTTAGGTTAGGTTAGGTTAGTCTTTTAATTGTCATTGTATTTAATTGTCTCCCAAAACCAGAATTATTTACATACGCTACTTAGGTAATTGTCGTCGGGTCACGAAACTAAGCGTTTTATCTAAATACAATTTGTGTTCTATAAATTCGGAGAAAACAGGCTGTGACAAATGGACAGACAGGAGAGTATCCTACTCATATACAGCTGTGAGCTTTCATAATGTGCACAAATTAAAAGGAGGGAAACTATGTTGAATTTTATCGACCGTTTTTTAAATTACTTTTTATGTATTTTTTTAAATTCTTGTTCACTACAGTGATCACCACAATAACAAAACTATGTAACTTTAATTACTTATTAAACTTAGCGATATATCACAATGCAACAAACTTAATATAATTTTAAAAAAAAACAAGGCGTCCTCATAAAATGAAAATTGAGGCAAAAATACAGCCCTCAATCGAGATATTATATGTTATTTGACAAATAAACAGGTTTTCTTCCATCACGTTTTACAATAATTGTAGAATTTCTCAATAAAATGCCCTCTTTACCTACCATTTTTAGTCATCATCATATCAGCCTAATGATATCCACTGCTGAACATAGGCCTCCCCCATTAACTTCCACTTCGAGCGGTTTTGGGCCGCTTGAATCCAGCAGCGCCCAGTGACTCTGACCAGGTCGCCGGTCCATCTGGTGGGAGGTCGTCCTGCATGGTGTCCCCTTCCAGTTAGTGGTCGCCACTCTAGAAACTTCCATCCCCATCGGTTATCGGTTCTTCAAGCGATGTGGCCTACCCATTGTCACATCAACTTACTAACTGTACGAGCTATATACATATTTTTTGTTCTCCTACGAATGTCCTCTTTTCGGATCCTGTTTCCTAGAGAAATTCCAAGCATAGCTAATTCCATAGCTTGCTGAGTGACTCTGAGCTTATTTATGCGGCCAGCAGTGAAAGACCACGTCTATGTTCCGTATGTCATCACTGGTAACACGCATTGATTGAAATCCTTTCGTCTTAAGACTCTGACTCTGAGGTATTCTGGACTTGAAGATATGCCGTAGCTTCCCGAACGCTGTCTAGCCAAGTTGGATTCTTCCGTTGACCTCTTTGTAGAAGTTGAACCTACCTTGTTGGACAATTTGTCCTAGGTAAACATACTCGTCTACAACTTCGAGAGCAGTGTTCCCAATAATCACGGGTATTGGCGGAATATGAATATTAGACATAATTTTTGTCTTGTATATTTTCATCTTGACCTGTTAAGAAACTCTTGAGATCATTGAGCATGATGTTCAAAGCTTTCAGCGATTCCCGCCATTATGACTATTTCGTCGGCAAGTCGAAGGTGAGAGATGTGTTCACCGTTGATGTTGATGCCATAACCCTTCCACTTCAAGAGCTTGAACACATCCTCCATTGCAGTGGTAAAGGTTCCGGGGAAATTACGTCACCCTGTCTTTCACCCTTCTGCAACTGGATTGATCTCGTACTCTCGTCCTGTACTCGGATTGACATAGTGGCTTTGCTGTACAATCACTTTCAACAATTCGATATAGCGATAGTCGATTTAGCACCGCTGTAGACTCTGTAATACCGCCCATGTCTCAACTGAATTTAAGGCTTTTTCACAGTCATCATACACTAGGCATAACGGTTGAATATCTGTATTTGATCTATGGTACTAAAGCCTTTACGGAAACCAGCTTTTTCGGGAGGCTGGAAGTCTTCAAACCTACGTGCAAGACAATTCGTAATGACCTCCGAAAACAACATATAAACGTGGTTTAGGAAGGATATGGGGCGGTAGTTCTTCAATAGGGCCTTATCGCCTTTTTTGAAGAAGAGCACCACCATTTATTTCCTCTCCATACTTCTGGTATCGTACCTAGGGCATAAATCTCGGAATATCGCAATATTGGAATCTCGGCACCGTGCATAAGGACTTCTTTTTATAAAGCTGGCAGGTGAGGTGATACTTCTGAGCTATCGCTGTCAAATTTATTGAGCGGTATCACCGAGGTATGTAAATGTAACATAATTGCATTTTTGAGCAATGAGGATCATTTACGTTCAAAAGTATCCTTTGTCCTTCTCCACTAATTGAATTATCTCCCTGCCAAATTGTATTTAAATCTGTTCAGTGGTTAAGCCGTGAAAAGGTTACAAACTGACAAATATCCAGTTGCGTGGTGGCCGAATTATGACGTCAACGTTAATGTACAAGCGGGAGCGAGCGTATTAATTAAGCTGTTTTTAAAACTTTAATAACTTCGTCATTTATTGATGGATATTAATAATTTAAAAAACATTATGCTCAAAAAGGTTATGTGCATCCTCTGTAGTAATAAAAAAGTTATCATTTTGTTATGTGAATGATCCTTATTGCAGGCATCTAACTCAAAAAGCTATTTTGACCCATATATTATAAAATTTCCCGCCTCATACTAAGCATCCACCTTAAGGAAGTATTATATAATGGTTTGGAAAAAAAGTTATTCCAATTTTATTACTTTTATTGATATAAAAACAGTTTTATATCAATAAAAGTAATAAAATTTTCAGCCAATCAGTGAGCCAGGCACAGGCCTGGCTCACTGATTGGCTGAAAAAACTAAGCTACCGGTGGTTAGGGTTGCAGAAACAGGAACCTCCTCACAATACGAGCTGTATCGAGGAATACTGCCGAGAGCCGAGAGGCTTTCGGCCATCAGGCCATTGGCCGTTACGACAATCGGCACAATGATAGCCGAGCTCACTACTAGTAATTGTAAATATACGATGGCTTCACATACCAACTAATCAGTCCAGTACGTACTAGAAACTTAGTCAACGTAAGATGTGTAATATTTTCCTTACTGTTCTAATTTTACTGTGCCATTGTCATTTGACGACTACGCGAGTGGACCACAATAATACAATGAATATAAAAGTTTACCGGCTCGACTCGATAACTACAGATGACTCGATGACCGCAGTAGAGGCAGTCATGCCCGCCCCGACTTCGGGGCACCTACTGTTACCAGTATCAGTCAACCTACCTTTCATACCTTTTCTTTGATCTCAAAATAAATAATATTTAATGAGGTATTATTTAATCAGGTAACTAACTAAATAGGTAATTGCTCATTAAAAATAATAAATATTGCTGATTTTTAATTTCGCATGACTTAATAAAAAAAAAAAAAAAAAAAACACTTTTCGGGATTTGAATCATCACCTCCTTCAGTCGGGAGTACATAAATACTCGCGCCTTAGCCCCCTAGGCTACCCTAACCATACCTTTCATAGACGAAAATAAGAATTAGTCTCTGTCAGTACCACGACATGCCTCGGTGACAATTATCAAAAGCATCAATCATAACAGATTTTATTTTATATATATTTTTATTTATAACAAGCAAATAATAGGCTCAATTGCCTTAATTTGACTAGCATGCATTTTCCAGTGCCTTCTAAAGATAATTGGATATGATTTTTTACTAATTTGAGAGGGTTTTATGCATGTGAAAATTCTGAAAAAAAATTACACAGGTCCGTCTAGCAACGCGGATCGCCGCGGAATGCGAGTGAGCGCGAAGCAAAATACGCGAATTGCAGGACAATAGAGTGCGGTATGATGTTCATGGTGCTCAGATTAATTTGACGTAAGCGACTTTTTTTAAAATCATTATTATGAAAAACTGAATCGCATATTCAAAAAACTAAATCGGGCGTTTATTTGCATATGATATGTACTATATTGATGAAAAAAATCGTATCAAAATACCTTCAGGCGTTGGATATATTTGGGAATTTCTTGATTTTCAGAGGTATGTTTGGCATTTTTTTTTATCGAGGCTTTTAATTGAAATCGTGTTTTCGGCTCGGGCGATGTGTTTGTTATATCCTTAAGTATCATATATTTCAATTTCAATATCGTAGAGCTAGCAGGTTTCATATAATTTGGGCTGCAATGTAGAGACTTTTGCCCATTTCTGCCTCTTAAGTTGCATCTTACTCCACGGGTAATTGAGACAATTCCTAAAATACTCTATAATATTAATAATATTGTTCATCAACAATTCGCAAACTCCTCCATCGAAATTATCGAATTATTACTAAATATTAAGTTGCATTATACCACATAAGATGTTATGAAGAAGTCCCAGTATTTATAAGCATAATAACAAAATCATGCTTATTGAACTTTCCTTTATATTGTACTAGCTTCCGCCCCGTGGTTTCACCCACCTTCCCGAGGGATATATTATTTTCCCGGGATAAAAAGTATTCTATGTATATGTTAATCCAGAATACGTTCTATCTGTATACCAAATTTCATCCAAATCCGTTCAGATGAATGAATCTAAGCTTGTTTTAAAAAGAGTAATTACAGATTTTCTTTCCGGCTCTTCTCAGCAAATGGAACCTTCCGAACCGGTAGTATTAGAGTCAGACTTTCCATAATTGAGGGACAAACATCCAAACCCACAAAATTCCGCGTTTATAATATTTGTGAGATGAGATTAGAGTGACTAGATTTACTCGCTTTTCCCGAACTCTGTCTCTGTTCTCTAGTCACTCTAAAATAAATTTTATTCAAATATAATACTAGGATAACATAAGCTTGAAAGAGTTCTCTCTAATACCTCCAACAAAATTGGTAAAAAATCCTTGTCCCATTTTTTCCCAAGTTTAAAATATATACTACTGGGCAATCGTTTTAACAGCCTCGACCTCGTATCTCGCGCAGCTAACTTGGAGTTACAATGCATACCGGAACGCAAATCGGAAAATATCTTAAAAATAATTAAAAAGCTTGGCGATACGGTGAAAAACCCAATCAATGATAATGATGTTGTATTTTGCTCTAGAGTAGCCAAAATGAATACTAATAACCCTCGGCCTCGTTCAATTATTGTAAAATTTAACAGTCCTCGCAAACGCGACTCACTTTTGGCAGCGACAATGGAGTACAACAAATCTCATCAACACGAAAAACTAAGCACATTCCACCTAGGATTTGGTGACGAAAAGAAAGCAGCGATTTACGTTGTTGAAAATCTGTCACCCGAGAACAAAGCTCTTCATGCCGCTGCCCGATTGCGTGCGAAGGAACTCAATTATAAATTTGTGTGGGTACGAGCAGGGCGGATCTTTATGCGTAAAACCGAGACCACAGATTATATTCACGTGCGTTCCATAGACTTGTTAAAAAAAATAGTTTAAGCTCCTCAAATTTTTAGATATATTTATGTACTTCTTATTTTGATATTATTATAAGCTTGCCTTATATAAAATAAAAATTAAATTCTCTTCTTTAAACGTATATTTTCAGAATGTGAGAGGATTGAGAACTAAGACGGAAGAATTATATAAAAATATTGTTTGTTGTGACAGCGACATAATTATCTTATGCGAGACGTGGCTGAACAATAGTATATACGATGCGGAAATGTTCAATAATAAATATGTGGTATACAGGCGCGATCGCGAAACAAGCGGTTTCCATCATTTTAAATCGGGGGGTGGGGTTTTAATCGCGGTTTCGAGGCATTTGAACTCCAACAGAGTACTCGAATATGAAAGCAAATGCGAAGATCTTTGGGTTTCAGTGGACCTACCTAGTAATAACAAGTTTGAAAAGACCTTGATATGTGCGGTTTATCTACCTCCACCCTTACAAAAAGACATTTTACAGCATTTTATAAACAATGTCAATCGGATAATGGAGACGCAAGTTAATAATACTATAATAATAGGCGACTTCAATTTAAGTAATATTACGTGGAAAACATCAAATGATTTATCCTTTATTGGTACCTCTAATAGCGAGTGTTCGAATATTCTGTTGGACTTCTTGTCTTTTACTGATCTTAAACAGTATAATAGCGTTATTAATAAGAATGAAAAGATCCTAGATCTGGTTTTATCTAATGTGCAGGTTTCAGGTCTGGTGCAGAGCGATGCACCGCTTTGTAATATTGACGGCTATCATCCCCCAATTGAGTTTAGTCTCACTTCTAGTGTGAATTTTAAATCACTAACTTGCAATTTAAAGCATAGATATAATTTTTACAAAGCAGACTATGATACCATTGTGCAAGAGCTAAATTCTATATGCTGGGATGACGAGTTATCGGTGCACAAATCAGTCAATGATATGACGGGTGCTTTTTATAATGTAATTAACAATATTATACGTAAACACGTTCCCATTTGTAAACCAAAAAGTTGCAGGTTTCCAATTTGGTATTCTCATGATCTTAAAAGACTACTAAAAGAAAAAAACAAATATCGAGTCAAGTATATAAAATATAGTAATCCTATGGATCGGTTTTCGTATAACATTCTCAAGAAACGGTGTTACAATCTTATTAACGAATGTTACAGAAAATATATTCATGGCATTGAAGAGTCGATCAAATGTAACCCTAAGCTATTCTGGAGTTTTTTAAAACAAAAACGACGTAACAATAGTTGTTTTCCGTCTGTAATGAATTACAATAATGCAGAAGCTTCTAACGGCCAGGATATTAGTAATCTTTTCGCTAAATACTTTTCTACCGTATACAATCCGGTTGACAATCATCAGCAAAATATTATAGGAAACAAACATTTAGAAGACGATAATGGGCACCCAATTGGCAGCATCGTATTTTCTAGGGATCATGTTGTTAATGTTCTCAAGAGATTGGATCAACACAAGGGAGCGGGGGGTGATGGAATACCATCTCTTTTTGTAGTACGTTGCTCTAAATCACTGTCATATCCCCTGTCCATTATTTATAACCAATCGATGGCTACAGGCATCTTTCCGGCTGCATGGAAAGAGGCCAGAATTGTCCCCATCCATAAAGCTGGTGATGTCTCTTCTGTTGTAAACTTTAGACCGATATCCATCTTATCTGTTTTTGCTAAGGCCCTAGAGTCTCTTTTGTGCCCCATTATATCATGGCATATAAAACAATTAGTTACGCCACATCAGCATGGGTTTATGAGAGCACGTTCAACTGCTACAAATCTAATGTGTTTTGTAACCAATATTGCTGATGCTGTCGATGCACGTGTATCAGTGGACGCTATATACACGGATTTCAGTAAGGCCTTCGATAAAGTGGATCACAAAATACTGTTACACAAGCTTTCTCGTTATGGCCTTACTGGAAACTTACTTGCATGGTGCCAGTCATACCTGGAAGATCGTGTTTCGAAGGTAGTGGTCAATGGTTACTCGTCAGAGGCATTTTCTGCTACTTCCGGTGTACCGCAAGGATCACATTTGGGTCCATTATTTTTCAGCATTTTTATTAATGACGTAGTATCTTCCTTCAAGCATTCATATATATACCTTTTTGCGGATGACTTAAAAATTGCTAGACCGATTAAAACACAGAAAGATATTGATCTACTTCAAGAGGATTTGAATAGGCTTGCTGTATGGTGTACTGAAAATCGGATGTCTTTGAATACTGAAAAGTGCTACTTTATTCGATTCTCGCGGAGCAACGTAGATCAAATTCATAACTATACAATTAATAATAATCCCCTCAGGAAAGTGGTCGAAATTCGCGATCTTGGTATACAGTTGGACCGTAAAATTCGCTTCAATATTCATATTGATAAAATTACAACTAATGCATTCAAAATGCTGGGATTTATTCTCAGAAACAGTAAAGATTTAAAAAATCCGTCTACTAAAATATCATTGTTTAACGCCCTTGTTAGATCTGGATTGGAATATTGCAGCACCGTGTGGTCACCTCACTACGAAGTTCATATCAAACGCATTGAAAGTGTCCAAAAACGGTTCTTGTGGCATTTGAGCTACCAAGGTCAGCTTGCTAAAAAACTTCCTTCATACAAGGATCGCTTAAAATATTTCAGATTGAATAGTTTATATGACCGCAGACAATTACTCGATCATTTATTCTTGCATAGGCTTGTAAACGGTGTCCTAGATTGCCCTAGTCTACTTCATTCTATTACATTTAATGCACCTAAAAAATCACAAAGAAGCACTAAACAACCTCTAATTTTCAAATCAAAGCATGCTAAGAGCAATCTAGGACAAAACTCAACCATTAATAGGCTCCAGACACAATACAATAAGATAAGTAAAAATAAAACAATAGATATATTTCATGACAGTCACAACAAATTTAAAAACGAAATCATAAAACTATTTCAGATTCAATAACCTTAATAAAATCTTGTTCTCCCTCCTCATAACTTTATTTTCTTTGCATTATTTCAATATTTAACTTCACATACTTATTACATTTAAATTCTCAAATTGATTAACTCACATTATTTCATTAGAGTAGCATATTGCTTATTATTATACATTAAAATAAATAAATCCACTTTTGCATGCAGTGGCAACCTGTAAGTAAGGCATCACTAAATCCGTTTTAATATTAAGATATTGTATCCATTTGCAAGTGTTGGTGTTTGTTTTGTTGGTTGTCCATAAATAAATAAATAAATAAATATACAGGATATCCGGACGAGCGTCGAGCGCTACTCGTGACATCTACACTAATAGTGTTAGTGTAGAGGATTTTGATAATTTTGCTAGCAGTGGAAAAAATAGGCGACCAAGCGACTGACACACACTCATTTCTTTCTGTCATATTACAAGTTTTTATAAACAAAAACTTTTTTTTTTAGTTTTCAACAGTTAGTGTAAATGTTAATAGAGATAATCTACAAAAATACAAATCATTTTTGTATTTTTATTTGTAATGAATAAACTCAAAAACTAATGGAACGATTTAAAAAAACTTTCACCAGTCGAATCATATTGTTATTTATCACTGAGTGACATAGGAAATATATTTTTTTAAATTGGGAAGCCTGCGTAATTTCCAAAAGACCTTGCTTGAAACTGCAGAATGAAATTATAGTCTATATATATAATATTTGCACACGAATTTCCGATCACTCTGGTGAGAATATTCCATTTTGTTCGTATGCTTACTTGAGGGCGCCGGGGTATTGCTTGCACCCGGACGCTATATTATAGGCTAGAGCCGGCCCTGATTAGGGAAAAATTAAAAATAGGTCAAGATAGCAATTTTTAAATCTACTATAAGTTTTAAAAATCACTTTAATACCGAGCGAGCGAAGCGTCTCCGTTACAGCTTGGACAAAAATGCTTTCGTATGTATGTCCAGGTCGTATTTCTCAACCGATTCTCCAGAAATTTTGTGAGCAGGTTCAGTGACTAACGGATGGCTTTAATCCTTTTGTCTATATAAACGACTTATTAATTAAGTTGTTCTTATTTGATATTTTGTTGAATAAATGAAACCACGATAACTTTTTCATCACTAGATACAGACTTAACCCCATAAAAACAAATGAAATACAATTGGGATGAAACTGCCCATTGTACTTTAAACGTAGTAGATTTCAAAATATTTAGACTATATTTATTTACCGTTGAAGTCTCTGCTTATCAGAAACAGGTTATTATTGGATTTATTTTATTATTATTTGATTGTTTTGGTTTTAGACGATGAAATGAAATAAAAATAATCGACGCTTAGGCCATCTATGTAAGGTCGAAAGATTTAAATAAAATTACATAAATTGCAAATATTAAAAATACGAGTTTTAAACATTAATTTAATTAAATTATGTAAATAATTATCTTCAAATTCTATTTCCTTGCAATAAAGCTCAATAAAAAGTAATTTAATAGCGTTTTGACTAAGAATTAATTTTCAATCAATCCATACGATGTTTGTAGCGACATCTTTACGTGTGGATTCTACACTAATTATAAAATGTATGTGATTGACCAGACATGGTATTATCTAATTTTAGGATCATAATAGGAATTTCAATGATTGCATAAACATAATAATACACATAATCAATTAATAATAGTTAATAATTATTCACATAATCAATAAAAAAAGCTCGCCACAAGCTGCCGTTTCGCAATATTAATATTATTTAAACGCCACAAGTAGCTTCATGTTGCGACACTAACCATGATGCATCCTAAACGACTTTTTTAAATTAATCGAAAGAACCGAAAAAACCGAAAGACCGGTTCTTTCGGTTATATTTTAGAACCGGTTCTTATTGCAACCCTCAGAACCGGGAATTCCCGGTTCCGTTGCCCTAATCTCGCCATCAGTGGCCAAAGGTGGCAAGCACACAAAACCTGGAAAGGAATCTAATTCAGGCAATCAGTTTTACACGTCGAACAAATTAACCCAAAGAAGCGCAATGACGTTCATTTTGGTTGAAATATATTCCGCCAATTTCCCACCACTGACAATGCGCTCTAATTGCTTATGTCAAGGACACATGCGCTCTGATTGGCCAAGTCAAAAACAGACGATGCAGCGAATGGTCCTTAATGTTCAAATTCAGTGACAAATCACTGACTTGTTTTGGAATTTGATTGTTCAGTATTAGTAATCTAAAGGGATATTTCCTCGATGGTTTTCAAAGTCAAAGCCATTTATTCAATTTAGGCCCTAGTAGGGCAATTATGAAGGTCAAAGCTACTGAAATTACCACCAGTTCGTAAGTCGGCCTTCAACTGAGAGGAACAGGCAAGAAACTCAGCAAAGTTAAATTTTATAAATATTCTTTTTTTAACAATCTGACTATATTGGCTATTTTTTCCAAAACGTTATACATACATACTTATTACATAATGAAAGGGAAAACTGCAACTCTGATTAAAACTAGATGGTATTTTAGAAGAATCTTCTCAATTGTGTGCTATACATAAATAAGGATCCTATTTTAAAGTGGGCATCAGACCTCTGAAGATATTCATTGCTACTAAGGGAGAACAATAAACGGTCCAAAAATTGAGGGATGATATTAAAGTGAACAGACTAAATTTAATAATAATAATTTATTGCATTAAATAAAAAAATACAAATAAATTTTTTAACAAGACCTTAAATTAAATTTTACATATTTTAAGTTTACAGTACAGTTTAATAGGCTTATAGTCTTTATAAAAAAAATTGGTCGCAACTAACACCTTAGCTAGGTTACAGAGTAACCTGTATTAAAGATGCTAGTCCCTTACCCCAGGGAAAGTATGTACATTAACCCATTTCAAAAGTGACAGTTTTAATTTTCCAATATTTCTTTTTATCTTTATCTTATTTTATTTTATATTATGTATTTATAATTATTATCTAAAATTAGGCTTAAGGCTGCAAATGTCAAAGAAGAAAGTTTGTTGCAGCATTAATTGCAGTACCCAAAATTGTACCCACTGCAATTTGAACAATTGCCCCACCAGTCTTATACCCAGACCCCCTGTGCCTTTAATTTGTAAATAAATCTCAAAAAGTGTTTAATTCACTGTCATTTTTCACCAGTTCTGAAATGGAGGATGCCATAAATAACATAAATAAAACATTAGCTCGCAGTTAAAAAAATTACAATGACATCAATTGTTACTATAGGATGCGTGTCCCTCGCGAGAACCAACGGGTTAAGGGTAGACCTTTATTACAAAAAAAGGTTTATTTTTACTTGGGAAAAAATAGACAAATACAGTCAGATTGTCAAAAAAATATTTTAAAAATGTAGCCTTGCCGAATTTCTTGCCTGTTCTTCTCAGTTGAAGGCCGAGCCAAAGCAAGCAAGTAAAAAAAAAAATGCCAACTGATTGAAAGGAAGGTTTCTATTAAAAGTAGGTATATAATAGGATTTTGACTGTATAACATCTTACAGACTGAAGGACCGAATACTGAATTTTTCCAACACACACTGGACTAGTTTTTTTTAAACCTATCACAGTCAACACCTCTCTTGATGAGGGGAGTGGTTGTGGAAATTAGATGTTTTTCTTCTTATACACTTAAAACAGGTAAGGTATAAGTGCTTAAAAATTATCTCAATATTTTATAGGTCTGATCTGATATCTTGGTAACATTTCGTCTTATCAATAAACATCCCAGACACCCAGTAAAAAACTTGTATAATGCTTGTCAAGTATAAAATCGCGAAGTCACACAATACGAAACATTCAATTCAAATGTATCTTTTCTCTCCGTCATAATTTGATTGACTCGACATTAGTGCAACAAGGACGGCCTATATGAACTTGATGTCTATTCAAACAGGACAGTTAACTGTTCCACATTTTTTTACCAGCCAGCTGCTTCGAACAGCTGTTCATACCGGTTCTTGGTATCGTGCTTGTAGAATTCATGATACCTTGGAAGATACTGATCGTCAATGCGACCCGTAGCCTGATATAATATTAGTCGGAATCCCACAGGGTAATTTATGGACCATTTTCACAAAAATGGAAAATCGTTCAAATTGTAACAAATTTTAGAACACGCTGTACAGTTAAACTACAATAAATAATAATTTCAAGTTACACTAAAATAACTAAATCGTAAAACACGTGGATTTATCAGACAATGAAAGCAGCTTGAAAGGGTACCATTTTGATTTCGTCCTCCATATTGCAAATCCGAAAACGCGACCATTTTGCATGTCCTATTTTAATAAATTTCTTGATATATAACTGGGCAGAAATGCACAAAAAAATATTGTGAGCAAAAACTAAAATACATGTTGAGAAAAAACACCGGCCGGTAATCAGTAGACCTACCTTAACAAAGCTGATCGATGTTGTTGTTCCTTCGATATCCAACAGAAGAATTGTGCACTTCTTTACGATTTCGCCGATTTCTTTATTATCATTTGCCATTTTGAGAGTATAGTACTTCCTTTAGCAGGAGTACTTTTTTAGGAATTTCTGATTTTCGTCGGCTGGAAATTCCTTCACGCTACACTACTACCTCACACGGCCACAGAAAAAAGCATTGATTGAACGCGGAACGAAACGAACGGACGGCGAGAACAGGAGAAAATGACGGTCTGACGGAGATAGATGCGCAATAGAGATGAGGTTTGGTCAAAGAGTGATAAAGATAGACTGACTAAACAAAAGCGGGAGGGAGATGAGAAAACGGAAGGATGTGGAAGGAAGGATACATTTACCAATGCTACCAACTCTAGAAATGCACAGGAATATTACCATGTCAAAAAATAAAACGAAATCAACAATGCAATAAAAATATTGTAAGGTAGTCATTTTAATAAAATTATCTTCGTCAATAAAACATTGCAGTGATCAAAATCAATATGTTTGAAGGATTAAATTAATATAAGCAAAGCTATCTTAATAAAGTTGGTTCCTGTATATTGGCCGTACCTTGCCATTAGGTCGGATTTTTCAAATTCACAATCACAGTTCTCAATTCGCGATTTTTTTATTATTGCTCGCAGTGATGATCCATCCTAACTAATATTATAAATGCGAAAGTGAGTTTGTTTGTTACGGCTTCACGCCTCAACTACTCAACGGATCATCATGAAATGGCATCCAGATAGCCTACGGTATGGAGAAGGACATAGGCTACTTTTTATCTCGGGAACGCGGGTAAAACCGCGGAGGACAACTAGTTTTAAATATAATGCGTGGTTTTAAAATTAATTCCATGTAAAATATTAATATACAACTTGTACAATCTATATTAGGGTTATACGTTATACGTTAAAGGAGAAATGGAACCACACACATAGTCACATAGGTTTTACTCGAATTAAACTAAGTAGGGTAGAAAGACTAGGTATTAGTTTCGTACCAATAAAAATCAAGGTACAAATATCGTGTGGGGTATCATTTGGAAGAATGTGGTATAGGTATCTGGAAAGGGTTCAAAAGCCTCTTACAGACAGCCGTGGCGGCCGCGGTGGTGTTCACGCGGCGGCCCTTGGCCGGCTACAGCCGTATCAAGGCCACGCTTGTTTGGACTTCTTCCCAATCTACAAGCTAATACAACTGATCGCCACCCGCGGCTGCCTGAATTATTATTGAGTATTAATATGTCCTATGATATTTATTAATTATAGTAAAACACGGAATTTTGATTTTAATTAATTTATACCTTAACATTTCTCTAACAATATTACAGGTGGTTATTATACGTCACATAAGTAAAATTATTTTATTATAATAATAAACAATTATTGTCTTTTCGTTAAACATTTACAGCTCTTACTACATACTCTTTTTTAAATTTTTAATTGTTCCAATAAACTTTTTGAATATTTAGATTTCTCTTCAGTTTTCATTTTCTTTACAAGTCTTGGAGTGTTCGCGTTGACGTCAGCCTTTCTTTTGGTAACCTGAAAAAGAGAAAGTTAAAGATTACATTACACTAGTTTTGTAATTTAATGGGGATTGCGAGACTGGTCAAAACACAATTACAAAAAAAATATTATATACGGTCGAATTGAGAAACCTCCTTCTTTTTTTGAAGTCGGTAAAAAATTTAATTTAAACTGTAGTCGCAGTTAGGCTAAGACTCACGGAGCGATTTTCACCCACGCCCGAAGCGGTATTGGCGGGACCGCAACACTGGTGCGAAAAGCACATGCGTAGTACATGGAAATGTAGATAGTAAATTTCACGACGCTATGTATGCCCGCGACTAGTAGAATTTCGCGTCCGCTCTGCGAATAGACGGTATACTGATCAACAGGGTTGCCAGCGCTTCAGAGGGTCGAAAATAGTAGAATAGTGACTTTCTTTCGCAAAAATAGTGACATAATAGTGAGTTTTTCGTCTAAATAGTGACCAAAATGTGATATTTTCTGAAGCGATTTAGGAACTTTTATGAAAGCTAGTAGTGTGTTTTTCACCATTTCAGAGCTCATTTGCAGTATTTCCATGAGACATTTGTAGGACACCTATGGGATGTAAATGAATGAAAAGACAAATGCTTTTTTTATACCACTAAGGTGGCAAACAATCGACGGCGGATCTTATGCATCTGCTGGACAGAAAGCTGGCGACCCATTTGCATAATCCCTACCGGGAAGCCCGTAAGCTGGTAACTTCTTGCGAAGACCCTATGCCAGACCCAATCGAACGCCTTCGTCACATCTAGGCTCACTGCCTACCTGCCTGTAACGGTGCGTGCGATACACAAGGAGATCACCAGCTGAGCGACTGTGGCGGAAGCCATATTGTTGGTCGCTCAATAACTCGTGATCCTCCAGGTATCGCAAAAGCTGCGTGTTGACCACACGATCCATGAATTTGCAGAGAAGGGAGGTGATGATGATAGGCCTGTAATTCGCCGATGATAGGTCCGAGCGGGACGACCTCCCACCAGGTGGACCGACGACCTGGTCAGAGTCGCTGGGCGCCGCTGGATGCAAGCGGCCCAGAACCGTTCGAAGTGGAAATCATTGGGGGAGGCCTATGTTCAGCAGTGGACATCGAATGGGCTGATATGATGATGAGGTCTGATCTGTCGCCCTTTTTCGACACCTTGTGCACGTGGACAGTCTTCCACGAAGACGAGACTTCCTTTTTGGTGTAGGAAAGTGCGAAAAAACTCGACAATACTGAACACAATTCAGGAGCACACCGTTTTAGCACCACTGCCGGTATGCCCTCTGGCCCACTTGACTTATCGATGTCCAGAGAAAGCAATTCCCGCCGGACCTCCCGTTGGGTAATGCTTATCTCCGGCATGGAGCTGGCACACTGCGGGATGGTAGGCGGTTTAGCGCACCCGTCATTCAAGTTCGAGGCAAAGAGAGAACCTAAAACATCAGCTTTCTCCTTAGCACTATGGGCCAAGTTTCCATCCGGCTGTAGAAGTAGTGGTGGCAAGGACGACTGGCAAAAGTTCCCTTCAGCAGCTTTGGCAGGAGACCATAAAGCGCAACTCCCAGAGGGAAGGCTAGTCAGCCTCTCACCAATTCTGCCGACGAAATCAAACTTAGCCCTGTCAATCATTAGCTTACTGGATGTCGAGGCGGCATTAAATTTGGGTTTCGCATCTGAGATGTTAGGGTCTTGATTAGTTCGCGTGTCACCGCATTGGATCGCATCGCAATCGCGATAGCTTACCTTGGACGCCGCGATACGTTACTCAGAGATGACGTAATGATAAAAATCGCACCGTTTAGTGAAAAGAAAAAGCTTATTTTTACAAAAACTAAAGATTCTTATGCTACAAAACTTTGCATAACGAAAACTGAACTTGAAACTGTTTTTTTTTTTTTCATTTTCCTTAAAGTTTGTCATTGTAGTGATACCAATCTATATTTATAACAATATATATTTAGATTTATAACAATCTATGGCCAAACTAGATCTCGCGCAACATATATTTAAACATTCATCAAATTTGTACCTACGCGTGTTTATTGTAGTAAGCGAGTCGAGGTAAAAATGTGTCAACTATTAACAACTTATGAGCTCTGAAATAGTGACAATAGTGACCAAATTCCGAAAATAGTGAGAAAAGTGACAGGATTTTAAAATAGTGACTAATAGTGACAATAGTGACTCACTGGCTACCCTGCTGATCAATCTTATGATCGTAAATAATCGCCCGTCATCAGTTTGCGGGCGATGATCGCAACCGCGACGACTGCGTAACCGCACAAACAACCGGTCTCGTGAATTTAGAAATAAAACAGCTGTTCCGCTACCGCGGTGGGCACGGTGATAATCGCTCCGTGAGTTCCTAACCTTAGATATCTGTCACTTTTACCTTAGGCTTATCATCGTCAGGTGTCACCGCAGTGAAGACGAAGTTTCTCCTGTTTGTAGGTGCAAGCGTTCCAACTTTCGGTGCGTCGTTGTCATCCACAGCCAGAGGAATTGCTAGTGCAGCCAGTCGAGCGAGAGCACCTCGACCGCGTGTCAGAAGGGAGCTGTGATACGATTGCTACAAAAATATATATTAAATTAAATAAGTACATACTAAAATAATATCATCCGATCTCATCTTTAGCTAAGGGGTAGTTAACAAATCCAGAAAAGTACGAAGTATACTTTTTGTATGGAGAAAATACGGGTTTGTCTCTACCAATACCGGTATCAGCCTAAGATTACAGTTGGAAGGCATGCATAGGCAAAGATGGTATTTACCAAGAGTAGTGATTATTACTTGCTCTTACTGGATACAGGATGCAGTATATTCAATAATTAATTGTTATATTACCTTAAAAATAGCAAAAGGTTTTTTAGGACTAGGTATGTCCGTAGCAGTCTTTTTCTCAGCAACCACAGGACTTTCTGTTTTTGACGTATCAGAATTGTTTACTTCCATGAGTAAACTGGACATCGTCTTTGACATCAGATTCGCTTTAATTATAGAAGTTCTATTCAAACTGCTGTTTGGATTTTCCTCTGCCTCATCTGGATCTTTCTGTAAATTTTATTATGATCGTGTTATTTATATCAATCATCATCATCATCATCATCAGCCTATAATGTCCAACTGCCTAGCACAAGCCTCCTTTTGCAAATAAGGAATTGGAATAAATATAACCGTAGAACAAGTAGTCCATAGAAATACTTGAAAAGGTATTTACGAAAGATTATTTAACAACCCTTGGAAATATTTACCAGCTGTCTTAAGAAGATTTCTCTTTCATGTCTCTCTTTTCTCCATTGTTCTTCAGACTCGAATTCTTCTTCTTGAGTATCAGCAAATTCGTCAGGCATAGTACCAGTTTCTTCTTCCCCGTCTTAAAGCATAAACATTAAATTAAAATAATTACAATTGTTCAAAAAAAATGATAGAACCATGGTAATTAAATTCGGCTTACCAGCATTCCGCCAGCGGAATTTGCGCTGTCGGTGCCCATCGCCTAAGTCACCGTCTTCGAACATCAACTCTTGAATTATCCGCACCTCACGCTTGTCCTGGTCCAATACATCACGCCTATAATGTTAATAAAAGGTTTTAGTATACTAAGCTGCTGGATATAGTACGTAGTAGTTATATCAGATAATTAACAGTGGTTTACTCTAAACGAAAGGTTAATGCTGGACAATGTGCTGATTCTGTTGTTTACAACTAACCTAATTTAGTCCTGAAAAGGATGTAAGAAATGTAGTCCTGTCAAATTATTCCAATTGCTGTTGTCAGCATACATTTAGTTGCCAAAATTGGTTACGTCTATTTACCCGCAAATGGAAGACTAATTTGACAGTTTTAAATATATTCTATCCTTTTTCAATAATGTTTGTAAGAAAGAGATATGATTAGTTTAATGTGATTTACAACAGAATCGGCACCAGCCCGCTTAATGGTAAGCGGTTACGGTAGCAAAAAATAAGTGTTGACTAACATGTGTATCTGCCCAAGTTCTCTCTGTAATTTCCCCTGGTGGAAAGTGTCGTCGTCTCCTTCCTCGCGCTCCATTTGGTCAAGATCGGCCTCGTCTTCGTCTCCCGATCCCACCCACTCATCTTCCGAAGTTAATTCCGCCTCTTGCTCGAAGAAATCGGTCGCTTTACGCTTCTTTTTTGGGTTTTGTGGCTTAATTTCCACCTGGAAATAAATAATGGTAACTTCGTATAATATCGTGTTTCTAAATTAGATTAATTCAATTAAAAAAAAATAACAACATGGCATAGAATTTAGTCCTTAAATCAAAACAAAGATTTTCTCTTCTGTATTATTAGTTTATTGCAATGCATTTTGTATCGTTTCAAAGGTAAAAAAGTCAGTTTAAGACAGGACACTGTCTTAAACTGACTACTTGGGTTAAATTCAATCGAAGGTTTAAGTCAAGTTTAGTAAAACTCAGGTTTTAAATATTTCCATCACTTTCTAATGTAATATAAAAAAAGAGATGGGCCTATCTTTAAACCAGGGCTTTCCGAGACTCGACTTAAACCTTCTTTTGTAATAAGGAGGATGAGTTTATCTCATCGCAAAGTTACCTCATTTTCTTCTGAATCATATTCCACCATCCTATTCGTATCATCTTCTATATCTGACATGTACTCTTCCACTTCTTCCTCCTCCAGTTCTAGCTCGTCTTCATCATCTGAAATTAAACCGTTACACATTCACCTCTACATGAAGCATACGTAATTCTGGAAGGTTTTGGTCATAATTAATTTTAATCTTTGAGGTTTGAAGCTTTTTATCATGTCAAACTTCAAAGACTGACTACCTTAAATGCCAAGTGATCAAAACGTCGCGGTTGTCAAACTCTACAAAGTGGATAAAAACCATACCTGAAATCTGAAGTGCTCTCTTTTCATGCTTTTTCTTTTTTAATTTCTTCTTCCTAACACTAGAATCAGTTGTCTCATTTGTTTCATCATCAGAGTCAATAATAAACTTCTTCTTCAACGGAACATTTGATGGGCTTTGATGATTATCTTTATTTTTTGTATTACCTTTGAAGAATTTATTTACTTTGGTAGAATCAATATCAGGTTCATCTAGTTCATCAAGGATTGATTTAAGTAGATTACCATCTTTATCGTTTTTATTTGTATCTTGTTGATTTAATTCAGGGATTATGTCCTCAATTTTACTATGATCATAGTTATTTATTTCTTGTACATTATCTACAGATTTTTTAGGTATTTCCTCATCGTAGTTATCGTCAATTGAAGATTCTTGAGTTATTTCATTAATATTTTCATCCACAGGCGAAATAAATTGATTATCATAAAACTTTCCTGTGCATAGTGCCAGGATGTCTTCGCCTATTGGTTGGGACTGAGATAGTTGAGTTATAGGTAGCTGCGTATTCACTAGATTTTGCGTGAAATTTCCCGAACACATTGCAGCCACAGCATCTAAGTTATCCTGTAAATTAAGGTTAATATCACCATACCATTCAGAAAACTACTATATATTACGAATGCAAAAGTTTGTTAGTATTTTTGTGAATAAATTTGAATTAAAATTGAATAAGACATACCTTGAAAGAAAAAAGGATACATTTATTCCGAGAAAACACAAGATTCCTCAGGAGTGTGGATAAAACGCAGGTCGGAAAATATAACAAATAAACGTATTGTACTTACATCATAAGGCTGTGTTGTACATACAACACTCAACTTCTCAGTACAATGTTGCTCGATTTCTATATCATCTTTAGTTGTAACAGAATTAAGTATTGAAAAGGTTTGAGTTCCCAATTCTTTGTCGTCATCCACAACATTACCAATATGTGTAGGTGTAACCTTTTCAGTAGGTGTAACTAAAGTACTTTCTTGACTCGTAAATAGATCCCCAGATAGTGATTTATGTCTTTGTGCTAGTTGTAATTCATCATCTGAAATAAGATACATAACTTGAGTTACTACATTACATATCTGGTATATACTGGGTGTTGTTTTGGTCGGCGACAAGCGACCTAGGAGCGGTAGTACAAAATATATATTCCCCAAAAATGGACTTAATTCCATTAAATACTGTAAATATGTTGAGAAATACCTTATTCAATTTGAAATAAAATTACCGCAAAGTATGGTTACTAGGCACGTGCACAGACTAGAGCTAGGCGCAAGCCGCCATCGCCCTACCACTTTACTCCCTCGTACTCCCGTTGAGTATTATGTCTACACTTTAGCTTATTACATGATTTACAATTTTTTTTTTTTTTATTTTTATTATTAAAAAAAAATCAAAACAACGACCTGTATTATTATTTATCTAAAATAGGCCCAGGCCATGATACTATAGATATCTTAGTATCGCACCTTCGGTGCAACAAAGTCACAAGTAGCCAAAACTGCAAAATTGAGTTAAGTATGCCAAATTGTCTCTCAATAATACCTATATTTGGGGCAACAAAAACATCCGCGAAAGTATCTCAAAATTCTATTCGATGGCGCTAGTAAATAGTAATCCAGTAATAAGGCAATAAATGCGAAAATAATCTTTAAAGTCCTCTCCTGTAAAATTAAGAATTAAGCTGTTGTGACTTTGTTGCACCGATGGTACGGTATGTTAGGAATATTTGACATACCTTGGGAATCTTTAATAGCTTGACTTTCTATTTGCTTTTGATTCATATTGTTATCTTCATTATTAGCTCCACAGGCTTTATTAGCACTTTCAGTTACCGGGTCTTGTTCGTTTAATTTAGTAGATGCATCTTCATCGTCAGAGTCTTCAAATGCTTTTAAAATTCTACTTCTTTTAGGTTTGGTTTCTTCATTCTCTGATTCAGAAGATTCTTCATCGCTGGATTCATCATTGCTTTCTTCATTATCACAGTTATCACCAGCATCATCATCATCAGACTCACCATCGTTACCCGCTATATTATTTGCTACTTCATCATTGTCATCACCACAGTCCGATTCTTCAGCTTCGTCATCAACCATAAGATTATTTATTCTCGGTTTATCTTTCATACAAATATCATCTTCTATTAATTCTTCTTCACTTTCTGAAGGATTTTCTGTAGGCTCAACATAATCTTCCTCTAATTTTGATTCTATTTTCTCAATTTCCTCTTCATCTTCGGAAGCGTCACCTCTAAGGGCATTTAATTCCATTTGATTTTGCTTCTCAGCTTCGAGGCGCTTCGCCCATTCGAGAGACCTCTGCTCAGCTATTTTTTCTTCAAGTTCTTGTTTCAGTTTTAAATGTAAAGTGCCTGGCTTTAATCTGAAAGATTGAAATTACTATAGTTTTGAAATATCAATTTGTGAATGACAGGAATGGATAAGATAAGGAATGGGTACTTAAGCTTAAAAGTAGCATGGTAACCAACCGTTTATCGTGGTTTTGACATGTTATGAGAAGGAACGAAATAAAAGCCATGTCTAGAAGAATTATGATTATGAATGTGGATGGTTATACGGTAAGAGGAAGACAGAAAAAAGAGATGGATGGATTGTGTGAATGATGATATGGGTAAGAAAGGAGTGAATGCTGGTATCATACCACTTTTGACGGGCCAGTTGGCGCAGTTGGTTAAGGTTCACCTTACGCGCCGCAGGTCGTGGGTTCGATTCCCACACAGGACATGCATTTGTGTGCATGAACATGTCTGTATGTCCTGAGTCTGAGTGTAATTATGTATATTAAGTATGTATTTACAAACAAAAAGTAGTATATGTATTATATCAGTTATCTGGTTTCCATAGTACAAGCTCTGCTTAGTTTGGGATCAGATGACCTTGTGTGAGGAATGTCCCAGGATATTTATTTATTTATTTATTTATACCAGCATAGAAGTATAGAAGGGCTGAATGGACGAAGCGTACATATTGCGCCGAGCCGACCCTAACTGATTGGGAACAGGGCATGATGATCAAATATCAAATTTAGATACAAGAGTATATGACTAGATGTAATTAATAACAAGTAAGCCTATTAATGAACTAACTTTTTTTCCCTGTCTCTTTCCATTTCCTCTGGTGTTTTCAACTTAGCGAAATACGTAAATCTTTCTTTGAGAAGTTCAACACCAGTAAGTTTCTTAGCTGCGAAAGGATCACCACCATCCAAATCAATAACCATGCCAGGAGCCCCTGTTAATCTTGGATTGGTTTTAAAAGGTTGGTGATCTCTAATCAACATTGGTGAACATGTATTACCTGTAAACAGAAAAATCAATGTTTAGAAAAAATCTAAGGTAAAGCAATGTCATAATGTTTTTTTACTAGCCATACTTTTTAATATCTCTGCGTTTTCAATAATAGAATCAATTTCATCCATATTTATGTCATCATCTGAGAAATCATTTTGAATATCTTCAACTACATCCATATCAATAGAATCCTTGTTTTGAACCATACTGGTTGTAGCAATTGGTTGTTCTTCATTTTCGGTGTTTTCGTTAATCCCACTGTCAGGTTTCTCAGTGTCAAGATGTAAGGAAATTAATTGACTATCTACAGTATTAGCAGTGTGACTTTCATTTTCGGAATGCTGATGAGCAGCAATATTTTCGGAATCTTCTGTAATAGTTGGAATCATTTCTGCAGTTGCAGTTTTATTATCTTTCTCTATTGAATCATTGTAAACTAATTTCATGCTTGAATCTTGTTCTACAAGTATCTCATTTTCTTTTTTGTTATCAACTAAATGGAGATCATATGTTTGCTCAGAACTTATAATATCTGCCTTATTAATGTCATCATTGTCCTCATTGATTAGGTTGTTTTCTTTTCCTAATTCATTTATGAGTTCACTATTTGTGTAGCTAATATCACTTTCCACTTTATCAATTGAAGTTTGAATATTAGCTTTATCCATTTCAGCCACTTCTTCACCAGTGTGAACAATACAAGGCAAAGTGTCTGCTTTAGTGTCATTTAGATTAGATTCTTCTGCTTCTTCTTCTTCACTTTCACTTTTACAAAGTTCCATCATTTCTTTCTGTCTTTGTTCTAGCTGCGAACTAAATATAAAATCAAAATTTAACATAATTTAACAAGGTTCTTGATTAAGTATACTTTTATCTCAAAACTATTTTCGAGAGTCCATCATGTTCTACAATTATTGATACTATTAAAACGATGACTAGTAACAAATCTAGATCTAGCTAACAAGAAACTCACCTTCATTTCATGGTGTGATCAAGGAAGACTAATAAGGAACGAAATCTAATAAGCAATTATAAAATTTTAACATATTTACGCATATTGTTTCAGTTGCTCCTCATTCATTTTAATAGGCAATTCTTTTCCGTCCAAACCAAGAGCTGGTTTTCTTCTATTCATAATGTCTTTCAATGATAATGCCTTTGGTCTGTGATATGGTAGAGTCACTTGTTGTTCCCTCAACATGCGGTTGGATTCACTTTTAATCATCTGCATATTTTCCATGGCTTGTTTGGCAGACATCTGAATAATATAAACATTTTGATTACCTAACAGTCTTACAGAGTATTTAATAAATAATTAAATTTTAAATATTTCATGAGAAATCATTACTAAAAGCGAAAGACAGTAGGAACATTTTCAGATGTGTTAAATGTTAGTATCATTATCACTCAAACTCTAATCTTATGAATGTGACAATTAACTATACCACTGGTTCCTTTCATAATACTGTTAAACTGAGAAGTCTGCAAGAAACTCAAAAAGGCAAGTGTTTTTTCATAGATTTTTCTTCAATCACATTTTCGTTTCAAAAACATTACTTATTCATACATTTGATACTTGATTTAAAATCTTTCTCACTAACTAATATTATACACATTTTTATATAAAATGTGCACTGCTCAAAGACCCAAAACTATAAGTTAAGTAAAAATAAGTGTCCTAATCTGTACCTGAAGCCTACAGCAGATAACTGTAGATATCAAACTATGAAAATATGCAAAGCAAAACCATTCCCAATTAGGTATTTATCCAATTTTTTTTTTCATTCATCCCTTCTATCCATGATCTTACTATGTCTTTTATAAAAAAATCTTTTTAATGTATGATACATACCCTAGCTGGTTTGGGTGATGTTAGTTTGATAGATCTCCTTTCTTTTTTTTGTCTTTGTGGTACTTTGTGATGGCTGCTCTCTTCGTCTGAAGATGTATCAGGATCACATATTGTTGTTTTCAATGAACTTATTCTCTCTTTAATTTTCTAGAACAAAATTGATTGAAATAATAAACCTAAACAGCATAAAAAATGCTATTAACTTACTTTTAAACATACATATTTTTTCTTAATTTCATCAATATTTAATGCAACCACCATTTTATTCAATCTATGTGTTTAATGCTAAGAGTTTACCATTAAATTGATTATTAAGTTATTAAAACAATAAAGGCCTATGCAGACCGGGACGGCATGGCAAGGGATTTTGCCGTGAGTCAGCGCACACTGGCCGCTTAGGTACCGCGGCATTCCAGCACTTTGCCACGGCATGCCACGGCGTGCCGCGGCACGACAAAGCATGCCTCAGCGACTCCTGCTGCCTGATACACTTTTAGTCTTCAGTTGCGTTTGATCGAGTGTTGGTGTGCCTCAGTTTTAAAATGGTAGATTGGGATTTGGTATTGATATCGATTATTGCAGATGAAGAAGAAGGTGCACAGGCTAAGAATAGGGATAGAAGAAGATTTTGGGTTAATAATTTATAGAAATTATCAACCCGAGTCCATGGCATTCCGTTGCCTACCGCAGTATGCCACGGCATCCCGCCACGGGAGCCTGTGGCGCGTCTTTTAATGCCGTGCGATAAAATCCCTTTCAATGCCACGGCATCATTTTAAAGCATAGCAATTTATGTCGTATTTCTGTAACAGTACGGTTGAATGACCATTAGTAAAAATTAAAATCCCTTGCCATGCCGTCCCGGTCTGCATAGGCCCTAAGAATTACAAAACCAACCATGGGACACAAAAGAGGAGTGGGTATGTAAAATACATGCCACTAAAGATGATACTCTACACAACATGTGCAAGTTAGCACAGTAGACGATTTATAGGTCTCTCTTTATATATTTACTGTGCATGTCAAACCATGTGTTGTGTCAAGTCTCATTTTTAGATCACATCTCATCTCATCATTATAGTTTAGTACAATAGTATAGTTTAATACAGGTGGTTCGTTAAATAAGTAAAAAACAAACAACATAAGGTGCTTAAGGTTAACTTTTTTCAATTACTTTGTTAACTGAATTATTTGGGATACAATAATTTTCCAAATGTCTCCCAAATGTTTGGTAATGCACTTAAAGCAAATGTACAAATGTGCATGGGAGTGGTCTACTCACACACTTAAAGACTATTGTCCCACTGAGCTCATTCAATTCTTTTAGCCAAGATGGACAAGTACATTATTTAAAGTAAAAATTCATGTGAGAAATGAAATGGTCAGCCTATCCTGGTTCTAGTAGTTAAGGTTTTTACACTTATAAATATAGATATTGTACTGACAAAGAAATTGTTTTCAAATTACATTATTCCTTAGATGTTTGACCATATTCCAAATTGGCCTCTTCTTCACTTTAGTGACATATTAATGTCAAGTCAAGTCAAAGTCAAAGCCACTTATTCAATTTAGGCCCCAGAAGGGCATTTATGAAGGTCCCATTTACTGAAGTTACCACCGGTTCGGAACTCGGCCCTCAACTGAGAAGAATCCGGCAAGAAACTCAGCAAGGTAACATTTATTAAATATTTTTTGGACAATGTGACTATGTTTGGCTTTTTTTCAAAATAATTAACAATAAAACAGATATAATTAAGCATAGATGCAGATGAAAAAAAAAGTGACTATGAAGTCCCTTTATATCTGAAACTAATGTGTTGGTGGGATTGTCCTCTTGAACTGTTGTTTTACCATAAATTAAGATTTTATTTATTTCTTTTCTCTTGGCTAAGTCACTATTTAAGCAAAGAAGAAGGTCATACACATGTGTCTATTATCCAATGTGACCACACTAGGAGGTGAACTGTGAGGAACTTCTTGGGTTGGTGTTACCCATTGAGGAAAAATCCCTTACAGTAGTAATGCCAAGCAATTTTAAGGCCATGATAGCTCAGTGTTAGTGACGTTAGATGCCGAGACAAAGGTCCCAGGTCTAATCCTACAATGAGCTTGAGCTTTGTTGAAGGAATACATCATAAGGAAAACATAGCATGGTGGTAGAGTACTTTGTAGTACCCACCTGGCTGGATACAACTGGCCTATACAAAGTAAAAAAACTAATTCTACAGCTGGCCAGAGATTTTCAACAGAAACCATCACTGGATCTAAAGCATTAGTGTCCTTGGCTTAGCCAATCAGAGTGCATTATTAGTTGTGGGGACTTAGCAAATAGATTTCAAACAAAATGAACATCAATTTCTTTGGGTTTCAGGTGTTTGTTTGATGGTGTTAGCAGACCATCAAATATTTATATTCCTTGATTAAGCACACATTTAAATTTTATATACTAACCTTTTTAATAAGATCAATAGAAGATGCTTCATCATTTGAATCATCAGAACTCCGACTTTGTTTTTCTTTAGTAGGTTCAAGGATACTCTGTGAATTAGGTTCATTTTCTCTTGAATTAATCAAACTTTTGAACTTTTGTTTAATTTTATTCCTTTTGTTTTTCATACGTGTCTGTTGTCCCTCATTTTTACCACTTTTAGTTGTGTCTATATCTGTATCAGTCTCCGATTCCGTATTAGTTACCTTTTGAATTCTTTTTTTTTTACTTACTGTGAAAATATTGTCATTATCACTATCACTGCCACTGCTACATACACTTCCAGTTTGTAATATTGTACTACTTCTAGGCAGGTCAGTCACATCTGAACTCGATAGGTTATCATTATCAATTTTCTCATCACTATCACTTTCTGAGAAATGTTGCACACGTTTCTTCATTCGCTTCGTAGGAACAGCATCAACATCGTCACTATTTTCGTGCAAGATTTCAGATATTTCGAAGCCTTTTTCTAAACATTTTTTTGACATTTCAAGAGTATTTCTTAAAAATTGGAATTCCTCATCATTACTTTTGTCCCTTATACCTGTGAATACTTCTAATAAGGGTTCCTCCATTGTTATTATATTAATTCGTTTGGTAAAGCCCGAACATTGCACTAATATAGTAACGTAGAGTGAAAATAAATTATAACCACTTCTTGGTTTGTAGTTTTTCCTTGGCAATTTTCGCGCGTATTTCGAATGACAGCCATTGACAGCGGACACAGTGCTGCCAGCTCGGTTTTTTTTTTTTTTAAGTTTGGCAATCAAATCCAAATTCCGAATTATTTCTGCCAGTGTCGAGTTATAATTCCAGTCACAATAGATCACTTTTACGTATTTATTTATATATTTGCAACACTAACATTACGCTTACATGGGTTAATAAAGTAACATAAAATGGGTATTACCTATATCTCGTAAACAATATATTGGATTCTCAAAAGTGGCCATTTTAAAAAAACCGCACCGCATCTTGAAAGTGATAAACTGATAAGGTTGGGTAAGCAATATTTAAAACTATTCTTAATACTTACAATATATTATTTGTAATGAATGTGTGTGCTATATTCTCCCGTGGGCATCAGTATATAATTAATCGTGCACAATCTAAATGAAACACTGCACACCACCTTCTCAGTAATAGAGTGGTCGGGAACTGGAACTGATTACCTGAAGAAGTAGTATCTGCTACCTCAATAAACAGTTTTAAAAACAAATTAGACAACTGGAGAACTTGAAAAATGAACTATATGTATATAAGAGCGAAGTGATATAGACTCATCAGCTAACAAGCTGCTCGTCTATCAATAAATAAATAAATTTCAAATCGATAGCATTAGTAGTTGCTGAAATATACCGCTGTGACTGACGGATAGACAGACAGATGGATGGAGTCACAATATAAGGTTTCCTTTTTTACCTTCCTTCCTTACCTTCGGAACCCTGTAGAGTAATTTTTCTTCGAGGGATGCAAGTGCCGGCATGTTTTTTTTTTCACATGTTATTTACTTAGGTACTCTAATTTTATCATTGACTGCGATAAAATACTTTAGGTATGTATGGTACCGTCAAATGGGGTAATTTGAGACTAATACCCTACTTGGGACATTTTCGAGGACACATTTTATTTCTTGATGTAGCAAGTAGCAACACACACACACACACAAACACACGCGCCCGGTGTTTTTCATGGCTAATGCTGCATCAAAGTTCGGTCTCCAGAAAATGTGAGTAAAATGTTGTAAATCCTTTATAAATACATCATAAACTAAAAACTTTGTCCTTACAGCTAACTATGAGCAAAAATCAGGTCTGGATTTCTTTCGATTCATAACATAAATTCCCGATGTATTTAATTTTGACACTCAAAATAATGCTGCTAGCATATTTTTTTTTTTTTTACAAAAATAAACAGTTTCATAAAAATGGAGGTAACTTGGGACAAGTGTCTCTAGTAATAAAAGCCTCTGGTTGTGTAAAAGTGTTGTCTTATAGCAATGTCCAGAGCGAGGTAATCATTTCCTAAAAAATATAAGTGCAACTAGCTTTAAAAAATAGTGATAGTCATATTTTGATTGCGACGTAGAAGATAAAATTCCATACATAATATAATAAGTTCTAAACTCTATGAGTATCTATTTATAAGTACTTTTTTGTTACTTATTTAGAAGTAAAGTTGATTTTTTTATAGACATTTATTCTGAAAAGTATGAGAAATAATTAAGAAGTTTTGTTTATTTCAGTTTTATTTACATCAATTAAAAGAAAAAAAAATACTTTAGTATTTAAATAAAAACTATTCCAAAGGGTGTTTAAAATGACTATTCAAATTCAAATTCAAAATCATTTATTCAAATAGACCTTCGCAGGCACTTATGAAAAGTCTGACTCTAATACCGGTTCGGAAGGTTGTTATTGTAAATGTAGCCCCTTTTTTATAAACGAAAACGTGTCCCATAGTGGTCTGTTGCTTGTCAAACTTGAGATATGGATATGTGACAAATACCTTTTACCTATTACTTCGCATTTGACATATCGTTGAACTTCAAAAGTGTCCCACCAAGAATCTTATATATTAAGATTCTTGTGTCCCACATTCCCCCGTTTGACGGTAATAAAAAAAAATGGAATTAGTTTTTAGCTTTTTTTTCCTAATCGTTCGTATTAGTATGACTAAAGGTCACCGCTCACTATAACAGCACAGCTACGCCACAGCATTTACCTTGCCATGCAAGTGAGGCCTTAAAATCGTATGCGTTAAAGTAAATTTTACAATGACTAGATAAAATAGTTAACGCCTCGCGGCAAGCGTGCTTGCCGCTACAAGCCACTAGTCCTGTTGACCACACGCTGCCAGCTGCTCCCTTGCTGAGTGACGCCAGCAAGCGGCCGTTGCTGCGATGGAGAGGTGCTGACATAGTGAGCGATGACTCTAAGATTGGACTCTAACCCAAGGAATTTTTATCTGGTCGCGCGCACGACCAGACAAGAAAGACCTGCCAGAGTTAAAATTGATATGGAACAGTAACTAAATGACAGTTAATATTAAACCTTGTGTCTTATACGTCACAGTGGCATTTCGCGCACAATGGCCGCGGTTCCCCTTAACCTTGCTAGGACCACAAGCATAGAACAGATAACACTTTCACTGACGGAAGGCCTGGTTCCATCAATATGGAAGTCTGCATTCATAACACCAATTTTTAAGAAGGGTGATAAATCCAGAGTGGACAACTATAGACCCATTTCGAAGCTTTGTCTATTCGCTAAAATTCTGGAAAAGATTGTCTATAATCAGGTCTATAGTGTGTTGAGTAGCAGTCTTAGTGAGGATCAGCATGGTTTCCTTAAAGGTCGCTCCACCGTATCTAACCTCGCAGTAGCCAATGATTTCATAACTGCTGGCATGGAGCAACGTGCTCAAGTCGATGTTATATATACCGACTATACTAAGTGTTTCGACCGTATTGACCATTCAATGCTAATACAGAAATTGGCGGTGGCTGGGATACATGGTGATCTTCTCAGATGGTACATGTCATACATTTATAATCGTAGCCGAGCAGTAGTTCTGAGTGGATTTACATCAACTTGGACTCCTATTCCATCTGGTGTACCCCAGGGTTCATTATTAGGACCGTTGTTATTTATAATATTTATAATGGACATAAAACGCTGTTTTCTGAATTCTAAGATTGTTTTGTTCGCTGATGATATGAAGGTATTAAAGGTGGTGTATAATGCAAGGGATGTTGATGACCTACAGGCCGATTTATATAGATTTCAAGCATATTGCTTACATAACAAACTGGATCTCAATGTATCTAAGTGCTTTTATATGTCGTTTACACGTTGCCACCAAACAGTTGACCTAGGATATAGGCTCAACAATGAGAACCTAGCGAGAGTACATGAGATTAAAGATTTAGGTATAGTCCACGATGCGAAACTTTTGTTTGATAAACATATTGACTGCATTGTGAAAAAGGCATCCAAGTCTCTAGGGTTTATTATACGAAGCTCATTCCATTTCCGTAGCTTAAAAACAATTAAAATCTTATACTGTGCCTATGTTCGAAGTCACCTGGAATACGCTTCTCAGATTTGGAACACTCAGTATCAATTTTATAATTCACGCATTGAGCGTATTCAAGGAAGATTCCTTAGGTACCTTGATTTTAAGACCCATCAGTATTCTACGGATTACCATCACAGATGTAAAAAGTATCACTTTCTACCCCTTGAAACCAGAAGAAATATAAATGACATCTGTTACCTAGCGAACATTGCTCAGGGTCGGGTTGACTGTCCTGAACTATTGACGAAAATCAACCTAAGAACGAATACTCTTCGATTACGACAGCGAGGTATTCTGAATGTCCCTTCGACAAAGACCAAGTATAGAGCCAACACATTTGTTTTGCGCGCCTGCAACTCTTTTAACGAATTATCTAATGATATAGACTTGTTTTGTTCAAGCACTGCATCAATTAAAAGACTCACATGTAGTAACTTCTTTGGTACTACTAAAACTAACGAACACTGCTAGCTTTTGAATTTATTAGTTTCTCTTCAACATTGTATTGAACTGTCTTCATATAATTCTTAGTTAAGTATTTATAGTCTGTTTTCTAACACAACTACCTTCTAATTATTTGCATGAAAAATTTACATATATCTTATATACAGGTGGAGATTTGTAAATGGCATAGGATCATCTATATGTTTATTTTATCGTAGAAATGAAGCTGTAAATCTTCCTAAGAGTAAATAAATAAATAAAATAAATAATAGAATTGACGTCCCACAAGCCCTAAACAAATGGGATCACAAGTCCGGTGGGACAACGAGACCAAGATGCAGGTTGACGCTATCAGTGGGACTTAGTAAGTGGGACCATGAGCCTAGCACTAATGGGACCATGAGTCTGGTTGGGCAAAATTGATAGGATCACGAGTCACAAAATCATAGTTCCAACGAATTACATACGTGTCGAACAAAGATTTTCATAGGGCATCGTGCCTGTGTCGAATTGACAACCTCCTTTTTTGACATTTTGAACGGGACCATTTAGAACCCTCCAGAATAGAGCCACACAGTGCTATCTATTCACATATCTATTGAACACTTTATATAGGTGGAGATTGGTAAATGGCATAGGATCATCTATATGTTTACTTTATCGTAGAAATTAAGCTGTAAATCTTCCTAAGAGTAAATAAATAAATAAAATAAAATAACTCGCCCCAGCCCGCTACCCACCCGGCCCAGACATACGTAAAATACTTATGACTTGGATCATGGACATATAACAAAGTCAGGACGGAGTGTCGCCTTATACGAAGTCAAGCACCCCAAGTAAGCCGGGCCGTCTCGTAAATACAAGCCTCACACACACATGGTATGTATACCATTGTAAGCCAATTGGTTGTAATTTTGCATTGAGACGTCGCCAGTGACAATAAGACTCAGTATCACTTGTGCCTGCTTGGGCCAGTACTGATGTTACTCACACATACGTAGGGAATATAGTGCATCACTTTTTTATAAGGCAGACGGAGCACCTGATTTTTTTATACGTCCATGATTTGGATCTTAGTTTTTAGTTCAACTTAATAATGGTGCTGATTCTGTTATTTACAACGAAACTAATTTTAATCTCACTATGTCTCTTTCTAACAAAGAACATAAGAAAAGGATGTAAGAAATTAAGTCCTGTCAAATTAGTTCAATGCTTGTTTTCTATATAAAAGTCGCCATCTATCGCGGTTACGTCTAAATACACGCAAAATAAGATGGCAAAGACTAATTTGACCATGAATTAGACAGCTTTAAATATATTCTATCCATTTTCAATAATGTTCGTAAGAAAGAAATGAGGTGACTACAATTAGTTTAGTGCGATTTACAATAGAATCGGCACCAATATCACTGTAAATATAAATACGATATATCATTAGACATATTTCATGACCACATTCAGCGAAACCGCGTTTCTCAACTCAAATAACATGTGAAACAACTAAAAATAAAACAAATATGGTAAAAAAGTTACAATTTTAAGTGTAATAAATCAATGCTAATTAATAATCACCCATTCCAGGCAGTTCTGGAGTTTCTTTGACCTTTGGTAGGTCACATATTACGGCTTCAGCTGTAGTTAATAAAGATGCAACACCACTTGCATCGACCAAAGCTCTTCTTACAACTTTTGTTGGATCCATGATACCCTTTTCGATCATATTTACATATTCATTATTTAAAGCGTCATATCCAAACTCAGCTCCCATAGATTCAATCTTTGATACAATAACAGATCCATCGTGGCCAGCATTCCTAGCTATTGTTAGGCAAGGAGTACGCAAGGCCTTTTTAATAATATTTACTCCTATAGCTTGATCTAAGTTTGAGGGTTTTAGTTTATTAAGTACAGGTATACATCGAAGTAAAGCAGCACCGCCACCCGGTACAATACCTTCTGCAACTGCTGCTCGTGTAGCATTAAGAGCATCATTTACGCGATCTTTCTTTTCATTTACTTCTAATTCACTGCATCCACCAATCGATAAAACAGCTACGCCAGCCTGTAATCTACCTAGTCGTTCCATAAGCCTTGTTCTATCATAGTCACTTGTAGCTTCTTCTAATTCCTGTTTGATTCTCTCTATGCGTTGCTGAATTTCGCCTTTATCTCCTTGTCCTCTTAGTAGAAGAGTTGAATCTTTAGTTATAACAACCTCACCCACTTTACCGAGACTTTCTAGTTGACAATCCTCAAGTCTAATTAGGTTCGACTCATCCTCAAATATAACGCCACCTGTAGCTGTAGCCATGTCAATCAAACAATTTCTTCTATATTCTCCAAATCCTGGAGCTTTGACAGCCGCTACTGGGTAACCAATTTTTAGTTTATTTACCACCAAAACTGATAGAGGCTCACCATCAAGCTCTTCCGCAATAATAATAAGTGGTTTTTTGTGGGCATTGGCTATTTCTAGGGCTGGTAAAATTTGTTGAGCAGTAAATATTTTTTTTTCAGAATAGAGAACTAATGCATCATTATATTCAACTCTGGGCCCTTTAGTTGAATTAATAAAATAAGGTGAAATATAACCACGATCAAATTTCATACCTTCTATTACTTCTAGATCGTCTTCTAGCGTTTTGCCATCCTTAACCGTTATAATGCCATCTTTACCAACTCTATTCATAGCTGCAGCAATTAACTTTCCAATGGATCTATCGCCATTTGCTGATATTGTAGCAACTTGCTCTATTTCTTCTGATGTACTAACTGGCTTGGACATTTGTTTTAGTTTCTCTTTGACAATATCAACTGCCAACATAACTCCTTTCCTAATTTCAATAGGGTTAGCTCCTTTAGTAATATTTTCGAACCCTTCCTTTGCAATAGCTCTCGCCAAAACTGTAGCAGTTGTAGTGCCATCTCCAGCTTCTTCATTAGTTTTATGCGCAACGTTTTGAACTAACTTTGCTCCAATATTTTGGAATTTATCTGTTAACTCAATACCTTTTGCTACTGTGACTCCATCTTTAGTTATTTTAGGAGGTCCAAATGATTGCTCCAAGATAACGTTACGTCCTTTAGGGCCCATGGTTACTGCAACTGCATCTGCAAGAATGTCCACTCCTTGAAGCATAAGCGATCTGACGTCGGGACCAAATCTAACGTCTTTCGCATAATATCGACGAGGAATCACAGAATACATTAATTTTATAGGTGCTCGGTGGAAAAATGAATAAAAATTAATCATTTTCACTTGCATGAATTATTTGGTATCGTAAAGTGACGTAAATTAACAAAGGAATGAATAAATCCGCCAAATATTTTTTTTAGTTTGGAAAAAGAACATAACTTCAAAAATATTTTGAATTTTGAACGATAATGTCAAAATGAAAATGATTGTATTGGCTATAGACTTAGGATTTCGCTACACTAACTAGACCTACATAGCATGGAAACGAAATATGACAATCCTTATGACACTTTGCGAAAGAGAAAGAGACGCATAGACATTTTAGTCGTGAGTCAATGTTATTTTAATATAAACCCATATCAATCCGGGTGCTTATGTATCATTTCGTATTTTACTGAAAATAATAATACGATCGTGCAAATAAAACTAGAAAGTGTATGTTATAGACATTGTCACTTGTCCTATGAGCAAATGTAATGTGAATGAATAGCACAGTTTTACCATTAGGCATAAGTGGTAATATACTGTGTGAATAGTAATGAAATAGGCCACATAATTATACGTTTCACAGGTAAATACGTATTTTTTCATTGGAATGTTTTCAACTATATTTTATACTAGTTGTCCCCCGCGGTTTCACCCGCGTTCCCCGGATAAAAAGTGGCTTATATCCTTATCCATACCATAGGTTATCTGCATGCCAAATTTCATGATAATCCGTTGAGTAGTTGAGGCGTGAAGGTGTAACAAACAAACAAACAAACTCACTTTCGTATTTATAATAGTTATAGGATATGAACATTAATCGGCTCCAAAATCTGTTTTTACAAAAGTATATCCATTTATGTAGGTTAAATCGTGCGCCGCCTTTTAATTTTCAGTAAAATACGAAATCTCGATTGATACTCCAAAAAATTATTGACTCACGTCCAAATTGTGTATCTTTCTTATGTTTCTCACTCGCAGAGTGTCATAAGGATTGTCATATTTCTTTTCTATGCTATGGCCGTCTGCTTGACTATTATGATTATTATTGAGATAACTGGCTTTCGTATAGCATGACCAAGGTGCACTTGTGCAGAGTGAACCATAATAGCACGGTGGTAGGGTACTTTAGTACCTACCCATCTGGCTGTCTACCACCCTCAAGTTGAAAATCTGTCGCCAAGCACCTATTGGTGTGTTCAGATAGTTGCACTTGAGAGTCAGTTCCTTCTAGGCTTTTTGTGCTTACCACACACCGCCCACATCATCACTTAACATGATGAGATAGCATGGTGACACAAGTGTATAGTTATACACTGTAAAAAAGTTCAGCTACCTACTTCCAGACATCTGGGCGTCGCTGTCGCCCAAAGTCAAGTGTCAAAATTAAAATAGTTGCTGGACTTTTCGGCGGGAACTTGCAGTGATGTTGCGATTTCATATTATTTTAAGAAATTCGGAGTTTTATTGCATATTATCGGTGGTTTTTTATCCAATAAAATTCTGTCCATGTGCACCAGTGAAGTGAAATGAAATGAATTACGTGTATCGTGCGTGACTCGTGACTTTTCAAGTTGTCTCAAAAGGTCCGCGAAATGTTACCACCATTTTACTAAACTTCATATTAATTTACAATCAAATGGAAAACTCAAATAAGACTAGGCTGTAGGGCTCCAACCTTTGCCTGCCTTTTGGCGAACAACAATAGAAGAATTGGGTTTGGCAACATTGCCAGTCTCTAACAGACAGTGTAGCCAACTCTACAGTTTTAACTGTAGATCTACAGTTTTTTCGATATCTTCACAGTTTTTAGTTCAGACCTCCAAATCTACAGTTTTTTCTTTATAATGCTGGCGGCATCTATTTAATTCACTGCATAACCCGCATTAGCTATCTACCACTACCATAAAGGCAATTTACATACAAAATCAGAAATTAAAAATTGTTTCGAGTTCAATATAATGCTACCAATGACCATATAAAGAGATTTAATAATAATATGTACGATTTTAAAATTAAAGATGAACCTCTGTGATGAAACTGAACATCAAGAGTATGTGTGCAAATTGAAAACGAGCAGTTTTCGTAGAAATAGTGTAAATTTGTTAAAATTTATGTTGATTTACGAATAAAAGTATAATCTTCTTACTTTATTATATTGTTTTATTGATTACTGCTATTAAATAATACAAAATAAGAATAGCTGTAGATTTACAGATCTTTATGTAGAAATATACAGTTTTCTACAGCTTTTTGAATGCTTCTTTGCAGTTTTAGTCTTGATTGGGGTTGGCAACACTGCTAACGGATATTTTATCATTCAAAATTTATTATTTCATTCACTTATAAAAATTTCCATTTTATGGTAAAAAGTGCGAATCAAATAAATCTATAATATGAAGTCTTCACAGAAATATACTCCTATACTCATAGATTTGGACATTGGAGATCAATTGACTTCAATATCTTGTGGTCACGTTATTGTGGAATTGATTAAGTTTATTGCTTATCAGAGACTCCAAATACCATACACTTACCAATGGTTGAAGCATGTTATAAACAAAAAGAAATCATGTGAACAGGACGGAGAAAGTAAAGACAGTTTTCAATCTGAGCGACATTATCGTGCTGCTTCCACTGCATTGGAAAATTTGGATTTCATCCTCAAGGTAGGAGATCTACTACCTATTCGTCATCATATTCTCAATGGGCCATATCCATTTTCCGATTACCTATATACTTGTATAATGGATTAAAGCATTTGATGTGAATTTGACCAGGTTTCAACTAACAAACCATATAATGTAATGTTTCTATTAAATCATACAGAGATTCTTGTGTTATCTGCACCCCAAATGGGTTTATTGTTTTCTTGCAATCATTACTATTTCCAATTGTCATATAAATCATTCACATTCAGCAAATTAGGTATGATTGACTCACTAACATCTAAACTATTTTTTGCACCAATGTTATAGAGTCTTCTACAAGAGATAAACGGCCCTTCATTACCGGAGGAGGTTTGCATAGCTCTAGGCGCTACACCAGTTACATGCAAGGAGGTGTACCGGCTACTGTTACCTAAGGCATGCCATAAACCCCAGTGTCATTCCAATTTCATTGCTTCCGATCAAAAGATTCAGAGGAATGTGTTTAGGTGAGCATTCTATTGATATTTCATTCCATAGTCACATGGAAGACAAGCTAAACTTGACATTCAGAAGTGAGCTGGAGTGGTGGTTCCACTCCAGCTCACTTCTGAATGTCTTTGTTTGTCTGCTTGGGTTATTATTTGTATGAAACACTTCACCCATCTCTGCTATGTTGGATACTGCACCTAACTCTGAGGAGAGAATTACTATTTATGTGTGTTCTACAGTTTGTATAAAGGACAGTGCTCTGTTTTGTTGGACATATTACCCACAGCATTCTACCATTGCACCTCTCACCATCAACGGGAATTTCATCCTTACACATTGGAACTAAAATTGTCTCTGGTTGTAGAATGATTCCTGTACAATATGGGGCGCTTCAAGAAGGGTGTTGACTTAATATCAGGGGCTGTGTGCTAGTTTGCCACATTAGTTTTTTTTTTCTTGTACTGTGTATCAGCGATCAGTCGCATGACTATAATCAGATTTGTTGCGTGATTATGATGTTTTAGAGTGTTAAGGCCATCGCCTTTTACTCTTTAGTCTGGGAGAACTTCGGCCCGCTTTAGTCTATTGTGCCTCTTAACAACAATTCATTGGCAAGAGGGTTAGGGTGATTTATTAAGTGCTCATTGTGACTTTTTTTATAGCACTCAATTTCTTCTATGACAGTTGGCATGGCCAAGTAATCATGGATTTCTTAACGATACTGCCACCATAGTGGTATAAAAAAATAAAACACCATATCCCACAGATTACAGAATTCTGTAATCTGTGCCATATCCATATTATACATTGACTTATGTCATATAATAACTAGATGTGCCAGTTGGTGTGGTTGGTAAGACCACTGCCTATCCCTTGCAGGTTTTGGGTTTGATTCCCACAAAGGTTAACCATGTGTGAAGAATGTCCCCGGATAATTATATTTAATTAAGATGGAGAGACATACTTTCACACTTATAATATAAAAGGTACCTACTTTCCTTCTGTATTATTAATTTATTTCTCTTTTCAGAACATTAGTGACATCAGAAAATCTAAGTAAAGTTTTCTATAACACATTATCACCTACCAACATGTATGTGTTTCTGAAGAAGAAGATCCTAGACAATCAGGACTCCATTGTCTGCAGTGACAACTTCCAAATTACTAGTGGCTGTCGCATACCCAGAAACTCCAAGATAGTTGTTGTAGACTTTAAGGCACAGAATCTGAACAACATCACATGTTGCAATGATTTTCAGATATTTGGTGATATCATTAATCAGAAATTAGAGCAATGCCATATAGAAAATGATGATCAAGATTGTGATAGTAATCAATATAGTGAAATTGAATCAACTAATGAATTTAAATGGTACCAGTCTTCCTATGTTATGAAAGGATTCAAAGACTGCATAGTTAATGGGAGTTCAGTAGTAAACACTTGGTTGGATTCTTGATGACAAATTAGTTTACTGCAGATTGGAATAGGCTGAGTATGTTTTCCAAAACTTCAAGGAAGTGTACCATAGCATAGTTAATATAGGTAAGTTCTAAATCCCCTTTTTATTGTAGCATCTTAGAAATTACAAATTATTTACTGGATTAAGCATAAAGAGTGTAACACACGGACTAATGTGAAGAGGCATTAGTCTAAATGTTTCAATACAATATCTCGTTATTAGACCATTCAATTCATCTTTGTACCAGAAAAAAACATTTGATGATGAATACTTCCTGTAGCCAGATAGTGTGCATTTTTTTACAACAAAGTATCACAAATAATTTGTTTTAAAAAACTTATTTGTTTAGGTTTCAATATGGATAAATTCCTAGAAGTTTAGTTTATATATCAACCTATTCTGATCTCTTGTTTTAACTTAGCTTAATTATATAGGAATTCTCTATGGCAGTGTTTTTCAATCTTATTGTCATTGTCAGACAGACAAAGAATGTAAAAATTAAAAGACTTTACTTATTAGTCTGCAAGAAGCCGCGAGAGGTTTGCAACTAAGTAAGAGGTACCTAAGTTGGATGCCCGCTTGCGCGAAATCTACCTTGCCTAATTCCTTCTGATGGCGACCACCCGACTAAGGTTTCGTAACCCCCCTAGGGGTCGCGACCCACAGATTGAAAAACACTGCTCTATGGATTAATGTTAGAAAAATAATAGTATACTTAATTGCTCAATCTTTGTTTTTATTGACTGATAGCATATTATATGTATATAAATGTTATTCATTAAATAGTAGAAGTGACTTACCAATATTAATCTTATTAAGTGAATCAGTAATTATTATTATAACAGTTATTATTAGTATAATTTTGGTCAATATATGTTTTATATCTACTGAGTTTTTCATACAATGAGGAATGTTACTAGGTATGCAAAATCGCTTGAAAGTTTGTAACAGTAGAGCCATTATGTATACAAATACACTAGTTTTTGTTTCATTAAAAAAAAACCAAGTAGTTATGATTTTATAGACATTTGAAATTTCCCTAAATATCGAGGCCCACTAGCAGTCACGTGACCCCAGTGTGACGTCATCTTGTAACGCTCCGCTCACTTGCGTTAGTCGCCAGCGGTCCTTGCGCTATAATATTAGGGGAAAGTGTTTTGTTTCATCCGTGAATTATTCTACTGTTACGTTCATAGTGTGTGTATTCTTAATCAAGGTCATTACAATACAAAAAAACCTATATTAAATCATGAAGGATTAAAATAGATAGCCTTATAGTTGCCCATTAATTTATCGACGAATAGTGATTCCGTTGCCGCTGAAAAGCGAAGAGTAAGTAAGAATGCACATGCTTCCTGTGTGTGTATTTGAATTTGTTTTTTTTTTGCATTATTTACCTAAAAGAATTAATTTTAAGTAGGTACTTTCCAAACCTTTTCCCCCTTATTAAAAAATAAGGTGTAAGTCAGTCTTGTAACACCCAGGTATTAAGATAGCTCCAGCCATGCTCTAGCCCTTTTTGTTTATATGACATTAGAAAGTGACGGATATATTTTAATCCTAGGTTTAACTATACTTGACTTACACCTTATTTATTAATAAGACGGTTTAAGTTTACGTTATAGATAACAAATAAGTAGTAATGTTTTATCTGTACCTATTTATACTCTTGTTATACGGGCCAGTTGGCGCAGTTGGCCTTACGCGCCGCAGGTCGTGGGTTCGATTTCCACACAGGACATGTATTTGTGTGCATGAACATGTCTGTATGTCCTGAGTCTGGGTGTAATTATGTATATTAAGTATGTATTTACAAATAAAAAGTAGTATATGTATTATATCAGTTATCTGGTTTCTATAGTACAAGCTCTGCTTAGTTTGGGATCAGATGACCGTGTGTGAGGAATGTCCCAGGATATTTATTTATTTATTTTTATAGTAACCGTCTTCGCATGCGGATTAAACATTTGACACAGTTTGTTCCGGCCTCCTTACTTACGTAGTAAATATTTAGTAATCTGTGTCCTAACCTACGGAACGGCTGGACCGATTTTATCCGACCGAGACTATCACAGGTAGATAGCGTATGTTATAAGAAGGAACTTAGGCTAATTTTATTTTAGAAAAATAATAACGGGGTTCCGCGCAAAAAATTCAAACTGTAGGTACGCGCAGGTGAAACTGCGGGGGTACCAAAATAATGCACACTATAAATGAATAATGTGTAGATAGCAGACTCTCACTATACTGACGATCTTCAAAACAATAAGCCTTGATTTTATCTCTAAACTAACACTCCGCCCCGCCGTTTTACCTACGTCCTCTTCTTTACCCACTGGATGGAGGGATGGAATTTCTAAAATCCTTTCTTAGGCTACAAAAGGAACTAATGTATTCCAATTTTTGAGTTAATACAGACGTAGTAAAATCCTCCCCTTAAAACATTATTACCCCTTTTTGCCCTCCTAGGGGTCGATTTTCGCGAAACCCAATTGAGAAGCTGTATTATTTGATTAAATAAGTAATAGTGCTAAGTTTCAAATTTATAAACCCAAGGAATAAGATTTTTCAAGAGAAAAAGAGCGCGACGGACTGAGCGAGCGTAGAAACATGACGTCACACGCATCAAGTACCGGGCGGTCGAATCCGGCGTCGCGCGCTCATTTAAAAATTCTATATCTCGGAAAGTAATTGTCGTATTGAAATAATTCTTTCACATATATTTTTTATTTTCTACAGAAAATGCGATGAGCTAAAATTCAAAATTAGTGAACATTCTTCATTCCAAGACATCCTTAGTTTGCTTACTATCTACTCTTTATCACAGTTTTTATACTTAAATTTCATTTCATCATGCAATTTTGTAATTAAGTCAATACTATAACTTTACATAATATGGGATCTCTGGTTTACCAGCACTAAATATATTCCTATTTCTAAACACTACACAAGTTTTGTTCAATAACTCATTTGTTTGTCTTTTTGTACATTTTGGTTCTTTACAGTTTTTGATAGCTTCATTGAATTCTAGAATCAAATTATGCCTGCCACCATTCGGTCCAACAACATAGTCACATTTAATAAACTTTTTTATCATGTCTGTCAGGCAACATTCAAGTAATTCATAATATTCTAGCCAATAGTCATTTGGTAGTTGTCTCAAATGCCTTCCAAGAGATTCAGTAACTAATCCGGTTACAAAGATATCATCAATCCAAAAGTATGGATGATAAATAGCTTCATCACATATTTCAGCTGCCACTTTTGGAGTAGTAATATAGTACCAACCAGATAAATATGGTGGGTAGTCATTTCTCTGATATTCATCTAAGGTTACATACCACTTTGTTTGTTTGTTTCTGCTAGGTTTAGTATTGTTGAGAATATAGCCCATAAGCAAATTGTCTTCACTGCTTAGTGTTGTAAGGAGATTTATAGTTTTTTCTAGATTGAAGACTATGTCATCATCAACTTTTAAAATGAATGAAGCCTTAGAACATGATGTAGCAGCCCACTGCAGACCCATGAGATGTTTGTAAGTTAAATTCCGGTAGTTTTCAATAAACGAACCTTGTAAAATATCTCCAAACATGTTGCTTTCATTATTCACAGCCTCTTGAGTAATGTATCTGAAATGTTAAGTTCATGTGTTGTGTATGTAATTTTACATAAAGTTGGGGATAGTTACAAAATATATAAAGACCTACCTCTCATTATCAGGTATTTTTGCCAGTAAAAAGACTCTAGTTACATTCATTGAATTTAAAAGTTCAACTGGCATAGCTCTTCTATGTGCACTCCTCAGCTCTACATGTCCTATGTATGAGGTTACTATTATCACCAGTAATGGGCCTTCTGAAATATTTTTACAATTATTTTGTAAAGTGAAAGATGACATTTAACCAGCACCTAGTACATAAGTTTTCAAAAGTAAACTTACTTGCACAAGTTTTACTTTGGGGTTGATTTAAGACTCTTGTGACAAAATCGCTATTTTGTTTGAGAAACGTAATGGTATTAACTAATTCAACTTTAGAACTCCAGTGGACCCATAAAAATAAAGTGATTGCAGTAATCACTGCAATAACAAATCTTTTTCTCATTGTTCTATTTACTTACATTATTCTAAATTTAATAATGTAGTAGTGCAATACTTTTGAGAATCATATTAGGTATCCATAATACAAACGGTCTACAAAAACTCCAAAGCAAAACTAAATTAGATAGCCCATTTGTATGATAGTTTCAAAAATTCCCTAGCCCAACCCAATAGTTTTTTTGACAGTTTTTCATCCAGTGTTGCCATATAATAATATGCCTGCTAATGCAAAATAATAATTAGGAGTTACCTTAGATTCAGGATTAGGTAGATATGTCACTAAAATAATAATAATTACGAAAGCGAGATACGTATATGGCAAAACGTGTATGTGTGAGCAGGACTAAGCATATTATTTTGTCCCTATCTAGCGTATAGGTTTCTATTCTTGACATCAGTGTCAAAATCGGTGTCGTTGAACTCGTTGATGGCAAACAAGTTTCTGGTTCCAAAAGATATTTTGTTGATGAGAGCTTTGAAATCCTAATTGAATGTTATTTGTGCCTTTTTTATATTCTCAAAGATATTGTTTAGTGTGCAGTGATGGTGAATTGTTGTGTAATTGGTTGTAAAAGCCGTAGTGAACGAAATTAACCAAACATAACCTTTCATCGGTAAGTAGATTTTTTTAATTGATACAGTAAAGCACTTATTACACCTTCCTATTTTTAGGATCCTAACTAGGAAATAGGAACGTGTAATCGCAGAAAGAACGGTTAGTGTCCTAAGTAGTGAGATAGGAAGGTCCCAACCGCTCTGCTTCCTTAAACAGGAAAGTGTAATCGCGTCGCTCCGATTTAGGACGTTTAGGGATGTAACATTGTTCTTCAAAACATCGATGTTTTGAAATAATTATATAAGGCTTCTAAAGTCTTGGCGTATATTTTGAGGGATGAATGTATAGGTCATTAGTAATCAAAAAACAATAATAGAATAATAATCCGTACAATATATAAGGCCCTTCTAAAGTCTTGGCGTCTATTTTGAGGGATGAATGTATAGGTCATTAGTAATCAAGACACAATAATAGAAAAATAATCCGTACATTGAAAGTACTACATTATTTATAAATTAATACTTGGTACTTACATACATAAAGTTCAATTTTGTTTTATTTTAACATAAAGAAGCTCATTTGTATTCATTAAAATTTTAAAATGTGTGATCGGTTTGAGTGAATAAAAAACTTAAAACATCGGAAGAACATCGATGTAAGTATAGTTATATTTTTTTAAATCGACCTTTGCCGCGTCCTAGTAAAGGGCTTATTACACCTTCCTATATTTAGGATCCTAACTAGGATGGTTCTAACAAGGAAGCAGGAAGCTACTTATTACACTACACTGTCTTGCTTTCTAACTAGGACGCGGCAAAGAGTATAGCAACTATACTTAAAGCGGGACGGACGACTCGTAGGAATGTAACAAAGGTCGTCACAAATACTTACATCGATGTTCTTCCGATGTTTTAAGTTTTTTATTCTCTCAAACTGATCACACAAATTAAATTTTTAATGAATACAAATGAGCTCATTTATGTTAAAATAAAACAAAATTGAACTTTATGTAAGTAAGTACCAAGTATTAATTTATAAATAATGTAGTACTTTCAATGTACGGATTATTTTTCTATTATTGTTTCTTGATTACTAATGACCTATACATTCATCCCTCAAAATATACGCCAATACTTTAGAAGGGCCTTATATAATTATTTCAAAACATCGATGTTTTGAAATAATTATATATTGTACGGATTATTTTTCTATTATTGTATTTTGATTACTAATGACCTATACATTCATCCCTCAAAATATACGCCAAGACTTTAGAAGCCTTATATAATTATTTCAAAACATCGATGTTTTGAAGAACAATGTTACATCCCTAAACGTCCTAAATCGGAGCGACGCGATCACACTTTCCTGTTTAAGGAAGCAGAGCGGTTGGGACCTTCCTATCTCACTACTTAGGACACTAACCGTTCTTTCTGCGATTACACGTTCCTATTTCCTAGTTAGGATTCTAAAAATAGGAAGGTGTAATAAGTGCTTTAGAAAGCAAGATAGTGTAGTGTAATAAGTAGCTTCCTGCTTCCTAGTTAGAACCATCCTAGTTAGGATCCTAAAAATAGGAAGGTGTAATAAGTGCTTTAGCTTAAACGTCAAAAGGAAATGTGACAGAAAAGATGTCAGAAACATTGATTATTTATTGTTAGATTGATCAATAATATCCATCAAGTAGTATATTCATACATGTATTAAATGTATTTTAACTAATTGATTTGCTTATTTGCGTTTTATATGAGCATTAAAAAGGGGTAGAACCTTTCACGTGCATAGTAAAAGTAATTTCTGTACACTTATCAACAAAAAGGAATTTCAAACAATACAATATTGTCACATAAACGTAATCAATGACATCTCAACTGACATTGTGCGCGGGAAAATAATTTAGCCACCAACAATTGGGAGTCCATTTTTTCACCGCCTTTAAACCTTAGATACATTTAAATAATCTAAACATTTATATAATCAATGGTCAGAATTATCAATGTAGAGAAATCATTCATTCCATTCGTTCAATGTTGCCATTTTATTGCGATTTGTAATTGAGAACATACTTTTTGACGTCTTTAGCTAATGAACCTTTAATTATGCCTAAAGTGGTTTTGTGCAACATCTTTAAACTGACGGATTCATTAGCGTTAATGTCTCATTACGTAATGAAGCTTTAATGGTGATCTTTGTGCAACTGACTGTAAGTCGCGCATTTAAGTCATTTGACGTTTGCGCGTTAAAATTAGGCGCTCAATATTCAAATTCAAAAATGAACGTTAACAAAATAATTACCTCGATGGGTTACAAATACAACTTGAACTGAAAAGAATATTGCCGACATCTTCCGTTCTTTCTCATTAAAGTACCTAAGTCAGAAAATTAAAAGAGACAAAAAACCCGACTGCGTTAAACAAAAAATAACTGAAAAGAGAAAAAAAAGCTCTTTAAATAGAATTTTGAATATAACTTGAATTTTATAAGGTATTGAAGTAGGGGATAAACAAATATTAAAAAGAAATACATACTTAGGTTATTGGTTTGCCCCGGCTTCAATACCCGACTGACCCAGAAGGAGGGTTATGTTTTACCTACCTACTTAAATCAAATTTTCATAATTGAACTGACGACACTGTCATAATATTTATGGACTTGAACTTATCTCTAAAGCACTTATTACACGTTCCTATTTTTAGGATCCTAACTAGGAAATAGGAACGTGTAATCGCAGAAAGAACGGTTAGTGTCCTAAGTAGTGAGATAGGAAGGTCCCAACCGCTCTGCTTCCTTAAACAGGAAAGTGTAATCGCGTCGCTCCGATTTAGGACGTTTAGGGATGTAACATTGTTCTTCAAAACATCGATGTTTTGAAATAATTATATAAGGCTTCTAAAGTCTTGGCGTATATTTTGAGGGATGAATGTATAGGTCATTAGTAATCAAAAAACAATAATAGAATAATAATCCGTACAATATATAATTATTTCAAAACATCGATGTTTTGAAATAATTATATAAGGCCCTTCTAAAGTCTTGGCGTATATTTTGAGGTATGAATGTATAGGTCATTAGTAATCAAGAAACAATAATAGAAAAATAATCCGTACATTGAAAGTACTACATTATTTATAAATTAATACTTGGTAGGTACTTACTTACATAAAGTTCAATTTTGTTTTATTTTAACATATAGGAGCTCATTTGTATTCATTGAAATTTTAATTTGTGTGATTGGTTTGAGAGAATAAAAAACTTAAAACATCGGAAGAACATCGATGTAAGTATAGTTATATTTTTTTTAAATCGACCTTTGTTACATCCCTACGAGTCGTCCGTCCCGCTTTAAGTATAGTTGCTATACTCTTTGCCGCGTCCTAGTTAGAAAGCAAGATAGTGTAGTGTAATAAGTAGCTTCCTGCTTCCTTGTTAGAACCATCCTAGTTAGGATCCTAAATATAGGAAGGTGTAATAAGCCCTTAAGGAAATCAAAGGATTACTATACTCAAGTGTATTTTCTGTCAATATCATGCAAATATAATAGATAATTTCGTCGAAAAACGATGATCAACCAAATTTGTTTTTAGTGCTAACCGACCAAAGTGTGAGGCTTATTATTGTGGGGTGGTTAACTATGGTACTATGTGTCATTCGTAAATAGTCGGATTATAAGTTGATGGGGATGCCAGCATTTTATAAATTTTACCACTTTATTAATTTTAGTACTTTAAATAGCGTGCTTTATTTTTTGTAGTTTTCATAAAGAACCATTTATAGTTATATTTATAGGTAAGTTTGATACATAGAAAGTAATTGTTTTGAATTCGTGTGACGCGGAAATAATAACTTACAAATAACGACGATATATGTCATGTATTATGAAATCAAATATAGGTATTGTCAGCGACGCGAACTGATTTTGTGAAGTGCCTAAGTGTGTGTGTTTTACCTAAGTTGTATATAAGAAATAATTTTAAGTGTGAAATGTAAATATTTAAGTGCTAGTATTCATTTAAGTGCGAAATTATTCATATTATAAGGTCTAAAGTATTAATTTAAGGTTTTAGGTAAGGAAAGAAAGGTTTTTAGTTTTGTGTTAACTTATTTCGAGAAAAAGAGGGCCTCTCAAGTAGTAGCACCGTTTAATGACGCGGCGTTACCGACACGAGAGCCACTTGAGGTTTTTCAATTTTATCTCATAAGAAAATAGAGATATTTATGTAATTCTTTTTATATAATGTGTAGGCTGTTTTTATTGGGTGGTTGGGAATCCTTGGGCAAAAGAAGAGCCCCACCGACTGCAGCTGATATCTACGGGCAAGCAAGAGCCCCAACGAGTAGTAGTGAATTGGGCATTCAAGCGCCCCGCCGACCGGGTACCTCCTGTACCCCGCCGAGAGTATTCGTCGCCCATCCCCCCCCCTTTTGCGCGTTAAGCGCACCCCGCACCTTCTGCGCCGTCCCTTGTGCGCCTTTTTGTGCAGCGCCCGCGTCTCGCGTGTCCCGCGCCTTCTGCGCCCCCCCGCGCGCCCCTTGTGCAGCGCCCACGTCCCGGATACGTCCTACGTGTCCCGCTCGTATTTTAATCGTGTCCCGGGACGCCTCACGTATCCCGATATTGTCCCGATTACGTTCCACGCGTTCCAACCGTGTCCCGATCACATCCCGCACACGTTCCGTGTGTCCCGCGCGCGTTCCACGTGTCCCGAAAGTGTCCCGAATACGTTCTACGCGCCCCGATCGTGTCCCGAGTAGGTGCCACACGTTCCGCCCGTGTTCCAGGCACGTTCCCGCTTGTCCCGAAAAGTCCCGAAAAGTCCCGCGCGTCCCGCGCACCTGCTCTTGCTACGCGCATCACCGCGCACCCCTCACCCCTCCCCCTTCGTGTTGCTACTCCGTCCCCGTCTCTCTCTCCTGATTCGCCCGGATCTGCGGGGTTATTTTAAAACGGTCGGATTCGGAATCGGGAGCGGAATCGGAAACCTTTATCCGATCAAGTTCCGATCGCGGAAAGTTGGAGTGCGTTTACAAAGTTTGTTTTCAATAATGGTAGGAAATGGTAAACCTAAACTAAAATAAAAGTAAAATCGAAATGATTACGGATTTTCATTGTTGAAAGGCCTCATTTAAACACTCATATCAAATGCATAAAGACAGATACTTGTTATTTTTTATATTTTAGATTAAGGTCTACATTGTGTTATATGTATGTATAAACATAAAAAAATGGTTTTCTAGTTTTATCGAACTTCGGAAACTGCCTGATAGGTCAAAGTAATTGTTGTTTATAATATTCGAAAAAGTCAGGCAAAGGTTTGAGCCATACAGCCTAATCGTATTTGAGTTATACCTAAGTTCTAGTCACAAAATAAATCACTTTCATAATAGTACGCACTGTCAGTCACAGTCTATAAACGTCATGTGTTACTAAAACTAAAACTTCTCACGGACTTTTTGAGACAACTTATAATAATAATAATAATAATAATAATAATAATTTATTCAATATAAAAACATATTACATTTATCACATTATTCAAAACTTAACATTTCCAGTACAAAAAATACATTTATTATGTTTCACAATTCATTTTTGAGAACATAGTATTTGATTACAATATAATAAGCAGTAGTAAATACCTACTATGAACAAGCATAAGGATGAAAGATTTAAATAATGTGTAGCTACGGGCAGCTAAGCTAGGCATGAAGCCTGTGTTATAGCCACCAGTACCCTACTCACGCGAACAGTGCTTTAAATGATAAAAAGGGTATAACCGATAAGTAAATGTAGGTATATTATATAATATATATAATTTATACTATTATTTATTTATATATTAAAAAAGGAAAGATTATATTATATAATTTAAAAATGAATCTAAAAGTGTGTGTGTGTGTAACTGTATGTGAGGTGTGTGTTTGTGTGTGTGTGTTTGTTGTGTGAGAGTGTGAGTATCTTAATTGCATATCTGCCCTGCTCTAGGATAGCAATAATCTTGGATTTAGATACCACAAACTACAAGGCAGATTATTATTATAGTCTATAGGTAGGATATTAGACATAAGTTTTAAATGTCCTATAATTTAAATATTATGCATAATTCCGTTTCATCATAGGTCAACTGTCTTAGCCAACTATTCAAAGTTTCCTTGCATTTTCTGTGACATGTAGGGAATATTGAAAAAAGCTTGTTTGCTTTGTTATACAAGCGTGCACCCAAATAACAAAAAAACCTTTGAGATAAAGAAGTCTTAAACCTTTCAGTATCACATACAGAGTAGTGACATCTCTTTTTAATAGAATTATGACTTGATTCATAGATCATTAGGGAGTGCTTTTTTAAAATAGTATTTAATATAAAAAGTTGCCGAACACTCAGGACCCCACAATCCTTAAGCAAAGCAAAAGTGGGATATATACGAGGCTTAAATAGACAAACTTTTAGAAGTATTCTTTGAGCTCTTTCCAAAACAATCATGTGACTCTTACTCGCTCCTCCCCAGGACGTGATACAGTAAGTAATTATCGATTGACAGAGAGCCAAATATATCATTTTCATCGTCATGCCATCTGCGACGTGCCTTAGCTGTTTGAAAATGTATATTAATCTTCTAACTCTTTGAGACATGCTAAGTATATGATCTTTAAATGCCAAATTCCTGTCAATGATAATACCAAGGTATTTTATTTTAGGAATTTTTTGAAGCGTAGTGCATGTACATCCGATAGTCGGTGTGTAAGAGCAGGAGTGAGCCACGATCTGATGATTCATATACGTAGGATAAGGGGGGTTTCTAATTGAGAACTCAATGAGCTTCGTTTTTTCTGCATTAAGAGTAAGAGAGTTTGCATTCAGCCATTGAATAACTTTATTAAAGCCCTCCTGTGCCTTACTGTAAACATCTTCCCAAGTATCCGAAAAAAAGGTAAGTGTGGTATCATCCGCATATGATATGATTTTACAGTTATCAAGTTTTAGATTACACAAACCATTAATATACACGAGGAAAAGAGTAGGACCAAGTATACTACCCTGTGGGACCCCATAAGTGGTCGGAACTTCACTGCTAACATAATTTTCTATTTTTACTCTCTGCAACCTTTCCGAAACATAATTTTGAAGAAGACGCAGCTGAACACCCCGTATACCCATTTTTTCCAGTTTGTTTATGAGTTTGGGAATAGAGACCGTGTCAAACGCTTTCGCAAGGTCAAGAAATATTGTTACACATTTTTGTTTACTATCAAGTTTTTTAACAATAAAGTCTGTGAATTCATGAACTGCGTCAGCGGTAGACCTTCCATTTCGGAAGCCAAATTGCGCATTTGAAAGTAATCTATTGTTCTCCAGGTAGTTAATAAGCCTGTTATTGATAATCCTTTCAAGTACCTTTGATAAAGAGGGCAGTATCGAAATGGGGCGGTAGTTATTAACACAGTCTCTATTTCCACTCTTGTAAATAGGATAAAGTAGTGATTTCTTGAATGCAGATGGAAATATACCCAATCTGAGACACTGGTTCACAATATAAGTAAGAGGAGGGACAATGCTACGTTTTACAAGTTTGAGGACTTTAGCCGATATACCATCAGACCCTGCCGCACAATCGCCCTTTAAGCTTGCTATCAACCTATCTACCTCTGTCTCATCCGCTTCAAGAAGAACAAATGAATTACTTGGTGAAGTAGGCGCGTCAAAATCACAATACTGAATCGGGGGAGTTGGTGTTGGAATTGCTTCTGCTAGAGACTTGCCAACATTGGCAAAGAAAGTGTTTAATTTATTAACTGACAGTTCCGGCGTAGATTCTAGAGAAAGAAGTTCTGTAGGGAGTATCTTTTGTTTTGACATATTTGTGATATTTTTAATTTCAGACCATAATTTCTTACAATCCCTACCAGCCGATTGGAGTTTATCTCTTTCGTATTGACGTTTAACTCGTTTCAGTAGTCCTGTACAAAAATTTCTATATCTTTTATATGTCACTTGCAATGTAGCATTATCTGGATCTTTTTTAAGGTTTTTATGCATGCTATCTCTATTTCGAATGCAGCGTAAGAGGCCTGGTGTAATCCATGGCTTTATGATGAAGTGTTTACGCGGTACAACCAATAAAAGTGAGTTCTTTATAATAATATCAGACAGAGTCTTAAGAAATAAATTTGTAGCAATATTAGGATCATCAACCTTACATATATCCCTAAAATCGAGCTTACTACAATCTTCTAGCACTTTATCGAAGTTGGTTTTATTATTTATCTTACATTGATATTGGGTATGTAATGATTTTGTTTTTATCAAAAAATCAAAAATCAAAATCAAAAAGTCATTTATTCAGTTTAGGCCCTAGTAAGGCACTTATGAACGTTATGTACATACAGTTGAATTTACCACCGGTTCGGAATACACTTAAACTGAGAAGACTATTAATAATAATATTTAAGTAAAATAATGTTGCTTGATGATCAGTAATGGCAGTTTCCAAGACAACAGTGAGTGAGGTTAATTTGGTTTTCACAATTACATGGTCCAAACAACTTTTGAGTCTTGTGGGAAAATTATGTGTCGGCATTAATCCGTAATATGACAAGAGTTCAATGTAGTTAAGTGCAATTTTGTCCGTACTATTTTCAGAGATATCTATATTTATATCTCCCATAATTATAATATTTTTAAATGAATTTAGATTTGAAATAGCCCTCTGGAGTGAGTCAAGAAAATTCGTAATATCTTTAAAACAATAAGGTCGATATATTGCTAAAATTACCGTTTCATTCGATATCTTAATTACTAGACAGTTCATTTCGGATAGAGCCAGTTCCTCCACAACTACTTTCAATTGTTTTTTTGTATACACAATAACCCCATCATTTTGATTAAAATGGTTTTTAGTACTATGACAATTATATCCATCCAAAACAGGCAAATCATTTACGCAAGACATCCAACATTCCGATAGAATAATAATATCCCAACTCATATTAATGGATGCCAGTAGCAAACAAAGTCCGTCAAAATTACAATTTATGCTTCTGATATTTTGAGCCAAAATTTTCAAATGTTGCTCTGGGTTAGAAATAAGATACCTGCATTGGTCCACTTGACAAGATAAAGATTGAGACATATTATAATTATCAATGTCATTAAGTACATTATTAATATTGGCAGCCATTTGTAAAATTTAAAAATTAAATTAAACATGATAGAAAAAAAAATTGTAAAATTAGTCCTTTAACTCCTTCAAAGCATCACAGTTTTTAACCCATATTGCCGGTGATGAGTCATCTTTTCTCAACATAACTTTTCCGTTGCGCACCCATATATATTTGTAGTTTTTCTCCTTTTTAAAATAACGAGCCTGTGCATGTAGATTGCGATTACCCGGAGACAAGTGTTCAGCCACAAATATTTGTTGTTTATCTCCGCCCAAACCCAGGAGGGAGCTATTTAGTTTATCAGATGGATTAGCCTTATTGTATTTAATGCATGCCGACATTAAGTTATCTCGCAGGCGGGGTGACGCTAATTTAATCACTATGGATCTAGGCCTTGGATTTTTAGGATTGATCTTCGCTACTCTAGAGCAGGACAAAATATCTTTTTCTTCAAGCGGTGAAGATACGACCTTACTAAGTTGTATAGTTGAACTGACAAGGTTCTCGTTTGAGTGCTCCGGAAGGCATTGCAGCTCCAAATTATTTTCACGCGCTTGCTGCTCCATAATAGCCACCTTGAGGCTAAGATCCTTGACGTTCTCATACAGTTTCTTATTTTCAGAGCGTAAGTCTGAGGTTTCGGCACGGAGACTAGTAAATTCTTTGTGCATATCATCGTACTTAGTTGATAAAAAGTCGAGTGACTGTATCAATTCCGGAATTAATTTAACGTTTTTGTTTAAACTATCAAGAGCAGATTTCATGTGAGTTTCAATGGAATTAGCTATAATGCTGTTAATTTGAGACAAAAAATTCGCTTCGAGTTGCGATAGACGCTTGTCGATCATATCCACCGAAATAGTGTTCTTTTCGCAAGCAACCGGATCCATTTTTACAGGCGTCTCGCTGTTGTCGCAGACTTTGCGTGGCAGTTTGCACTCTGGGCATTTCCATGATGTTTTTGCTTTGATGGAAAGCTTTGAGAAATTCTCTTTAGAAATATTAACGCAAGTGTAGTGAAAAAAGTTGGAGCATACAGAGCAGATAATTCTCTCCGTAGCACTTATCAACTGATGACATCCGTTACAAGTACTCATAATAAGGTCCTCCAAAATTCAATCAACACTGCAGTCGTAGAACGGAACGTTGTTTTGGTTTCCGAACGAACAAATGAGCTGTCAAAATGACGTGTGCAAGAAAGCAGTCTGTTTTACAAATGTCAGAATCAGCTGATACTAAATATTTTGGGGGTAATTGCTCCGAAATTTGGCAATTAAATTTTGATTTGTCTCTGTGTGCGTGTAAATTTTAAATAACGTACGTGATACCAAAAATGTTTCTCAGGCGATAATTCCTGAATAACACGTTTTGCTCGGATCCTCACGATGAATCAAATACTTGGAGGTTAGAACTTTACTTCTTGATGCTATACAAAGCCAATTATACACTTTTTACTGGTAAATTAAGACAAAATTAATGTAGACATTTACATAGGTGTTCACTGTTAGACACCCACACACGGACTTTAGTAACGGTATTGAGTGACCAATATGTTTTAGTTCCTACGAAGTTTGAGTATGTAGCTATTATTACTTTTACCGCCGACCTTTCTAATTCATTATTTACCTAAAAATAGGGGCAAACACACTCCGTTTAGTACCAACTAACCTTTATATAAGTTTAAATCATGCGTTTGTATTAAATAATGGTCAAAAACGAACATTAAATAAAATTCGGAAAGAAATCCGCCAGCTAAAAGCTATAGGAAACTTTTAGATGAATCGGATTGATATTTCCGTCGAGAAACGTCAAACTATTCGAATCCGGAAATTAAAATAGCAATGGGCGCATCCGGAATATATTTATTTTAGTTTAGGTTTTATTTGTAACACTTAAATTGTACTATTATCATACTATGTTAAATAAATATTGATGTTCTTATAGTTTTGATTGTATTTTAATGTGCAAATACATATTTTTATTATTATTTTATCATGTCGGAAACTCATCTCGGAAGTTTCCGATTCCGCTCCCGATTCCGAATCCGACCGTTTTAAAATAACCCCGCTGGTCGCGTCCTGAGTGACTTCGTCCAGCTGGTAGTCTATGGTTTCGTCGTTAATCTCATACAGTCCACTCTAAGGTTAAAGTAGGTCAGACCAAGTGTGCTCGCCACAGGTATTTTCTCTTTCAGATCCGCAAGGCTACTCTCTAAATGTGAAAATTTGCGAGTTTATATGGAAACAAAGGATAATTAGGTATTTAATTGTGTCTTCAGAATACATCACCTATCAGTACAGTATATACAATCAATAACTGAGGAGGTTGCGGTCAAAACGTGATAAGTCACAACTCATACAAAAAAAAAACCACTAGCCTGTACGAAACTATTTATTTTGTATGTCTTGGGTCTTAATTAAACTATACTTCATCAATCCCGTGTTTTATTATGACTTCTATAAAGTTATAACAATATCACCTGCCACACCATTGATAAATTACGACTCGTAGTAAAACCTAAATGCCCAATACCAGTTTACCCACAAAATGGGGTAAAAGTGTAAGTATGGCAGTATTAATTGTACGTAGCTGTATTATATGTAAATATGTCGAACTATAGCTATCTTCTTCGCCATTCGCTGACTGCAAATCTACCTAATCTTCAATCTACGGGAGTTACCTATCTGGCGTAGACTCCGCTCATTTCATAGTGCTGTGCACTAAACTACTGATTATAAATGAATGATTCGTTTATAAATAATTTCTAAAAAATAAATAAAATATCAAGTTCAAACAATAAATTAATCGCATTTCAACACACTCTCTCGTAAACTGTCATTTATTGCAAAATACAAGTCTTTTTTTTCCTCGCAAGTGTGTTGAAAAACGTATGACACGCGTGTGCATTGATTATTACACTCTCGGCTCCCTTATCGCGTTCGCCTGCGGCACACGCGCTTATTACCGTCTGGAGTGTTAATAACCAACTTTGCACACATGTATCATAATGTACTATTATAGCTAGAACAGATGATTAAAAGCTATTTTATTTTCAACAAAAGGGAGTTTACTACGCAAGTGTTGGCATAGTGCATAGTGAAAATTATTCAGTTTAAGTAGGTATAAGTGGTATAAGCCCCTTTGCACATTATAAGAAAAATGTCTTGTGTCTTATCAGACATTCAGCCGCTCTGGTGGTTATATGAGACCGTGCATATTACAAGAAATGTCTGATCAGACACGCCCATACATTTTGTCTTGTGTCTGATACTTTGAATATATAACTTGGAAGCGGCAAGCGCCACTTCTAGTACTGAATTCTTTCTGCCAGTTTTCGCGGGAGGCGAGGTAAACACGCACAGCACACATTTACTTACTCACGCACACTCATGCAGAAAGTTGAGTCATCTCTATGAACGCACACGCAAATAAAAGCTGACACACAAACACAAAACAAGCACACATTTAAAGAATCACTGTGTTACTCTATGGTTACGCCTTTGTTTAGTCGCACACTAGCTCAAAAACTAGTGATGGGGTGTTGTTAAGGACCGATAAAATGAATGATACTAAATGAATGGAATGGAGATTTTTCAATGTTATTTGTATTTACCTATATTATTAGCTTATAATCCTATACTAATGAGGAGTTTTCTTATGATACCTCTATGATCAAAATACCTGTCAAACTGTTGATATTTCGAACCAATTTGAACCTTATATACACGATTTGACAGTTATTTTGACTATAGAGGTATCATAGGAAAACTCCTCATTAATAAACGAAAGCAGTATTATTATGTTTTGTTTGTTTAAATGAATCTCTGAAACTAGCAGTCGGATTCGAAAAAATATTTCAATACTAGGAAGCTACATTATCCCCGATTGTTATATAGGCTACGTTATCCCGGGAACGCGGGTGAAACCGTAACTCTCACTCTCGTTCCCGGGGTAAAAAGTAGCATATGTACTTCTCCACGCCATAACCTATCTGCTTACCAAATTAAATCGCGATCGGTTCACAGGTTTAGACCACGCATTTCTTCGAAATTATTTATCGGATTGTGACCATTCTTTTTTATTGGCTTACATTTACTTCAACTTAGGGAACAGTGCAAGTTTCATTAAAATCCGTTCAGTATTTTTCAAAATATGGACTAATATGTAAGTATGACTGCCTGACATCTCAATACCTTGGTCAAATTCTAGTGCATGTAAATTCGATATGAGCTACTGCAGTGAACTATAATTACTCAATGGTAAACTCGATGGAGTCTACACTACACTAATAAATTAAGAAAAATACAAAAATCTCAAAATATTTATTAGAATAAACTATTACTTTTTTTAATGAAATAAATGAATTTACAAGAATATGGTAGTAATGTATGTAATGTCTAGGCGTAGTAAGTATACAGGGTGTTGTTTTGGTCGGCGACAAGCGATACAAAAAATACATTTCCCAAAAATAAACTTAATTCCATTAAATACTGTAAATGCGTTGAGAAATACCTTATTCAATTTGAAATAAAATTACCGCAAAGTATGGTCACTCGGCACGTGCACAGACTAGAGCTAGGCGCAAGCCGCCATCGCCCCACCCCTTTACTCCCTCGCACTCCCGTTGAGTATTACTTCTACACTTTAGCTTATTACATGATTTTCCAAATAATATTTTTTTATTTTTATTATTAAAAATTTATTTTTTTATATTTTTTTTAGCACTAGTTAGTTTAGCAGTACTTTTAGCACTATCATTTGTATTATCGACCCTGAGTCGTTCGTCGCTGACCAAAACATCGACCTGTATACCACTTTGATGGCAAACAAGTATTACGACAACAATAATTGAAAACTGTTATACAAAAAACTTAAACGATTTCAAAGTACACTTAGAAGTAATCAATCCTGATCTGATGATAATGGAACCAAACGGGAAGTGGCAAAGAAGAATTTTCCAAATCGGTTAATAAATGACGGAGTAATGAGGTAACAAATATTTAAAAAACAACCGAATTGAGAACGTCTTATTTTTTTTTAAGTCGGTTAAAAATATACAATACAATATAAAATTCTTTATTATTTACACAAAAAACACAATATAAAAATATAAAATATACTAGTTTTAACTAAACGAAATCTTTAAATATTTACAACAAAATTATTAATTACCAACAAATATTCCAGTTTTAACTTCTAAAAACTAAAAATACCTAAATGAAAAAGTTAAATCAGCAGAAAAGCACGTGTTTCATATAACAATACCTATTCTACCAAATTGTACGGTCCGTCCGTCCGTTTATCTGTCAGTGGGCTGTGTCTCATGAACCGTTATAGGTACACCGTTGATATTTTCACAGAATGGTCAAAATGATCGGAACAAATTACACTTTGAGGCAATCATCACTCATGTGGCAAAAAGCGACCCATTCTTTTCTTAATACCCCTTCCTTCGGAAATCTGTTTAACAAGTAATTTATTTTAATATTAATTTGAAGAAACAATTTTTTTAAGTAGTAGGGGTATCTATGTACACATGAAGTAGGTACTACGTTATGTAGTATATAAAATCCTTGGGTACTACTCATTACTCTATGATCTCAATCATTCACTCAAATGGTCCGCGCTATGTCCCCGCACTACGCAAATCGCTCCTTGTACTACGTGTCAGCTACCTTCGTACCACCGTATTTTCTGTCGTTTACTTGTCGTAATTTATGTTATTTTATTTCGAGGTAACACTAAAATACAAACATATTGTTTCGGTATAATACTCACAAATGATAGGAAACGCCATGTTCCCTCAGATTTGACGTGTCAGATCGCCTTTTGCATAAGTAAACAGCACAATTTACCATTTTTTTGGAGCTCAATCTTACGACACGGAACGATACCAAATGGTAGCGGATGTCTTTCGAACTAGTTTTTATAAACGCATATGGCCATATGGCCAATGTACTTTGGCAGAGGGGGTCGCCTGTGTTTGGCGACTCCCTATATATTGGATACTCAAAGGTCTGATAAGACACAAGAAATTTTCTTATAATGTGCGAAGGCGCTTAGACGAATCCATAAACGCTGTTTGGAAATTCGTGGAATTCTATTTTTTTATTGACTGAGTATACTTACATATGGTAGGTACTATAACATACTGTATCATACTGTACTGTATCATCGTAGACTGACTATACAGTACCGTACCTACTCTGTCTACGTGTATTATGGAATTACATATGTGTGAGTACTGTGAAGGTGCCAGCTTCCGGTAGCCGACTTGTAGGTAGATATTTTTTTTATGTTTTAAACCCGTGGGTTCTCGCGAGGGACGCGCGTCCTATAATAACAAGTACAGTAGTACCCAACTGATATGGCTTACCGATGTACCTGCGCAGAAGATACATTTTCAAAGCGCGGGAAATGCTATTGGTCGGCAGCTGCCGCCATGTTAGCGCGCGCCGTGCGGAGGGGCGTGACTTGCGAGTGAGATGGAACTAACAGCTGCAGTGTATTATGAACCTTATATTAGTGACCTAAGGTTGATTGTAAATTTTAAGCATTCTTTCGTTAATGTTCGGGCCATACTTTTCTGTGCGAAAGAAGATTCACGACGCGCCTTATTAGTTGGGTAATACTTGTACGTAGTATTTATATACTCTGAGGTAATACTGTACCTACTATCCCGCTGGCTCTAATAAGGTCCGCGCCGAGTTTTATAACAATTAAATACAAATCGTTATTTTTTTAACTGCTAGCCAGCGGGTATGTTAAATCAATGGCTGTTCTTTAGTCTTGCCAAAACTCAAACACGGCTTGACCGATTTAAATATGTTTTTTGTTTAAATATGTACGAGTTGGACTCGCGGACCGAGGGTTCCGTACAAACTTGTATGTATGTTACTGTAGTATGTAAATAGTTTGTTCATCAATGCCATTTTAGATGTCAACTGTATTTATTGTAGGTACAATGTAATTTGTGGATATGAAATAAACATTATTATTATTATCACGGGAATCGAGTTTCCAAGATTTTTCCCCTTTTATCCGATCATGTTATTTTTTTGGAAATATAATTAGGATTTCAGATCTTTTCCTTTACTTGTGCTATATGGCATTGCTTCTTGCTAAATTTCATGATTCTAGGTCAACGGGATTTTACGGGATGTACCCAATAGGTTTTCCCTTGCGAGCGTCTAAATATGCGGCATAAACGGCAGTATCTCTGATTGCGTTGACTTGGAAGTTTGATTTTTTCACTGCTTCAAGGGATTGCAAACATGAGAATTTGTAATTTTTGAATGGTTTGTGATAAAACCTAAAATACACGAAATTATGTAAATAAATCGAAAACGCTACGTCACTTTTTTTTTTTAATGGATGTGGAGCCCCATTAGGGTTTTCCCTCAGCGCTACGATATGGGGTTCTTCAAAAAAGGCGTGAAAAGAGCTCTTCAAGGTCGGCAACACATCAGCAATCCCCCTGGTATTGCAAATGTCCATAGGCTACGATAACTGCTTACCACCAGGCGGGCTGTATGCTTGTTTGACACCTTAGTGGTATAAAAAAAAATCTCTTCTAAATTTTAAAAAAGGCAAAATACGTGTTTAGTTATTTGTACGATGTCTCAAGTTGAACAGAAAAATATTATTTCCTAAAATACAAACCTTTAGTTACCCAGAACCCAAATTACATAAAAAATATGTTACGTTCGTTGCGTACAACCTACTTAGGTACCTATTCCATAAATTATGGCGTAGGTGAATGTATCATGCAGTGGCATCCTTTGGTGGCATCTACTGATGCGACCGCGAATAAACCGCTTGTCGTTTTTATCATTAATAGTAAATAATGAGTGTTTATCAAGAGCCCGCCTACAGCCGCAGGAAGCAAGCTCAGTCAGCCACTCAGCCGCAGCCAGTCGAGTGATCGCTGTATAGCCGAGCAGACTGCGCCCACTACTCGGGTGAAGCGAGACACGCAGCTATTCCGAACGTGTACGATAAATAAATACCTCGCCCACTGTAACCTCGGATTAAATTCAAAACTGACACCACAATGAGTCTCACAATGGATGTGTCGGGTGACGCTTTAATGGCAAAGATAATAACGCTGGTGTGCCTATTCAGCATATCCATGGTGGTTGGATGCCTGCCCCTGATCATATCTCTCAAGTTCGACTGGTTTACTAAGTCCGTTGATTCGAACCTTCGCTCCTCCAATCAGCTGGTTATGGGTCTGTTGGCGTTTGGGGGTGGAGTGCTCTTTGCGACAACATTTATGCATTTGTTGCCGGAAATTGATGAAAATATTGAACTTTTACAAGGTCAGTACCAATAATTTCAGTATGTTAAAAAAGGCTAGATTTATACAAAAAAGGCGAGATTGTGGTCAAACACAACCCTAAGCTAATCACAGTTAAAATGTTTCTCACGCTGAAATACGAGAACATATCGCCGTTGTTTAAATGAGTAGGTACTTACTTTGTTTACCAATTTTTATGGTTGTTCGTGGCTGTGAGGTCTTTCATCCCATATTGCGGCGACAGCTGTAGCGATCCATCCGTTTGGGTCGGTTTTTATAATAATAATTACTTATGTCATTTTTTTATTAAAATTAGACTAAAAAAAATAAGCACGCATCCAACTCTGCATTGTTGACAAATTGATCTTGCTGCCACCCAGCGACAACAGAAATGTAGAAAGAGCTAGATGTAGATACTTAGATGACTTAATTAGCACCATGTCGCGAAATAACATCGCAAAATGTATTTGCACAAATGTATTTTACTTAGGTACGAATAAACGCATTACTTACGTCATTGATCATTCAGAACATCAACGATAAAAATGAATCGTGTTATTGAATATAAATCTATAATACCATAGGATGGGAATAGGGTAGGTAGGTACTTACCATGTAGTAGAGGTACTATACTTATAAACTGCCCCTGCACAGAAAAGTTAATAGTACACTACTGTGCTGCCGGTTTGATTTTACGATTTTGATATTAAATACATTTTTTAAGTCGCGTTAAACTCAAATATAAATCGACAATCACAAAACAAATGATAGATCGAATATAGAAATCAGCGGATAGAACACATTATTTTTCACAAGAATACAAATTCACTTAAACACCTAAAACTACACTTTATAAAAAAACTAAACAAACACGCTTTAAAAAGCCCTAAACGCCACTATCTACAAGCTCAGAGTATATAAATAGTACGTACAACTACAAGCTTAGCTCAGGTGGGAAATCGGACGGTCCCGAAACCAGAAGACCCCTGGTCCAGCCAGATGTTTATTTTGTTCCCTTTTTTTTCAAGTTCCTTCTTTTCTGAGATGAACTATTATTCAATTAAATTCATTTATTTCAGAAATCTTGTTCCATATATTTGTTAGTAAATCTTATAATAATATGTTAGTACAATACCATTTATCCAAATGCAATTAAAGTAACAATCTATAATACATCCAATTAATAATCTAATCTAATAATAATATATATAAAATGCTTTTGTGGGTACGTAAATACGCAGTTTTCTCAATCACCACCAACCCCAATCAACTTCCCGTTGGGGTGGTAAATACCCCTTGGTCTCCAGGTTGTAGTAAGGGAGTTTGGTCGCGGTGGGTGGAAGGGGGTGGTTGTGGGTGGCGAAAATGTTAAAACATATATTGCTGTCCTTTTCTAACGCATGAGGACTTCTGAAAAGATCTCAAAATTTCTGGAATGGTCTAGAAAGTTCCAAAATGTGTAAAACGGTTATAATCGATCTGGAATGTTCTAGAAAATTCTAGAGTGAATGCAAACTATTATAATCGATATAGCATGTTTTGAGAAAGTTCTACAAACTTCTGGCTTCATCTAGAAAGTTCCAAAATGTCCAAAACTGTTATTATCGAGTTAGGATGTTCGAGAACGTTCTAGAAATTTCCCGAATGATCTGGAAAGTTCCAAAATGAGTGAAACGGTTATAATTGACCTGGAATGTTGTAGAAAGTTCTAGAAATATCTGGAATTATCCAAAAAAAATTAGAATGAATGCAAACTATTATAATCGATATAGAATGTTTGAGAAAGTTCTACAAATTTCTGGCTTCATCTAGAAAGTTCCAAAATGTCCAAAACTGTTATTATCGAGTTAGAATGTTCAAGAACGTTCTAGAAATTTCCCGAATGATCTGGAAAGTTCCAACATGAGTGCAATTTATTATGATTAATTCAGGATGTTCGAGAAAGTTCTAGAAATTTCTAGAATGAGTGAAATTTATTATGATCGATTTAGAATGTTCGAGAAAGTTCTAGAAAATTCTAAAATGAGTGCAATTTATTATAAGCGATTGAAAATGTTCCAGAAAGTTCTAGAATGACCTAGAAAATTCTAAAATGAGTGCAATTTATTATAAAAGATTTAAAATGTTCGAGAAAGTTCTAAATATTTCTAGAAAAATCTAGAAAATTCTAAAATGAGTGCAATTTATTATAAGCGATTAAAATGTTCGAGAGAGTTCTAGAAAGTACTAGAAATTTCTAGAATGATCTAGAAAGTTCCAAAATGAGTGATATTTATTATGATCGATTTAGAATGTTCGAGAAAGTTCTAGAAAATTCTAAAATGAGTGCAATTTATTATAAGCGATTTAAAATGTTCGAGAAGGTTCTAATTTTTTTTGGATTAATCTGGAAAGTTCCAAAATGTGTACGAGTATTGATCTAACTAAAAGAACCAAATCGAAATCGAAAATAGAAATCTATAATATCTGTTAAAAAATGTATCCTTATATATTTTTATACCACTAAACATGCGATGTATTTTAACCCGAGCAACGCCGGGTTTCGCTGCTAGTTATAAATAAATAGTGATACGATACGAAGCATAAAATAAAGGGGTTAGAACCTTTGTGGCATAGCTATATGAAACTGGTATATATGGGTAGAGGACACTTATACAAACAAAAAATGTTAATCAATATGGTGGCCTAAAGTGTCACGTTTCCGAGATATTTGGAGGTAAAGATCGCCATATGAGAATTACGACAATCATTAAAAATTAACTTATTACGTGCATTCGATTGTATTCAAATAATAGTTCCCAGGTTGATTTATAATTTTTTTAGTAGAGAGTTAAACTAGGAGCACGAAAAACAATATTTTTAATTACTTACCTACTAAACAGCATTGTAATATTCGCTATGAACCACAATGTTGTCAAAGTAGCTCGGATCGTGACTTGTTTTCCATCTTGTCATTATTATACAAACAAAAATGACAATACTTGTCCTAAAATCTCATGTTACCAAGTTAATTGGAACTAAAGATCGCTAAGGGGGCGTCCATAAATTACGTGAGGCGATTTTAGTGCTTTTTCCACCCCCCCCCCCCTTTGGTCAGATGTCGTGAGATTTGGCTCGATCCCCTCCCCCTCTCCACTAATCTCACGTGAGATTTTTCAATACCTATGCTTATTTTTTGCGTAAATATGTATATTAATCAGTGCTTTTTTGCGTTTGATTTATTAAAAACAATACTTTACTGATTTTTTAACGTAGTATAGAATCACAGTGAAAATGTCGAACAATAAAATACTTTAAAGGAGCTACAAATATTCGAAAATGGAACCCAGTGTTCTTGCAATTTTACACTAGTTTCTTGCGAAAAAAATTACGTGATATTTGCCGAGACCCCCACTCTCCCCCACGTAAGATAGGGTGAGATTCGGCTCGACCCCCTCCTCCCCCTAAACGCCTCACGTAATTTATGGACGCCCCCTAAGTAATGCTCCCTGAGCGACGTAATAGTACATTATGATGCGTGTGTGCAAAGTTGGTTATTAATACTCGAGGCGTATTAAGCGCGTGAGCCGTAGGCGAAAGCAATAACTGAGCCGAGAGTGTAATAATCAATGCAACACGCGTGTCATACGACGTTTTTCAACACACTTGCGAGGAAAAAAACAGACATGTATTTTTTTTAGTAGATTTTTTGATAATAATCAAATCAACACAATGAGAACGTTTACAAATATGGCACGCAAGGTTTTTTTTGACAGTGGTGAGCTGTCAAACTATTTTACCCGTTTAAATTAAGAATGCTTGGTCTACACATATCACTTGCAGTGAGGTACAAACTTATCATAATCGGGATTATACCTTCATAAAACTGTGCGGTAATGTAAAGTAAAAAGCACAAATGGGTAATAAGCTGCATTAAGATACTAAAAGCGGTGCAATAAATTTTATTTTACGAGCGAGTGTGTTGAAAATAAATAAAAAACCCAGTTCCGCGGCCGGCCCGACCCGACCTAATAAAACTTCTACCTAAATGAAAGTCCCGTCTTCGTCGAAGACTGCTCACGTGCATACAATGCCCAAAAAGGGCGATAGATCAGACCCGATGAATTACAGGCCTATTGCCATCACCTCCCATTTTCCCCAATGGCATGGAGCGAGTGATCAATACGCAGCTCTTGAGATACCTAGAGGATCACGATTTGTTGAGTGACCGACAATATGGCTTCCACCATAGTCCCTTGGCTGGTGACCTTCTAGTGTATCTCTATTTGATGTGTCTATGTATACACTAGAAGGTCACCAGCTGAGTGGTCACTCGCCATCGAGAGTCAAGGTGGCGAAGGCGTTCGATCGGGTCTTTCATTGGGGTCTTCTAACGAAGTTACCAGCATATGGGTTTCCCGAGGGACTATGCAAATGGGTCGCCAATTTTTTGTCCAGCAGATGCATACGAGCTGAGAGACATAAATGCTGGCGTCCCGCAAGGGTCTGTACTGGCCCAAACACTTATCCTGCTGCATATCAATGAAATGCTGTCTATTGACGGCATTCATTGTACAGAGGACGCTCATTACAAATATTCTGAAATCGAGAGCACACTAACTAGTGTCTCCGATTACGGTCGACTAAACCTAGTCCATTTCAACCCCACTAAGACTCAAGTCGTTCACCGCTAAGAAAACCCCATTTGCTGTGTCTTCACAATTCCAGAACACGAACATCAGTTAAAGCATCGGGATCCTCGGCATCGACATTTCTAACGACGTCAATAGGCCGTCTAGAAGACAAGGTTAAGCTAGCTTCCAAAAAACTGGAAGTGCTCAACAGAGCGACGCAGTACTTAACATCGGGGCAAAGGCTGCAACTTTACAAGTCACAAGTCCGGCCTTATATGGAGTACTGCTCTTTCCTGGATACCAGTTTGGGCCTTTAGACTCAGTTCAGCGACGTGCTATTAGAATTGTCGAAGGTGCCCAGCTCACAAGCGGCTTAGGGCCCCTCAATCTGAGGAGAGATTTTGCCTCCTTATGTGTGTTTTACCGCTTGTACAACGGACAGTGTTCTGTAGAATTGTGTAACCTGATGCCCACGTCTACCTTCTACCATCGCAAGTCTCGCCATTGACGGGGAGTCCATCCTCACACATTGGAACCAAAATAGTTTCGAACTATGCGGTCTGAAAGGAGCTTTCTTCCGCGGACGCTTAGACTATGGAATGAGCTCCCGCCGTGGTTTTCCCAACGGAGCGTGGGGTTCCTTAAAAAAGGTGTGAAGATATTTCTGTAGGGTCGGCGAAGCGCGAGTGATACCCCTGGTGTTGCAAGCGTCCATAGGCTACGGTAAGCGCTTACCGCTTAGGCATGCCGTATACATGTTTGTTTGCTACCTAAGTAGTTTAAAAAAAAACCTTTTATTTAAAGGTTTGAGGTCACGGCTTGTTTCTATTATATGTATTATTTTATTTTTAAAACCGTGATGCAATAATTAGTTGACCACAGTTTATTGCTTAAAAACAATAACATAAATTGTACTTAATCAACTTTAAACTATTGTCATTCTTTTCATATTATTTATACATCGATCATTCCAAAATCTCGGTAACATTATATTTTAAGACAAGTATTGTCATTTTTGTTTAATAACGGAGACATGGAAAACAAGTTAACCACTACGATCCGAGCTACTTGACAACATTGTGTTTCATTGCGAATATAGCGATGCGGTTTAGTAGGTAACCAATTAATGAATATTGTTTTTTCGTGCTATTTGTTTTGCTATATTCTAATAAAAAGTTAAATCAACCTGGGAACTATTATTTGAATACAATCTAATGCATATAAACACGTAATAAGTTCATTTTTAATGATTATCGTTATTCTCATATGGCGATCTTTACCTCCAAATATCTCGGAAACGTGACACTTTAGGTCACCATATTGCTTAACATTTTTTGTTTGTATTAGTGTCCTCTACCCAAATATACCATTTACACTGTGCGCCGCCACATTGAAAAAAAATCAAAATGGCGGCGGGTGGCTATGCCAGCTCCCATACAAAAAAGTTCGTACCCCTTTATACAATTATTATTATTGTTACTTGACCCTAAGCCACCTGAGTACCCCTTTGGAGTCAGATACGTGGATCTCGTTCCAGTGTCTTATAATCGGACAGTCATACATACATTCAATAGCCTTCAGGATGCTGTTGGAACTATCTCGCATCCGCCGCATGAGGGACGCAACTCTGTTTCGTACTACAGCATGAAAACCCGTTGTCCGCGACTCCGCGAACATTCCTGATGCACTACAGATCTTTGGTAGTCGCAGGAGCATCCTGAGTGCATTATTATATTGAACACGTAAGGCGTTGTATGCTTTTTGAGTGTACTTAACCCAAAGGCTGCACATGTACATAGACTGGCAAAATGCCTTAAATACCTACTATGATTTACAACAAAAAAAAACGAGCAAAGCTCGGTCACCCAGGTACTACAAAAGTTGCTTACATTTAGGCCCTTACGGGATAGACAGAGAATATACTAGGTCCAATTTTATTATTAACACTTTTTAGTGCAGGGCTTTTTAAAGCGTGTTTTTTAATCTGTAATTCACTTTTAAAATTTTTAGTCAAAATAAATTATTCATTCATACCATTTTATTATGCTACTTATACCATTTTCACCCAATCTCACTTTCTTTCACATTTATAATAAGTAGGTATTTAGCTTCAGTGCCTAGGTACCTACCCTCTGTCTCCACCATCAGAGTCTGAAAACCATATATGGCTGAAATGCACCCTAATACGGTTCCAATACGCCCAAACACGGCTAGGATACGTTGTTCCGCTATGGGGTTCCAGTGCCTACCCTCCGACTCCATCATCAGACCCTGAAAGCCATACAGGTTCAATGTTCATCTCACGACAATTCCAACAATCCCAAACACGGCTAGGATACGATGCTCCACTATGGAGTTCCAGTGGTTACCCTCCTACTCCATCATCAGACCCTGAAAACCATATATGGTCAAAGTTCATCTTACAACAATTCCAACAAGCCCAAACACGCTGGGAAACGTTGCTCCGCTATTGGGTTCCAGCGCCTACCCTCCGACTCCATCATCAAACCCTGAAAACCATATATGGTAATAGTTCATCTCACGACAATTCTAACAACCCCAAACACGGATAGGATACGATGCTCCTCTATGGAGTTCCAGTGCTTACTCACCTACTCCATTATTTTTTTTTATTTTTTTTATACCACTAAGGTGGCAAACAAGCATACGGCCCGCCTGATGGTAAGCGGTTACCGTAGCCTATGGACGCTTGCAACACCAGGGGTATCACTCGCGCGTTGCCTACCCTGAAGAAACCTCTTCACACCCTTCTTGAAGAACCCCATGCTGTACTCCTTAGGGAAAACCACGGCGGGGAGCTCATTCCACAATCTGAGCGTCCGCGGAAGAAAACTCCTTTGAGCCCGCACAGTTCGAAACAATTCTGGTTTCAATGTGTGAGGATGGATTCCCCGTCGATGGCGAGAGTTGCGATGGTAGAAGGTAGCCGTGGGCATCAAGTCGAACAATTCCTTGGAACACTCCCCGTTGTACAAGCGGTAGAACACACATAAAGAGGCAAAGTCTCTCCTCAGACTCAGGGGCTCTAAACCTTTTGTGAGCTCATTATCAGACCCTGAAAAGCATATATGGTCAAAGTGCATCTTACGACAATTCCAACAAGCCCAAACACGGCTAGGAAACGTTGCTCCGTTATGGAGTCCCAGTGCCTACCCGTGATTATTATCAAAGAATAAAATTTTGTGTTTATTAGTTTTTGAGTTATGAAAGGTTCAAAAGTGGTTACAAATGGTGTATTACACACGGTGCTGCTCGCCAGTTCTCTTTTTTGTCTGAACTTGGCTTGACACGCTGCCGCGTGTCTAGATCCCAGAGCGAATCTATAGGCTTAGAATAATAAATTACTATAGGCCCATGCGTATGCCGAACTGCCGAGGTTATCAGTAAATGCTTATTTTCTACAAGTATACACGGTGACTTTTTAATCGTTTTTTCGCTAGAACAAACGTTGTTTATACAATGGTCACAGTTTTACCATAAGATGGTAATATAATACTGTGCCATGGTGAAAAAAAAAAAAACAAAAAGCGGCTAAGTGCGAGTCCATGAAGGGTTCCTTAGAAGCGAGTAACATAATATAAAAATGTTTTTTTTTTTTATATTTGAGTAGATTGAATGAAAGGTAAATTGCGTTTTACGATTTATGACGTATTAAAAAAAACTACTTACTACATCTCGTTCAAACCAATTTTCGGTGGAAGATTGCATGGTAATGTACATCTTATATTTTTTTAGTTTTATCATTATCTTATTTTAGAAGTTACAGGGGAGGGGAGGGGACACACATTTTACCACTTTGTAAGTGTCTCTCGCGCAAACTATTCAGTTTAGAAAAAAATATATTAGAAACATCAATATCATTTTTGAAGACGTATGGGTTAGATGAAAAAAAAAAATTGCGTTTCAGTTCTAGGTATGGGGAACACCCAAAATGTATTGTTTTTTTTTTTCTATTTTTGTGTGAAAATCTTAATGCGGTTCACAGAATACATCTACTTACCAAGTTTCAACAGTATAGTTCTTATAGTTTCGGAAAAAAGTGGCTGTGACATATAGACGGACAGACATGACGAATCCATAAGGGTTCCGTTTTTTGGAACCCTAAAAAGTCGGGATTATCGTTACTCCTTACAACCCAGACAACGCGCTCGCTTGCACTTCAAAGTAGTTGTGGCACGGCGGCATGCCAGTTTTGTAGCAGGTGTGGGAATCCGCGGCTTCCTGACTTTTTGAAATTTTTCTGTTTTGTGGTTTTTTCAAAAACCGATGACTTTTTTTTATTTGATGTTATAGAATGTTAGTAGACCATGGTCTGGACAATGTTTGTTCTAGCGAAAAAACGATTTAAATGTCACCGTGTGTACATTGATATCACAGACTACGGAGGACATATTCTCGCTAACAAAAAACTGTGTCTATGGAGTCGGCCACCTCTCACGCACACCTTAGTTGGCTATTCCGCGGGAAATTAGACTCTGTCGCCGTTTACACAGAGTCGATTACTCGCGCTCAACTAATGTGTGAATGTGTGCGTGCCGGCTTGTACGTACAGCGTGGTGGCCGACTTGAGTGACACAGTTTTTTGTTAGCTAGAATATATCCGATTTTTTTTAATATCTGTGATTGATATAGGTACCAGGTAGGTCCTATTGTCATTAGTCACCTCAGTTTTGGCTTACCTCAGCCACCAGCTCGTACCCCGCCGCGCCGTTTTCAACGTAATTTTAAGTCCGTCTTACCTATTTATTCTCATTTCTGTGGTTCTGTGCGTCGTTCTTCTCACGTGTAGTGTAGCTATCCCTCCCATGTACCTAATGTGTTATTCTAGCTAGAACATAATGTGCCTTATTTTGATTGTGTTGTGTGTGTATGATTTCTACAAACATCCGAACTTTTGCATTTACGTATGCATAACATCGCTGACATGTCATATAATAAGGTATCAAATATGTAACACACGGCTACACATCAAACTATACATTTCCAGTATAAGCTGATCTCCCTTTGTACCGATATCCCATACAATGCGAGAGCTTTTACTGGAAAGTTATAGCTTTGATGTGTAGCCGTGTGTACCATAATTATCTGTTATGTCACCTATTAACATAGGCAAAGACAGAATCGACAACAATACAAAGATTCAATTATATGCGAACAGAGAATTATATTAATTTCATAAGTATTATCAATTCAATTAAATAAACTGATGTTAAAGGGTACCTATGTATATAATCTCCGGCCATGTGCTAGTCGGACTCTCGCACGGAGGTTTGCGTACCTACTAATTTATAAAACCAAATGATGTAATTTTGTCTTTTGAGTCGACTCAAGTAACTCAACTTTAATGAACTGTGAATCCAGTTTTGCTAAGGAGTTACTTGTAGACCTTGTAGTATCTTGTAATGTTTTATGTTGTATTGGACCTATTTATCTATAGTGTAGGTATCTGTGGTAGGTAAGGTATAGTATATAGTATAGTATATAGTATAGGACCTTCTTTCTTTACTCCGTGTATAGGACCTATACCTTTCCACAGAATAATAAATCGTACAAAATACCGACCTTACGTAATGGCTGTTTCGAGATAGATGCGTAGGTTTTTTTAGATTTTGTTTTTTTTAGGGTTCCGAACCAAAAAGGTAAAAAAATAATCCTTATGGTACCACTCCGTCCGTCTGTCTGTCTGTCTATCCGTCTGTCACAGCGCTATATTTCTGCAAACTTTAATGCTATTGGTTTGAAATTTGGAACAGTTTTATACATAATATTGGCTTTTATGTTACTATTTTAATTTTATACTTAATTTTATATTAATGTTTATGTACCTTCTTTTGAAATTTTTGTTATAGCACCGTATTAGTATTATTGACTGTAAGGTGTTATAATTTGCAATAAATAAATAAAAATATAAATAAATGTTGTTTTTGAATTATGGTGAAAAATGATAAAAAAGTACCATTTACCCTTTATCTCTGAAGTTGGCAATGCGAAAAATCGCTAGCACAGTTTTTCAAAATCATCAAAATTCCTTTTGGTTATGTGGTCCGGTTTTTAACAACTGCGATGACCCAAACAAAAAAAATTACGTCCAAGGAAGGTTGTAAGGAACCTTCGGTGCGAGAGTCAAACTCTTACTCGCACATGGCCGGTTATATTTTTTATTTGCCGTAATAGAAGTCATGTCGTAGGTGTATGTATGAATGCTGTGAATTAACTCTGGCTTCCCATGATGATGGAAAATATGCATCACTTAGTTGTAGTAACTACAACAAGCCTATATAGGCTAGACTGTGTGTTTGTCTATCAGTGATGCATATTTTCCATCATCATGGGAAGCCAGAGTTAATTCACAGCATTCATACAACAATGGGAAGTAGGTTCCGTTGGCACGTTTTAACTATACAGAACTCAAAAACTATATTTCAATATTTCCAGATGCGGGCGAGCTCCCAGAAATGCCATTCTACCTCGCGGGGCTTATCATGTGCGGTGGATTTTTCATGATGTACATAATAGAGGAATTAGTGCACTTGTACATAAACAGTCGTAACAATCAGCCGGCCGACACTAAATTCTCACGACCCTTCAGTTTACGAAGAAGTATAAACGAAAATGACCCTTCCGAGGAGTCAGTCCCGCCTATGACATCCACAAAAGAGGTGCAGAATGTAGGTCATAGCCACTTGGTCATGGATTCGTCGGATGAGGATTCGGTTGTGTCGGCTCTCAGAGGGCTGCTGATTGTCCTAGCGTTGTCAATACACGAACTGTTCGAAGGTCTTGCTGTTGGATTAGAATCTTCAGTAGGTAATGTTTGGTGAGTACCATGGATATTTAAAATACAAGTGTGAAAAAGTTTTCGAAGTCATTCAGTTTTACATAGATTGATAAAGTAATTTGATGACGTTTTTTGAAAAGACAAGAATATGCCGGTGGCCCAAGATTTGGTCTTAGCAGTACCCTTACGCGGACAAATCGGCGAGCAAGCTCAACCGGGGTTACAATGATGACTAGTTTCGTTGTGTAGAGGGTGGAGTTTGTTGGCAGGGCAGAACATATGGTCGGCTTGATATCACTTTTTCCAACTGAACGAGCCTATCCAATCCACGGTAAACTGGCCGAGCTATAGGTACCTATTTATTTCGGAAGAAGTGTTTCGCGTAACAACAATTTTGTTTTTATTAGATAATATCTACCGCCCTTACCTGAACACAGATTATGACATTAGTGCCTACGATTGTTATCATATTATCGTACATCGATTGCCTAATTGAAATTAAATTTAACGATTTTATTATCATTTCTTCTGATAAAATATTATGTAGGTGTACCTAACCAACAAATAATGTGATGTTGCACGACCGAATACAATATTAGATTCCGTAGGTTGTTTATGATTTTGTATTTTCTGCGTTGTAGTTATATGATCCTTATACTGGTGCAGGTTTTCAATTCGGTAGTTATTTTTTTTTGCTTTTTTTAAATGTTTGTTATCTTATAACTCCGTCATTTATTAACTGATTTGGAAAATTCTTTTTTAATTGAAAGGGTATACTTCCCGTTTGGTCCCATTGTCATTAGATTCATGATTTGATTACTTCTTAGTGTAGGTACTTTGAATTTGGTTTAAGATTTTTGTAAAACAGGTCAATTATTTAATAAACTTTGTTTAAACAAAGTAAATACAAATCTGCCTTTTGTCTGTAGCGTAGGTAATCTGAGAGTATACCTACCAAGAACTATTTTGCACTCACTAATAGCTTTGCCCATGAGATCTTTGTTGAAATAGTCTCAAGGAGGAGAATGCTAATGTGTAAGCGTCGAAACGATAATTCCGAGGGCAGGTATTTGCGCCATTAATAGTTTTGTCCATTCAGAAATCAAAGACGTCCGCTCGAAAAGAAGGCTTTATGAATGGGAAATAGTTCACTATGGAACCCTAAACACGAAAATAATAATGCTAACCGAAATGATTACGTATCTATATAAACTTAATAACATAATTTGAAGTATTTACGATTGCCTTTATCTTTAATAGCCTAAATGTTTATTGGAAAAAAGAAAGATAGTTATCTAAGAATTATGACTAATCTTCGAATCGGCATTATTACGATTGGTAGATAGGGAACAAAAAACTCTGTAAAGTAGCTCATATATTAGTTTATAATAGGTACCTATCTAACAGATATACTTCTATTACCTAGGAATGATTTTATTGATCCTATCGGTGCTAATAATTATTAATATTATCTTTTTATATCACAATGCAAATCTTTTATGTAGGAACTTAATACCTACGTACCTATCTTAATAATCTATAATGCCCTATTAAGATAAATATAAGACGATAGTAGCTGCCGCTGTTGTGGATGGGTAGCGTTTGGTAGGTAGGTAGTTATGCTAACCGTGAAAGATCATTGAAAGTTAATAGTAGGCGGAATACCGCTTGCATTATTGAAGTAAAGACAATAAAAAAAGAACATAAAGACGATTTTAAATTAACTATAGTAGTAAAAATTTGTAGGATTATTTATTCTAGATAGAAAATCGTTTGAAAATAAGACGTTTATAGAGGAAAGTGAGTAGGGGAAGGGAGGGCAAGATGGAATGGCTAACTTCACGATGAAAATAATAAATGAAATAATATAATATAGATCTTTTATTTATTCCGTTTTTAGAGAGATTATAAACGCTTTCATAAATACTCTTGAAGCAGAAACATGAAAAATTCCATCTTGCCCTCATCATGAAGGCAAAATGGAAAGCAAGATATTTTTCAGTCCAAGATCCTCGATTACTCTTTCTATTATACTTAAACACCATCTAAAAAGAAAACATGCATGCATGCAAAAAAAAAACTATGTCATTGCGTGCAGGCAAGATGGAAACTATATTATCTTGTCCTAAAATAGCGTTAATAAACCATCTCAGTGGCAGCAGTGCGCCAGCGTATCGTCTCTCCGTACGTCTTTAATCTGTGTTTCCGTCTCGTATTTTGTGTGGTAGCAAACAACCTTTTATATATTAGCTATTTTTGTTTATTTTAGCTCTAAAATATTATGTTATTGTTATTTGTTGATTTTTATTTAATATTTTGTTTAGTTTATGATCTCTTTGATTTAATATTATTTAGCCATTGTATTACTTTTATTTATCTGCATATTTTAATTTTTTGTTTATATGTTTTTTATAATTTTTGATAAATAGAGATGTAGTCAATTATGTCATCTCCCACTATTCTATTATACATATTTTATGTATGTCCAGGCGTCACCTCATTTAGGGTGCCGCTGAAAATCAGCGTTGTGACGTAATACGCCACAACTTATGCTGAGACGGTATCCCATTTGACAGCACTTGTATTTTTTTTTTTATTAAATAAGTACTTATCTACAAAAAAAAATCTGTATCTTTTATTGTTTGTAATATCTGTTTTATTGCTGTCAAATAAATATCATTCTATTCTATTCTATTCTAAAAAGCAATTTTCCATCTTGCCCATATTGCCCAATGACAATAAAGATATCATCAACGATTCAAAAATCCTTCGAATGTTTTTTGTTCAAACATCAATTCATACAATCAATGCAAAAATCCAATGTTTTAAAAAAATCGCAGCAAAAAAGCAAAACACACACACTTCGCTGGTTGGCGTGAGCTGGACTAGACTCCGTTCGTAAATTCATGATGGCCGTGAGTCCCTGTGTAGGTACTTAGCGATTTGTGTCGATCGCGTTGTGCGGATTACACAGGGTTGCCAGCGAGTCACTATTATCACTATTAGTCACTATTTTAAAATCCTGTCACTTTTCTCACTATTTTCGGAATATGGTCACTATTGTCACTATTTCAGAGCTCAGAAGTGGTTTAATTGTACCTAGACTCGCTTACTACGATAAACTCGCGTTGGTAGGGGACAAATTAGTCCCGCGCGGAATCACTTAGTATATGATTCCGCGCAGATCTAGTTTGGCCATAGATTGTTATAAATCTATGGTAAACTTGTAATTTTTTTTTCATATCGTATCTCTACAATTACTTTAAGGAAAAAGAAAAAATATATCACTTTCAAGTTCAGTTTTTGTTATGCAAAGTTTTGTAGCACAATAATCTTTAGTTATTGTAAAAATAAGCTTTTTCTTTTCCCTAAACGATATGATTTACATCATTACGTCATCTCTGAGTGACGTAACGCGGCGTCCAATATAAGCTATTGCGATTGCGATTCGGTCCAATGCAGTGACATGCGTCCTACGTGCGCGCGAAACCACCGCCGAAAAAGCCGTCCAAGTGAGAGTTTAATTTGCGTAGCGATGGTTCCGACCTTCCTTAGACGTAAGGTGCGTTAGGGTAAGATCGGAGCTGGGTCAAGACCGTGTGCAAGTATACATTTCAGAAAGTAGGAGCCTGGTGGAATGGACTCCGTTTGGCGGTTAAAAGACACGTCTGTGTCTTGGTGGCGTCAAAAAAGACCATATTGGCTTTGCCTCAATCGAAGTAAGGTCACGTTCAAACGCTCTACTATGGCCTCTCGAAGCAATTGGATCTCGTCACTGGTGGCTCGCACGCTGGAAATGTATCTCTCTGCAACAGTGCTGTCGTCTGCGTACTCAAACAAAGATACCGGGTTTTAGCAGATCGTTGATATGCAGCAGAAATAAGGTTGCAGAGAGAACTGATTCCTGAGGAACTCCGGCATTCATTGCCAATAGGTCTCACGAGCACCCGTGTATAACCACTTGTATAGACCGTTCACTCAGAAAATCGGAAATCCAAGCGCACAGGCCATCAGGAATTCCATATGAAGGAAGCTTACTTAGAAGGCTGGTGTGCCAGACCCTATCGAAAGCCTTAGAAATATCGAGGGAAACGGCAATTGCTTCCCCGTGTCTCGCAATGGCTTCGCTCCATAGATGTGTGGTATACACAAGAAAATCTCCAGTGGACCATTTTTGCCGGAAACCGTACTGTCGATCGATGAGGAGTTCGTTATTTTCGAGGTATGACAGGAGCCTCCGTATCAATACACGCTCCATAGTCTTGCAGAGTATGGAAGTGATCGCAATCGGTCGATAGTATGAAGGATTGTCACGGCTGCCCTTCTTAGGCCCAGGTTGCTTGTTAGCAAGCTTCCAGACTTTTGGAACTTGAAGTGAGAGGCGAAACAGGAGTGTCAAGACAGGAATTAATTCGGGCGCACAATTGCGCAGGACAATGGCTGGAATGCCGTCGGGACCACCTTTACAACCTTCTTTTGCCGGATATTGATGTCCGGCATTTGGCAGTTGCAAGTGGGTAGTGTTTGTAAACCAGCGTCTTGATATGAATTCTCTGCAAATAGACAGGCAAACCAATTGGCTTTCTTCTATACAGCAGTGTGAGCTAGTGATCCATCAGGCTTCAGCAATGGCGGCAGCGACGGGTGGCAGAAATTAGTCTCGACCAATTTGGCAACGGACCAGAAAGCTTTACTCCCAGAGGGGTAAGATGATAGCTTTTTCCCGATCCGGTCAACATGTTCGAAACGCGCCTTCTTTAGGCCTTTTTGCACTATTTGGCAGCGATGTTAACGCCTTTCTTCTTCAAGCCCGTGTCAGGAGCTTTGCGAGTGCGAGAATCCACCCAGATCCGGTAAGCTGGCTGACTGTTTACGTGCCTCAGCATTGTACCACTTGGGGGACCGCTATTGAGTGATATGTCGGAGAATGGGATATAATACTCCATAGCTCAACATATCACATCTAATATGGCACTCACACAGCTGGACGGGTAAAACATCGGAAGTAAAGCAAGTTCGCCGCCAAGGATCATCTCATCCAAATCTGCTGAATTTAATCTGCCAAACTCGCCTAGAGCTTTTTAGGCCAGGGTCAGGCGGAGAGTAGGACATCACAGCTTTCACCAGACAGTGGTCGGAGGTTCCCAATGGGGCATTCTCCGACACTGAGTACCTTTCAGAATCTGTTGTCAGCAGAAGGTCCAAGCAGTTGGCTGTGTGATCAGCAACAACCTGAACGCGCGTGGGCTTCGCAAACGAGCTGAGAGAGGTTTAGCGTAATTGCTAGTTTCAACGCCTCTCTCCCAGCAAGGTCGTTTTCCTGGTATAGGTACAACCACACACGATGATGAGCGTTAAAGTCCCCCAAGAGGCCCAGCTGCGCGCTCGGATATTTTCGCTGGACCACGTCCGCCGTTTCGCCTAGGTATTGAAAAAGCCCGATCATCTTCTGGTCACCGCTGTGCGATCGGTAGACAGAGGCATAGAGGATTTGAGATATCAACAGGACGGAAAAACCTGTTTTTTTTTAAGGCCACGGAGACGCCGACAGCAGTTGTCATTGCGAGCATACACACAGATCACAGCGCGTGGTTTGAAGTTGTGCTCGAGGGTATACCCTGGGCAATATAGATATGCCGCGTCTGGAGGACATCTGATTTGCGTCTCCGTGAGAAAGAGTAGGTTAGGCTTGTCCGTCTCAAGGTGGGGATGGACGGCGTCGAGATTGGAGTGCTGACCTCGAATTATTAGAGAGGTGCACTTTGAGTGAGAGGACGTGCTTCCGCTGTTTAACGCTACTCTTTTACTTTTGGTCATGTTGATGTGGAGTGAATAGGTGAGTGGGTGAGTGACAGTTAAGCAATGCATTGCAATAGGAACCATGGGACAAACGTAGGAAAGATGAACTGACGGAAGGCTCGTCTGGAGTCTGCGGGGACGAACTGCTGTGGCCATCGGGTCCTCTCACCCGGTCGCCAACCGGCACGATGGAGCACCTCGGGATTTTTGCAAGTTGGCGGAATAGCCTTTCGTAGATAGCTGGCGTACTACTTGGGCTCCCTTCTAACTGCTGTCGGCCAGCGGAGAACCGTGCTTCGGATCCCGCTACCCTCCAAGACGAGACTACCCTATATTACCTACAGCGTCGAGACCGGTTCACTAGTGCAACGCAACTGCTTACACCCAACCCCACAATTAGCTTCCCCGAACTTCACGCCGGACCACGGCAGACGCTTGGCGGTGTGGCTTAGTTCGGGGGGTGGTGACAAGCCGCGGCCGAAGCCTACCATCAGAATTTGTTGCTCGTTTAGCACCACCCAAGGATCATGAGGGTAAACTTACGGACGCGAGCAACTTCAATCCACAAAAAGTAAAAAATTATGTATCTTAATAAATATTCTTATACTTTTATTGTAGCATTTGTCTTGTCCATCATTTACATCCCATATCCTACAAATTTCTCACGGATATACTGCAAATGAGCTCTGAAATGGTGAAAAAGTCTACTAGGTTTCACAAAAGTTCCTAAATTGCTTGAGAATATATCACTATTTGGTCACTATTTAGACGAAGAACTCACTATTATGTCACTATTTTTGTGAAAGAAAGACACTATTCTACTATTTTTTACTCCCTGAAGCGCTGGCAACCCTGTACAGATAGTTTCCATCTTGCCCTCCCTTCCCCTACCTATGCAAAATGTGAGATCGTACCAAATTCCATCAGTGAATTTTCGTAGAGAACAGCTCAGAGATGAATAGTATGGGTATTACCTCTATTAAAGAAAATCGATGGAGTCTTACATAATATGTCAAAAAGTACTATGGCTTGGATATTTCATAGAACTTTTGCATGACCAACATTGAAGACCAGTGACTTACTTTCTTATCATAAGTCCATGGGATTGTCTGTGCGACGACCGCGAAACAGCCAAGCCATACTTTTTGTTCAAACGTACGGTTTGTAAAGTCATTGCAGGGCTTGTAAAGTTAGCGGTTGGCTCTTTATGAGATCTGTAGTGCTATTCTGTAAAGTTCATTTGCAATATCACTTCTGAATCCGCGATGAGATTAGAGTTTCCTATTTTTAAAATCATTGAATTCGACACTAGTGCCACCGAATGATGACGGAAGTGAGATGTACTACGACAGGTGAGTATTTGGACGGTTTTCAGTAGGATTTGGTATTCTGAAACATAATTCAACGCCAAATCGAGTTGCGAGGTGAGTTGCGAGATGACTTTCGAGATGATTTACCTTTTACAGAATAGCATAGCTGATAACGTTTTAACAGTGTGAGGTGACGTAAGTAATGAGCTTGTGAGTCTTGGCAACCAATTTTATATACATGATATATTTTTGGTGGAATTTATATCATTGAAGAACCCATCATTACTTTCATCATTCGAATAAACTTTAAAACTTTCTTTGAAAATAATTTAAGAGGAGGGGGTAAAAAGTTTGCCAAAAAATTTACCGGCATAATCCACATCGTCCAATTCAATCCAATCGTTGAGCATCCTCACATTTCAAAACTCGTCAAGAATTACTTAACGTTAATGAACGCATACTATGGCGTCTTGAGTTAACTATAAATGAGTAACTATGGGAGAAATTAGTTGGTACCATGAGTATTCCGCTAGAGGTGCTGTGCCAAGAATTATAGAGAATTCCAATAAAACGAAATAATAGGGCAGTGCAGGCATGCTGACTAGGCTTCGATTCCAGCATCAAACCTTGGCCATAGGTTTAATGAAACGATAGCATCGGTAGGAACGATAAGAGATACAAATATTGTCGCTATGGCCTTGCGGTATCTTAGTCGATCCATCAGTCTCTGAGCTATTGAAGTTTGTGTATGAATTTATCTTATTTTCTAGATGAGTTGTAGTTCAAACCATTTTTTTTTATTATTGTTTTTCAGAACATTTACAGCTTTTGAAAGTAATAATAACAGTAACAGATAACAACATGCCATTTACAAATCTTCACATGTAGCTTATAAATAAAGTTATACGTAGTAGGTTATAAAAAGCCTGATAAAAACAAGGAATATTTTTAATCCTCCTATAAGACGTATGGTAAAAACCCGTCGAAGGTTTTTTGCTGTTGAGTCGTTTTTTATTGTGAGTTAATTTAATTGGGTAAGTGTGTTTCATACTTTTCAAGATGTACATTACTGACCGTTGTTATGTTTCTAAATTTCTTGCCGGAGTCTTCTCAGTTCAAGTTGTATTTGGAACCAGTGTAGAGTCATTTTGTTAACGTTCACAAGTGCCTTATCAGGGCCTAAATTGAATTTGAATTTGTTGTCCAAGCATAAAGAAAAAAATTTGAGAGTGGTAGAACATAGCTTTTTATAGCTCAAAGAGCTTGCAAGCGCCTGTATGCCGAATTAGTCGCATAAAACATGCATATTATTAAGAATTCTTATAACTTAAGAGGAAACGCTGGTGGTGTTTTTTCCATACAAACGTAATCCTCAGTTTCCTCTCTGGATAATGACAGCTATGATTATTTTACCATGCACTCTGTAGGTACCCTCGGTTGTGTTTTTCTCCATAAATTAATTATTATAAGAATTAGGAGCCTTCTAAAATCACAAAAACTGACCATTTTTACTGCCCTTATCAGACATCCAGCAAACAAATTTGACGAATATAAAAAATAAAAGGAAAATCGACAGTCATAGCCAAAGCCCTTCTTATTCCTATTTTTGAAAAAAAAAAAAAAAACGATCCAATATTGGAGAAGGAAACTGGGGATTACGAAATAGCGATTTCGTCTATTTTACATAGGTATAATTGATCCAAGCTGCAGTTGTCTCTATCGTCCCTCATACATTTATATCCCAGCAACAGCGCGACAGCAATAGATTTGGTAAATACCTATTTTTCAAATTTCTTGCAGCCATCCTTTCCTCTTAATGCCTTCATTAAACTGTTAAGATCAGTTTACCACCGAAGTGACAATGGACAAGCTATGTCATCATCACAACGGACTAGCTACTATCATAGCTGCTCATAATCACTTTACACATTATAGGTATACACTTTAGTTCGTGTCTACGGATAAGTCATACTTAAATAGTTTCAACAAAATTATATGCATTGAAATGATAGTATAAGACAGGTACAACAATAGTTGTTTGGTCTAAAAGCACGTACTGATTTGCCATACTTTTGTTTATTTACTTTGTTATGGACAAACATAGGTAGGTATCTAATACCTACTTACTAATTAGGTATTTATCCAAACGCAACATGAGTACCTACCTACATCCTACACCACTGCGCAGTTCTGTAAAAAAAATATTATGTTAAGTCATGTGTTAAGTAAGTGTGGTTTGTGTTCGCGCCACGGACGTCGCGGGTATAGGTATTTTTAGTGAAAACCATAAAAACACTAGTTTTTAGGGTTTGGAATCAAACAAGTAAAAATCCCTTATTAAGCTGCGTTTTCGTCCGCCTTTCCGTCTGTCATTTTAGCAACAACTTACTTATGCATACCATTACCATACCATTTAGGAATTTGCAAAGTCCTGACAAAAAGCCTGACATTTCGATAAAAGTCCGGACATTTTAGTCACAACGCGAGGGGGATGGATGCGGGGTGCGGGCGGGCGCAATAGATGACAACTTTTACACTCTAGAGTGTAAAAGTCCGGACTGATCCGGACGGATGGTAATCCTACTTATGCAGCAGCATAAATGGGGCAGGTATCATATAAAGAGCTTCATTTGTACATTCCAAAACAAGTTTTAATTTTCTTCTATACTGCGTACTTAGTTTTTGACTAATGATGAAAAAAAAACCCTTATCTCCAAACATACAACTGGGGCGACTAATTAATTTACAAGTTTACCTACAGCTACACGTTTGTAAAGGCTACAAATACTAAAGCTAAATATTCCTTAAATTCCGTCATGCAGGTACATGTTCGGAGCAGTATCAGCGCACAAGTACATCATATCGTTCTGCATCGGCGTGGAGTTGTTGGCAGCCAGCACGAAGCGGTGGTTGTCTATCATCTACATCTTCACATTTTCCTTCATGTCGGCGCTGGGAATTGGTATCGGGATACTACTTGTGGGCGGCGCGGGAGCTGCCGATGCGGGAATTTCCTCTGTCATTTTACAGGTAAGATCGAAGAATAAGAAAAACCCATCAAGATGCTAGCTGCCCTTTATATTTATCTAACCTAGATACTTGTGTACCTAAGTTTGTTTGATTTGGATGAAACTTTGCACGTAATAAAGCTATAGTTACCTACCTACCAAGCACGGAAGAAAGATTACACCAAGGCATCTTGTAATAAAATAACACATAGGTTACTTTTAACACCAGGAAAACATTAAATCCATCGAGAAGGCGGGTAAACCCGCTAGGCAAAAGCTATTCAGACGTTAAATTTAAATGCAAAATTGCTCAAGATTTGATTGTTTTCTCATAACTTCATAAGCCATTTATTGAGGGTTCCTTTGAAAATTAATCTTGCATGTCTGACTGCTAAGGATAAAGAAAAAACGTTAAGTGGTCATGAACAATACAAGGTGCTGCAGCTATTTGTGACAGAGGTCAGCAAGTTTTACTCAGTATCACCTCACGGCAAGAATATGAAAGGTAGGGATGTTATAGATATAAATTGGATCTGGATACGAATATAGGTATATATGAATAATATTATACCGGTTTCAGTTACGGTTACGGATATCCGATAGTTTCGGATAGTTTCAGTTACGGATATTATTCAGTTTTAATTAATTGTAAAAGGAAAATACAAAAAGGTAACGATTTTACGTCAGTGGCGTTAGCCGAAATAAAAATCTATCCGAAAACGTAACCGAATCTGATGTAAAACTTTCGAATAATTTCGGATATGGGGGAGTCTTACTGAGACACGTTATGATAAGTTTATGCCCGGCCAAGCCGACATACTAGCCGCGCCCTTTTCTAAAAAACTATTATCCGTAAACAGTAATGCAGATCCGTAATTTCATATCCATTACATCCCTTATTTAGGTTAGTTAAGAATCAAAGCAGCGATGTCGTTGGAACATTTCCAAAACAGTACCTACGTAACCCATGCCTAACCTACCAAGTGTCATTGTCATTACGAATGCGCGAACATATGACTTCTGACATTACCATATCTACTATACTCTATTTCACATAGGATGAGTCGTCAAGGTCAAGGGTTTTTTACCAATATCTAGTGAAATTCCATTTGATTACTCTGAAATAATATTCACAATATTTCGTGAAACCTAGCTCTATCATAGTATTCCTTTATTATATCGAAATGAACATTAACCATTGAGAAATTTAATAAAATACCAAGTGTCACCGAACTCATGTTATTTGAAATAGACTATAATACGTGAAGCAAAATCTTTCGCTCCCTTTTTTTAGCCTATTGCGCGAAAGGAGTGTGAGATTGGGCATAGTTAAAGTTTATATGGAGACGTGCAGAAAGCTAATATCTTATGTAGGTATGCATTATAAATACATTTTACATTTGACAGACAAAAAAAATGGTTTTCATAACGCTTTTAGTAAAAAGCTGTTATTTTGACAAAACAAATAAACACTTCAAATTTTATTAATTTGTATAGATGAGATGCCATATATTTTATTATCAATATTTTTGGTATTTAGACTTTTTGGTTCCTTACTTTTAATTAATAATTTTCAGGGGCTGGCGTGTGGAACGTTAGTTTACGTGGTGTTCTTCGAAGTTTGGAAGAGCAGCACTGGTTTGCTGCAATTTGTTTGTTCTTTTCTTGGATTTGCACTCACGGTGGCGCTTGGTCTTGCTGTGGAGTTGGGTGGGTTTTGCATACTTAATACATTACTTCTTTTGATATATGTATTTATCATTCAGAGGTTTCGATGGTATGGTATGGTAGTGATGTCGGATACCGAGACGTAGGTCCCAGGTTCGAATCCTACAATAACCTTGAGCTTTCGGTGAAGGAAAAAATCGTGAGGAAATTTTCAACTTGAGGGTGGTAGCTTGCTAGATGGGTAATCTGGCAGGCTACCACCCTCAAGTTGAAAAACTGTCGCCAAACACTTATCGGTGTGTTCCAACAGCTGCACTTGAGAGCCAGTTTCTTCTAGGCTTTGTGTGCGTACCACCTTTGGCCACATCATTACTTACCATGGTGAGATTGTGGTCAAAAACAGGCCTATACACAGTAAAAAAACAGTATTGCCACTTTGGAAGATGCTTCAATACAAATGTTTGTCATAAAATCTCAGCTTCTCGTATAAAAACCTAGTTGTCTTTATTAACTTTAAGCATTTGAATTTAAATATTTGAGTAGATATGAAGAAGTTATAGCTACCTGCAGCATATATGATACGGTAATTGGACAGTGGATCTCTGATCTATTCATTATTTCAATAAGCTATAGCTACATTAGAATTTCGCTAATACCATAATATTTTAAAGTTTTATATTTTTTGCAGCGGTTTGAGATTCAAGTCATCGCTTCGAGCTGGTTTGGAAATACACAATTTTAAGCAGATATAATAGACAATCCAGAACTGAGCTAAAGTATTTAAAGCAGCAAGGGTTAGAGGCAACACAGTCGTCATCTTTTTGTAGACCCGACTCAAGACCGACTTTTTGTAGATTTTAGTTGTATGATAAAACAAGTAACGAACGATTTTCTGTCGAAGAGTGAGCGTCATTATAGCAATTTAATCATGAGTCATTGATCTCATCCTAACAAAATATTTAAGGCTATTTGTGAGCAATGTGCAATAAACGTCATACTTCTGACTGAATGGTTCCCCCGTGAGAGACAAACTTATTAGGTAGGTACCTAAAATATTAAGGTACTACTTACATCAATAATTTATATCCATAAAGACATCGTTTATTATTAATGTATTGGTTATTGCTCAAAGAAAATTACTTGTGTGTTTGCTATAAAGTTAATATATACATATTTGTTTGTTGAATCCAGCGATTGGTACCTACTAACTAATGTAAATAAGTATACATATTATAAAAGCGTGTTAAATAATTAAGTACGGGGTACGGGGGTATGGACAAAATATAAAACTAATCAATTAATTGTATATTTTTATAAGTTTTGTATATACGATTAAAGTTGACATTATTATAAAAGATGTTTTTTTTAATTTTAAGTAGCCAATGAAATGCCTTGTTGCTATAAAGTACCAATTCTTATTTATCTAAATATAGTTTTTTAAGTGCAATTTCGATGATGTAAATATTGTTATTTTTTTCCAATAAAGTCTTGCTAAATATTAGAATTTTTATTTTCTAATTTTAAAAGGGCAGGTTATTATGAATCAAACAAGTGTTGTGTAATTTAACAAATCAATAGTTTAATTAGAAATTAACATTTCATACTATCCTTTATCTATTCTTAATGAAAATAGATATTGTAACTTTACACTATGTAGTTAATAATATTAGGCTGAATAAAAAAGATACATAGTTTATGCAGGCGGTTAATTTACACATCTATTGGATAAATTGATTAGATTATACAAAACTCAATTCTACAATGCTATAGTAATGCAATACTGTTTTATTTATCTATCTCACATGTATTCTCTGAGAAATTATTGAGATGAGAAATATATATTTATAGAACAGTAGTGCACCAATAGGTAACTGTTACAACTTTGTTAAAATATTTTTTCACTTTTTTAATATGTAGTTACTTAGATAAATGCCCGTGCACTTAGCGGACGATTACACTTAGAAACGATTGAGAGAAAAAGACATAGAGAAAATTTCGAAAACTCTTAAGTCTACCTGGTACACGAGTATAATATAATTTGTCAAGCCGTTTTTGCCTTTAACATTCCTACTCAATACTCCTAAGGCCGGTACATTTTATTCGTCATACTTATAACAATACACTTTAAGTAATAATAAAGTTTTAAATATTCAACTATTATTATATTTATTTTTTTATATTTTATATGTAACCTATTGCGTTAAATTTTGTAATCACATTATAATGGTATGTTTTAATAGATGCATATAAGTGACTTTTCACACGGATCAATGTTTGAGACTTTATAATTTCATAACATTAGGCTGTATTCATTAACGAATGACGCCGTGTAAAACTCGCTTATATTAATGTTAATACGTCAAAGCCGTCAACAAAACTAATAACGAAGCAATAACTATTAATTACCTGTAACTCAGTAAATGCAACATGTGAATTATCACAATAAATAAAATTATATAATTAATTCAGGCACCATCATCTTAATCTAAGAAACGAAAGACGCTAGAATGGACTATTCAAATGGTTTGTTAAAATATATAATTATCTCGGAACAATTCGTAGATTAACTATTCGAGATGTTATCTCGAACAAACATTTAAAATAACGTTTAAAATACAAATATTTTTTTAATCTCACTAACATTAAGACGAAGACTTTTTGATACAGAAATATAATTACATGTGTGAATCATTTTATTTATTTAGTATGTACAGTGCCATAAATGTACATACAATTCAAGATAATATAGAAATATATGAAAATGAATAATCTCTTTGCACTCAATTGTATACCTACGGTATGTGTTTGAGATTTAATTTGAATTTACTGTGTTTAAAAAAGGTGCAAATTATAGAGATATAATTTTAAATTACGACTCCAGTGGAATGTATATTAATGGTGTGATATGTGCAATTATATTAATTTAAATTTATGGGAGTCAACACGATTTTATGCAATTAGACGAGCAGACAGACAAGTCACCTGATAGTAAGTCATCATCGAATATGTCCATTTACTATTCATCCCGACTAAAATATTCAGATATTTGATGAAACTGTAATTTTCTTTTCCGTAACTTCCAAAGTTTCATAACTGGTCTTGTTTACAAGCAAATATTACAAGTAAATATTGGGTGTGCGCACATTTACAGCGTCATATTTAGTATTGATTCAGCTGTAATATGAAGCATAAAACTATGGATACTATCTGGGCAATGAATATAATATATTGAATAGAAATGCGTCGAATATTTGGTTTGTTCGGCATATACAAATTTTAAGTTAATATTTTAGGCCAATCGTCTATCGTATAGTCTGGTTTAGAAACTGATCTGAATCGCTAGTCAAAGTGCCTAATATTCGTATGCGGTAACTATTCATTATTTCGAATATCTGAATCTGTTCCCTGCACGTCATAAGCAGAAGTTTTTTTATTTCTACTGTTTATGGGAAAATATAAATTGCCACAAAACATAAAATCGTGTCGGCATTTTTCAGTCACGTGACCAAGTCAAAATCATATAAATTTTTGGCACATTATAAGAATGAGAAAATTTTGTGCAAATTAAGGGTAGTATGTAGGCTAGATCGCGCGCCAAAACCAGCATTCATTTGTTACTTTGCAGTTGTGTTACAGGCACGCACACATGCATCGGCACCAAACTTGACGTTGCGTCAAATTAGATGCGTACCGCATAACGTGGTACCAGCCGACAAAATTCCAATATTATTAAGTAATATTATATTTAATTTTCTATTTAGATACATTTTCTAGTGGCGCATTTAAATAGGCACAACCAAAGTCTACATAATTATTAAGCAGCATGGATTCACTACTTATAAGCAAAGGAAATTCAGTACGATGCTTTATATTAGTACTTTGTGGGTACTTATGTTGACATTTTTTGAAGAGGTAGGTACTAATCTATAGTAACTCTGTTTGTTTAAGAAGTAATAAGTAGTAATAATAATAAATAATAATAAATAGTAGATGACAAGAATGCATTTGAATGAATTGTTCGCTTCGCAGGCTATTGTTATATATATTTTGTAATTGTAATACTTCTATTTACATATTTAACAAAAAAACACTTGCTGAGTTTCTTGCCGGAGTCTTCTCAGTTCAAGTTGTATTTGGAACCGGTGTAGAGCCATTTGTTAACGTTCACAAGTGCCTTATCAGGGCCTAAATTGAATAAATGCTTTTTGAATTTTGAATTTTTGAATAGTAAGAAGTTTAGTAATAAATAATAAGTTTAAATAATAAATAAATAAAATAAACATCCTGGGATATTCCTCACATACGGTCATCTGATCCCAAACTAAGCTGAGCTTGTACTATGGACATCTTTTTGTTTGTAAATATATAAATAACATAATGTACATAATTACACCCACATTCAGGACATACAGACATGTTCATGCACAAAAATGCATGTCCTGGGTGGTAATCAAACCAATGACCTGCAGCGCTATAAGTGGAATCATAATCAACTGTACCAACTGGCCCATTTGTTTTTGTTTGCTTACGCTTTCACGCCTAAACCACTGAAGCCATCGCATTGAGATTTGGCAATCAGATACCTTGTAACGATGCGACCTCTCCTATTTCAATTATTGCTTCTGGTCAAAAATACTATTTCCAAATGTACATATTATTCTAATTTTTAAATGTTACAATTCTCAAATGATCAAATTTTCGTATTCGAATTTTCAATATTTTTAATTCTCATAATTGAAGAATGTCCCATCAGACATTCATTCATTTCAATCAGTACTGAGACACAACTTGTGTGGACATGTTTTTAAAGTGAAATAAAACAAAATCATTAATATATTTAACGAATATATCCTAGTAATACATTAATACAGTTCGTTTACCAGTGCATCAATAATATAATGAATTATCATACTAGAACCCAGCTGGGTTCTTTATTTTTACGCAATAAACTTTATGGAAGACTATTTTGAATGCTCCGGTCGTAGGCTGATAGTAGAGCTGATAGCCAACCCTACGTCGCGTCGTGACAACTTATGGTATAGAGAAGGGTATAGGCTACTTTTATCAAGGGAACGCAGGTAAAACCACGGGGGACAGCTAGTATCATATAAAGAGGCATATACGAGGCTTTGAAATTACTAATCCGATTCTAAACATTATTTCACTAATAAGATAAGATAAATATGCTTTATTTGTACACCATATAGTAGAAGACGAAACATTATACAAAAAGAAGTGATATAAAACAAGCGGTCTTATCGCTTAAGCATTACAACAAGACAACCTGTGGGTAACAGGATATATGAGAATATGATAGGTGTAACAGATAAGAATACGCTTTCATAACGTGAAAATAACAGCTCTAGTAAAATAGAAAGAAAGGCAGGAAATGAGGAAGTTTATAGCGTGTGATAGTGTGAAATAACAAGAGATTTAAAAGAGTCTAACGTCGGGGCCCGTCTTATAGTCTGAGGGGGAGAGTTTCAGAGACGTACAGCTTGGATAGTGAAATATTGGGAATAAGAGTAAGAAGTGAGAAGTGTGACTGGGAGTTTGGAGGTTAAGTTCCAAGGAACTATGAAGAAGATGATGTTGAGAGGTGTAGTACTCGAAGCGTTCCTTGAGATAGCGAGGGGTTTTAGGATAAAATAAATCAGTGTATAAGAGTGATAATATGTGTGTATTCGGGCGAAAGTGGATAGGAAGCCACTTGAGTTGTAATAGGAAGCTACATTATCCTCAAATGCTATAACAATATTTTAATTCACATTTGTTAGGCTACTTTTCATAACGGAACCGCATGTGAAACCACGGGAGATAGCTTTCATTTACCGTGCCTAATTAAGCCAGTGCGAGGCCCGTAGCAAGTGTAATCAAGGACCTTTGGTTCAGGTATCTACTTTAAAGGTTTATATAACGCGGAACTCGAAACTCGGAACGCGGAACTCTAGTACTCTTTTCTGTGAGATGGGCGCGTACAGAGCAGCGTTAATAATACAAGAAATCGAATCAAACCTGAGTGTAAACCTGGACGTAAATAACAATTTAGTAGTCAAGTAAGTAAACTTATTTGTTATTCAAGTGAATAAATAGGTAATAATATCGTAATATCACAATAGAAAAAATATTTCTTCATTTAAATGCCACGACTGCGGTGTAATTCTATAGGAACGACACGTTGATAAACGCGTAGGCGCTATGAAATTCATGAGCGCTTAAGATATTTTAGTCGCGAGAAAACTATAATCTATAAGCATCTATCTATCGTTTTTATAATTTGGTTAGACACAGCTTGATTTAGCACTGCAACAGTCAGTTCACTGCACACTTGCTTCGCACAAGCCCCCACCTTACCCCCGCTGTCATCAAGCTCGACGGATTTTTGTTTGGAACGCGAAATCTAATAAAGTACTTATATTATTTCGATGGCCGTATCATAACCTTCTTTTCAGCATCGACGATACATTATTAAGGTTAACTTCAAGTAAAATTCCGCGTGATACAAAAACTTATTTATGATTTTATGAATAAGATTAGTTTATCTATAAGCAAGAAACAAAATAAGCAATCAATGGCTGAGAGGGAGAACAAGGAAAATATTTTGGCATAAGGGACTTTTTCAAAAAGACTATGGGCGTATCAACATATCATGAAATGAATACTGATGAATAAAAAAAAATTTCATGGTGTATTTCATAACTCTAATAATGTAAAAAATAAAAATGCACTTATCATGTTCTTTTTGACAAGCGCATGTATACAGATATGTGGATGACGTCATTTCCGGTGTCAATAAAAAGCGACGTGGTGTCACCTTGGGACACTGGGGGGAACTGACTGCTTTCGCGATTGCGTCTTGTATATAAAGCTTCACTTGACATTTCATAGAAAAATGTATGGACAAATGGCGTCACAAAATTGATGCTTATAAATAAATTAATTACATTATTCTCAAACAAAAAAATGAAAATGTGGCCCCACGGATCTGTTGTACATATATTTGTGATTCGATGTTATATATAATTTTTACAAAATGGATTCTAAATTTGATGGTATCACTAAAGAGGCAAACCTCGATTTTTATGATTTTGGTAATATTTGTAATGTTTTTGCTAGTTATTGCAGCAAATTAAAAAAAAAGGGCCAACACGGATCTGTTAATTGGTATCTTGGTTTTATGTTTATGTTCATATATTACTATTTATTTCATGTTTTCATTCATAAACCACTAAAATAGCGAACCCTGTTTATGACGTTTAGCTTACATACCGCCCTTAAGGAACAAAGCAAAACAAATAAATTAATATATAATTATGAGCTTTCTTTTGTCATCTCGTTTCGAATGTAGTGACTTAAAAATAAGGCAAGAAATTACTAGAAATAAACAATATAAATAGGCAAGTAAGTACAGTTATACATTATTAAATGTATAAGATAAGTTTAACATTAGGAACGTGCGGCAGTCGGAATGCATGCTACAATTTTATAATTACACGTATTATTGTTGAATAAACCAATTATTGCATCGTTGTTCTTTCTCACAGCTATATAACTGTACTTACGTAAGTTATCTTTATCGGACCGATAAAATGACGCCTACCAACTTTACACTAAAATAGATCAAAACAAATATACCAAAAATTCCACACTGCCTGTTCCACAATACCCAGGTGTACAGTCAGCGTGAAAAGTAGCTGATCACTTTAGTACCGTGTCACATTAAGAAATTTGGTTTTCATACAAGCTGTCAAGAGAATGTCAACAGATTATAATAAAAGGGTACTAAAAAGCCAATCTACTTTTGACGCTGACCATACTTCCAAGCAGCGATGTGACAGTTTCTCTATAGAAAATCTGTCAAATCTGGTAGATATAGTATTTTTATCAGACGATAATAAAACAGGCCGTTTTCAGGTCTCAATATACTAGGAATTTTATACGACTTGATGGAAAGAGACCTTCGCCATACTTTGTCTTTAGCACAAGCTCAGCATAATAACAAAAAGAGAGTCGAGAGATATGGTAGCGTCATTTTACCAACTTAAGAAACCACTTACAGACGAATCACAGTATCTGCTTAGGACTTGAGGAGTTTGTTCGCTCGTTGGTTGGCAACTGCTATGCGAGTCTCATTGCTTTCACCCTATAACATACATAATATATTATAGACACGTGTTTGCATAAAGGATTTTGAATCTTAGCACCTTCGACATAAGCTTTATAATACATTATATTTTAAATATTGCGTAATTTGCAGTATTATTTGACAATAATATTAAAACAGATGTGAAGTTTGTCAAATTAAAAACAATGATGAAATAATGTCGATTGTTCTTAATCAAATAGAGCATTTGCTTAGAGCGTATAGCGTTGGGACTATTAATATAAAAAATTGGAGTTTGTGAATATTTGTGTGGGTATTTATTTTTTAATCACGGTTAATAGCTGGCCGGATTTGGATAAAACTCGGCACATAGATAGATTTTACTCTGCTATAACGTATAGGATACATATCTGTTACCTATAATTAGCGTGAAATATACGTCGTATATTACACGCTTGCTAAATAGGAATTTAAAAATGTATTCATTTATAAGTGAATGTTAAACTTTTGACATATTTTTGATTTGAAATGCGCTTCAAATACATCACAATATGATCATATGGACGCATAGTATTAACCGTGACAGAAGCCTTCGTTATATAGTTGAAAGACACCACTCAAGAAACGAATGATTGTAGTACTTATTAATGAACTAGGTACTTTGATAGACGCCAAAAGAATTGCTATGTTGAACATTTGTGGATTGTCTTGCAAAAATATAACAAATATAATGCAATGGTGTTATATCCCAAATGATCCCCGAACTCGATAGTTGCCCATAGACAAAAAACTTACAAATCATGGGCTAGATGACTAAAAAAATCTATTTAGTCCGTCTTTTACATTATCAAAAAATAATAGACACGATTTTTTTTTCTTTTGACATTTAAACAAAAAAAATACGAAGATATCGTGTGTTGAAGTTCCGCGTGTCATTACGTTAGAGTACACTTTTACTCTAAAGTGACGTCACGAGCACCCACTCGCTTTATCTCTGTAAATTTTTAATGATTTGGTAAAGCAGAAAATACGTGCCAAATTATTTTTGATAATCTAACTGACGGACTAACAAGAATTATTATTTTTTTACCTACGAATCATCCCTATTGCCACTTATTTCATAGACTGGAATCAGAATTGATTCAGGTAAGTAGTAAAAAAAGTGAATGTCTTTTAATTCTGGTATTATTTACAATTGCTTATTTCTGTAATATTCAAATAATATTAGGCTGCGTTAACATGCGTAACTGGTACTGCAATAAAACTAAATACTTAATTCGCATAAGCCTGTTATCTCTTGGCGATTTTAGGCTTCAAGCAGTGTCGTCAAATATTTAAATTGTATTGTATCGCATCAACAGCGAATGTGATTTTGATACAGAAGCCAATTTGTGCTGTTTATTTATACTTATCAAATACAAGCTGTGCTGCTTTAAACAATGTGATATTATTGAGGAAAAAAGTATATACTCACGATCATCGCCGACGTGTTGTGTGTTTGTTTGTGTGTTTTGAGATGTGTGCCAGTCTCGTGGTATTGTTCCATAATTACGATTATTACTTATTAATAATTACAAAGAAATAAATAAAAGTACTTTAAAATACTTAATGCCAGTTTCTGAAAGCCAAATCAAAGTTAATCTCTTGTTGAAAGTATACCTGTCATTGTCAATGACGTCTGATATGATAAAGACGGCAACAGTTTTGATTAAAGATTAACTTTGATTAAGCTTTCAGAAAATGGTCGTATAAAAAAAAACAGACAGTTATACTATGTAGCAAATACGCTGCAAATTAAATAATAATAATGCTATATTTGAACAGTAAAATTAATTTAATTTTTCATAATTTCAAAATAGTATCTATCATATTCAAATTATACACATTTGAACTAGATATAGGAAATAAAAACTCAAATCTTTTTATTACTTAAAGTATATTGTGCCTATTTAGATTTATCTGAGCAAGACAATCTAACATTAAACACTGAGTTTATTGCTCGTATTGAGGTATCTGTTTTTTCCTACTGTATTCTGATTTTAATAGAACAACTGTATTAATAAAAACGTATCATGGTATTCAAATAAATATAAGGGGAAATAAATAACTTAAAACACCATTAATTAAATGTTTTATTTCACAAAAATAAATAAAAATGACTAAATAATAAATTATGAATAATAATAACAATAGTCCATCGCTTATTTCTTATTTTCAGCTATACGTTTACAATAGTTACATTAAACAATTGTGTACTATCTCTCTTACTATTCCATAGAAGCAGATATGTATGCAATTGCTAGGATATGTGCTTATGCCATCATATTGGATATCAGATTTGTAATATGTTCACACTGAAGCTAAGTGGAATTGATTAATTAAATTACAATTTAATCAGTCCAGAATAAATAAATAAATATTTATACATAAATGCTTCTATGAAATGAGTATTAGGAATTAATGAGATCTGATGTAGCAAGTAAAGATATAGAAATAAATTTATTTTTCAAGAATTGTGACTGACTACGCACTAATTACTTAGTTTCAAACTATTATCACATATCAACTCATACCATACCTAATACATACTTAGCCCATTTATACATCCATCTCTTATGAACAAAACTATTTTGAATATTAAAAATATAGCACGAAATTAGTTTATATCAGGGATGTTAGGGATATGAATTTTCGGATCTTGATACGGATATATGATTAATATTATATCGGTTTCAGATAAGGTTACGGATATGAAATTATTTCGGATAGTTTCAGTTACGGATATCAGTTTTTTAAGCAATTGCACCAGGAAATTACTAATAGGTAATGATTTGACTTACGACGATTAGCAAAACTTGTACGTACGTATCGTGTTAGACTCTGCCCTATCCGAAATTATTCGAAACTTTTATTAAAGTTTCGGTCACCGTTTCGGATAGATTTTTATTTCGGATATCCGATAGTTTCGATTACGGTTACAGAGCTCCATAACATCCCTGGTTTAGATTACTGTTGTCTTTTCATTATGCATTGATTGGTGTTACATTACAATTTAGATTAAACAGTTTTTTTTATATGACAATCAAATTGTATGTAAGCAGATAAATTCATGTGTACATGTTCAGTGATTCAAAGTTGTTGGAAAATGATCCGTAAATATAAATAGTAGTTAAGTATTTTTTTGTGTGAAACAATATTTCAATAGTCACTAAGCAACAGTAACACTACAATGTTTATTAACAACGGGTAAATGCATTTTCTCAAAATAAATGTCACCGCTTCAACTTACTAATTATATTAATGTAGTACTAACTTTACTATTATTTAAGGTATACGAGATTAACATATGAGACGAATAATATTTTTTTTTTGTTTAACTATATCATGACATACTGCAAAAAATGAGCACCAAACATTTAACGTATATTAATAGTGCATTTTAGAGACATAATATAGAAGCTGATAAAATGTCTGAGTGAGCCACATTTCGCTACTTCTTTAATATATTTTGATTACATTTGGTTAAATACATAATTGAATCTAATATCAAAATAGTAATAAAAACTTAGAGCCGTATTCAATTTGTAAAAATGATAGGAAATAATACTCAACATATTCCAATAATACATAACGTATGGAATTAATTGAGCGTTTATTAATAACAATTATGTCATTGAATACCAAAAATAAAGGTTTAGTAATCAAAATATATTAATAACAAAAAAGTGTTCACTTGATACAGTAGCATGCCCTGATGAAACATTATGATCTTTTGGATAAATGTATCTCAATTTTGAGGAGACACTAAGCAAAATATTGAAGATATTAATGTTAAATTGACACCGGTTGCAGAACCATTGTAACTAAAAAATACGAGATTGTTTTATGAATTCCTCCTATGTTTTCTGAGACCAACAGAAAATAATATGATAAAGTAATACTGACTATATGATAGTGTGTTAAGGTTTAAAATAATAGTGTATTGGTGGCTACAACCGGTGGACGAGGACCACGAGACCGTGTAATGTGTGTATTATGTTGTGTGCCGCCGTCGTTTACTTGAGGAGCTCGTGCGCGCGCTGGTTCGCCAGCGTTATCCTCGTTTCGTTCGATTCTCCCTAAGATATAGAACACGTGTTTTGTTTTTGCTAAATGTTCAACTTATACATGTACCGTTAGGGTTGCCATAAACCTCTATACAAATTAATATAAATATATGTCAATAAAATGTCAATAAAATGGCAAACCTAAGTTGTAATGTGTGATCAGTAAACGCTGTTATTTAAAATTATATACACATGTTATGTTAGACATTTGATGTGAATGAGTGTTAGTGATGGGTTCTATTTGAGGATATGTTAGTCAGTCGGTTGGTGTGAACTAGCAACACTTTTGTATGACAGTGGGGATAGATGTGTACTGAAATTGTTAGTGGACATGTTATGAATGCTGGCAAGACACATTGAGAATTTTCACAACAACCAATCGTTTTTCTAACCGCAAACACTACACAGTATGAAAGAGACCATGCATCGAGTGAAGAGGACGGGTGGTCGAGTGACACCAATTGAAAAATGATAATAACAGAAGGATCGCTCTATAGACAATGTCAAATTCATGCACGCACACGTTTGTGATCATATTTTCCATGCAATAGTAGTCTTTATGACTAGAGATTGCACGTGCCTTATGTGCAAAGTATTTTATGAGCGGACCTTCTATATATCTATTTTGTGACACCGAACAAGCAAGTTATCGAAATTTTGATTGCCAATAAGCTGGAAGATAGAGATAGTCGCACAGAGAGTAAATGATTAATTCTTTCATAGCTAAGGTGACCGACAGGCACATACAAATAGATGGTGAAGAATGTCAATGAAGGATATGAGCTACAGCAAAATTTATATCGCTTAGTATAAATTTCCCTGTGACTAATAATTTTATATAATAAAAAAACATATAAATAATTTTCAGAAGTTCTCTTGTATATGCACGCGATTTTGTTTGTTAAAAGCCTATTTATATTTGGTAACTGATATTTATATTTGGGGACCAGTTTCTAAGTATGGCCCATTTAATCATTAATCTGGCAACCCACAGTTGTGTTCACGATCAATCCGCTAGAGGCGCAAATAACAATAAATAATGTAGCTTCACTTTTAATGCAATAACAACAAACTCGCGTGCAAGTTTCAAATAGTCAATGTAAATAAACTCGAATATAAAGGGTGGTAAGAGTGTTTTTACCTTGCGGTTGATGCGGTCGACCTGGCGGTTCTGGTTCTCGAGCTCGGAGCCCATGTCGAGCGCCATGTTGCGCAGGTTACCGATCATCGTGTTCACTTGCCCCATGTTGTCTTCCATTTCCTCTTCGCGGGCGTCGTTTGTTATCCTGCAAATGTCAATTTTATGATTTTTGTCAATAATTTATGAAAAATTAATGGGCAAACGAACAAAAATGATTTCAGCCTAAAAATTTATGTAAATCAATGTTACCGACCTTCCTATGTATCCAGCCTGTGGACCTATACCGTTGCGCTCATCCATCACCCTCTGCGGTTGGTTGTTCACCACCTTGCCGTCGTCGTTGCCCTTCCACGTGCCGTCATCTTCCTTGAACGATGCTCCCCTGCGAAAATGGACAGGTTTACAACTATGGACATATTTGAAGGGTATATAACCTACTATCGAATATGTATGATTAGAGGATTTTGGAAGATAGACATTCAGCTACTCATTAGGAAATTTTGATAAATATCTATGTTTTTCTTTTATTTCCCGAGTTTAATTTCTCACTGTTAAGTGTTAAAATTAAAGAACATATTAATAAATGGGATGTCAGATTATAAGCCGCGTTATAAATTAAATGAGTTAACGCACTTATTGCAGGGCAGTACACAGATGCCGCAACATTTCTCCATGCCCGAAAGGTTCTTCTCCGCCTCACGCATGTCCGCGTTGATCTGGTCCATTCCCTCCTCGATTCTGTCCAATTGCTCTGTTCACACACACCAACACACGTTTTAGAACCACCCTTGTCATCAATCCGGCTATTATAATGTGTCGAAGCACCTAATATTTCTCATAATCGCGGTTTGAATTCAACTTTAATTTTAATTTACTTTTTTGTTAAGTCAATTATTGTAAATTCTCAACGCTCTCGACAATAACCAGAGCGAAGTGTAAGACATGTGGTTTACAATTTTAGCTGTGGTTTTATTCCAACTAGTTACTGACATGCAAGCTTTCATGATTTACCTACAGCAATTCTATATCATGTCAATGCTAAAATTAAAGCGACTATCGTTTAGTTTGTATGGATATTTTGCTGAGGTGAATGTATCACGAAATTAATGTCTTACACTTGATCCGGCCAATACTAATTAATAATTAATTTACCTTCGATTAAATGATGTATGTGCTGAGACTAAGTGATAACATTACCGTACTCGTAATAACTAACATTTAGAATAATATCTATATTTAACCATTTAAAATTACTAAAAAAAACTCATGCAATCAACAGCAAGATTGAAATATTCGTGCATAGCTAGATGCGTGAGAAAAATTAAAGTAAATAATTAAGTGACTAACTTAATCAGATAATCTCACCGTCCCGGTGCACAGACAACAAATGTGGGAGCGGAGAGATCGATCGATGCTGTTTATACTAGTATTATTTAATTTATGATCATGACAAACAATTTTACCTTTTATTATTATCCATTATAAATAAACTGTTAGCATATTTTTAATCATTTCAATGTTAAAATCATCGCCATTCAACCAACTTTTATAAATTATCTGAACTGGCATTTCAGACAAAAGCTGTACTAAATTATGAGTGATGCAAAATAGTAGGTACTACTGGATGCTTACCGCCCTGTTCATCCAGCATGACCAGGGTTTTCATGCCCACCTCGTGACTCTACAACACAATAATGATGTCACTATAGCTCGCCAAACGAATGCGCTGAGGTGTCGGGAGCGGCGCGCGCGCGGCTCACTCGCCTCGCCTCGCCGCGCGAGCCTC